>CM073775.1:34919348-35251868 GCA_037158775.1 Hetaerina titia | reverse complement strand
AAGAGTTGTATCACATGTTACTTACCCAATCAGCAATACTCTATTCTTATAAGACATAAATCAATTTATTTTTGAAAGCTAGTTGAATTTCGATTAAGTAATCACCACCACTACATTAATATTAAAAAGATTACTCAATATACCTTTTTAATGTCTGAAACTTGTGAGGTCAACTTTTGCAGTCAAATAGTTTTATACAACCGACATCAGGTGCCAAATACTTGTGTTTAAACATATATGGAATACAGCAATCAATACGCAAATTTTGAGCACCATCGAAATATTTTTATTCCAAATAAAATGGGCCATTAAAAATCAATTTAATTCAAGCAATATGACCAATTAGATCCAAGCATATTGATATCAAGAGGTGCATTAGGAGGATAGATATGCGTGTAAATGCCTATTTATTAATTTGAAAAGAACGCCAAGGTCCCTGTCAAAGATGCTTATGACCATGCAATTGTGACATCAGCCGGATATAATTATAAAGGTCTTGTATAAAGGCCTCGCACGTCTTCATTGAACCTACAAACAATTTATGGCTTACATGATTCATTGCTATGCCTCAGCAATGAAAATAAATTTTCTTCGCCCGTCAAATATTATTGACCGTAGAGAAAGTTGCTGTTACAATGGGGACCCTTGAGCCTCTCATGGCTAATAATGGTACATACATGATCACGCGAATACGTGCGCGTAAATAAGGGAAGGAAGAATGAAATGTTTCTAAGTGCTCATAAATTTTATTTTTAAGCATCCACACCGGATGAATAAGAAAGACCAATGCGTTAAAACAATTGTCACGCCATTTTGACGAAATGTTTTTTTTCATTATCTAAGTCCTTAATTTAAAATATTGAATGATAACCCTCCAACAATGAGCTTCGTATTGGCATAAGTGTATTCACCTTCAATACTCTTCAATCTGGAGAGTCGGTTGAAATATTTTTTTATTCATGTGAGGGACTAATAGATACGATTATTCCGGTATAATTTTGACATATATTTTTATGTAATACTGAGTTTTAAGTATTCGTTCTGCTTAATGCAGTCCCTTCTTCTTTTTGGTGTCAGGGATAGATTAGATGTGAATGATGTTACACCCTTGGATGATGATATTTAACTTGTTGTACAAATTAATGATGGAATAAAATGTTATAGTTTACATATCCATTGCTAATTATTCACCACATATGCAGGCTTTCTTTGCGTTTCCGGAAGAAATTTTTCCGAAGGTGAAATAACAGATTTCAGCAAGTCCAAATTCATTAAAGCTCAAGACTATCTCGCATAAACGCGAAAGAATTTTTGAGAATGCCAATTTTCTCATTATACGATTATACGACCGTTTCCGGAGTTTTGTTAGTGAGTGATTTATTACAGTCTGAAATTCATTGGAGCGATGTAATGGGCCCTTAGCTTTTACTTGGATTCAAAAGAACGCTTTACCCTCCACTCCTTTAAGATCCCTCTTTCAAAAATACTGTCGTAATCTGTGCTATCGACCTTCGAAATTGTATCTTTCCGCTAGATCTCTCGGTTATGCACGACTGATTTGAGCTTTCTGAAGTTTGGCACGAGGGTCATCATGAAAAATGCTTACTCCATCGGAAGTGGCAGAGCAGAAAAGGAGTTATGATATTATCCCAACAAAATGAAATGTTATGTAATAGCAAATTCATGGATGATATCGCGGCGATCGGAGAGAAATAACATACATTTCCATTTCTTAACATTCACACACTTTTAGTCTCTACCATTTTAGTAACTACCAATTGTGAATGAATTAAAATTATTTTTCCATGACAGACTCGTGAAATTGAACTAAAACGTTTAATCATACCCTGGTGAACTAGCACTCCCTGCTTGTCGTAGTAGTTTTTAGGTAAGGCAACCGACGGCTGAGGTCATTTGCACCATTACGGATGGATGGGAAAGTATGAAGGGTGGAGAGAAACCCGGCGTCGGCTTTGGCTTATTCTTAATGAAAGGCGCCAAGGGGTCCGAAGTTTAACGTCCCATCCGATGGACGGCGTACTCACTCAAAGTGTTCCCCGCAAAGCACCTCAAGTTGGGATCGGAATACCACTAAATAAAATCTGCCGTCTCTGAGATTCGAACCCGGACCTTCTGGATGGGAAGCCAGTATATCAGCCACCCCACCATCCCGATCCCCTCATTACTTGCTTATTCTCATATATTCAGATATTGTGGCTACCATAACAAAAAATAACCATTAAACCTGTATTCAGAATTTTATTGTCGTGAGGTTTAATTGCCGTCTTTTTTGCAATTTTTTTTCCATTTAATATCGCCGAATATTTTTTTGTCCATTTTATGGCTAATCACAGACGGACGCCATGATAGAAGGTAAGATAGAAGAATACATGGTAGGAAGGGAATAGTATTTCTTTAGGGGGTTGTGCTAGAAAGGATGAACTGAAGAATTAAATTATGTAACCAAAGCAAAAAATCTAAGACGAGTACCAATATGTGTTATTAGGAGTCCGTCCAATGCTTTCCCCAAATCGGTAAGATTTTTTATGATGATTGATACTTTTCTAGGTTAGATTAGATATCCTTATATAGTTTTGTTTTTTATATTGCACAACTATAAATAAACAGGAGTACGTCAAGTTTATACGAGGCGGTTAAAATGTTTTCCTGTTCGAGGTAAGATAAAATTTTCATGAAAGAGAGTTTTTTTCATGTTTTTATTACGATCTTTCTTGGTGCCATAATTAATATTTTCATTGTAAGCGATGATATTTACAATGTATTGTTAGCCCATTGTACTATAGTATTAGAGATCATGACAGTGAGATTAGAGGAATCAAGTGTGGAACCGACAGATTTAAAACGCTATTTATCCCAGGAACGTTAAGGGTTCAGAATGACCGTAAACTACCGCTCTAGGGAAAAGAGTGTTTTTCTTTTTTTTCCTAAGTAGCCTATTGTTGTCATCACCTTAGTTTATTGTCCTTATTTTTACTATCAGCATATCTCCTGTGTGCAGAGTAGTATTTCACGGTTAAATAGCGCAGTGCACGCGCCTGCATTTATCATTATCTACATTATTTTAATTATTTTACGTATTTATTGAAATGAACGATTATAAAAAACTTAATATTTGCTATTTTATGCCTGGTTTTGAATCAAACTCTGCTACACACCGCAGCGGTGGCTTGCAGGGTACCACGTTGTCATCATTATGTATATGTAGAGCTATATTAAGGAAATATTTTTATAATTAAGAAAACAAGAATTCGATAAGTTTTGTTTTTGAAGTAATTATGATTTCTACACTCTTATGAAAACCTTCTTGAAATATATTTTTCTAGAAGCTTCATTCCATATTTAAATCATTGTTCCCCTTAATACGATAAATGTTTTTTTCTAAATTTGCTAAATAATTGCCTAAACAAAACTAATATTTTCTCAACAGCCTTTACCTCACTACCACTATCGACTCACCGAGTAAATCATAGACGAGATGGAATTTATCTAATTTAAACTAATCTATACTTCGAACCAATACCATAATTCCCGAGTGAACTGCGACGCAGCTCTCCAAATTATTAACAATTATCGAAAATCCCTGCCTGTCTGACATTCAATTCATAAAGTCGCCACTACATGCCATTATTATCCACATAATCTAAGTTACGATCGTATTAGTTCTATTATGTTGCATTTTGAACTGTATAATCGCTACGGGAAAGACCCCTCTTAGTATACGTCAAATTTGGCGTCTTAATTCGAAGCTAAGCGTCAAAATTTTACTGGTGGTGAACTAACACCCCCCGCCACACGCCCTTGCGGCGGCTTTCGGGGTATTATGTAGATGTTATGCAGATGAAAATTTACTGGGAAACTCACCCACGATGTGTACACATTTCTCAATAATGTCATTAATTTATTATGAACCTTCCACTACGCAGTGCTACAGTCGTCAGCCATTACAAAAATGACTCAATAAATCCTTCAACCCCATGCCACACAGTACTGTACATTAGTTCATTACTTAATACAACCAGAGGGATATATTTGTACCGCAACAGGGAGAAATGGGAACATTTTGAGGGATGTCATACTTAGCTACTTCACTACTTGGGACTATGGCTATTGATTTCTATATTTTACTTTTATTCAGTAGTGCTTAAACCCCACGGAGAAAATCAGAAAAAATCCACCAGGAGTAAGCATTTCATTCAATTGAAAAGTGGCATTGGATGGACAGAGTTAGCCATAAATAAGGCCACAATTTTGCATACAAATCGGAGCAGCATGAGAGGTAGGGCGCCATCTGTTTTCATAAGCTGGTAGGGTTTAGAATACTACGGATCACAGAGGGTTGTGGTACTTACTCGAATGCCGTGATACATTATTTAATATATAGCGGTGACGCGTGTAATGGTTCATAAAAGAGAACTCAATGAATTCAAAGACAAAATAACAGAATGCTTGGCTTTTCTAAGCCGTTTTCAACAAAACAACAGCAGGCCAGAGGTAGATAAAGTGAACCATTCTTTATAGAAAACATATCATCAGCATTAGATTGGTTCAAACCGTCATTGTATTGTCCATCCATTGTTAGCGGTGAAATTCAACTCTGATGTCCGCGCCATGGCTCCAGGCGAAATTTCTATATCTCTGCTCTCTCTAAAAACCACGTATTGTTTGGAAATCCGCGTTCGTCTGCCATAAGGTTGTCGGAAAAATTGACCAACGATTGTGGTGTGCTGATTGCCGTACTACTCAACACAGCTTTTGGCATGAAGGCGAGGGTAGAAAATCCTATTATTAAAGTCCTAGATGCGTGATAATGGCGCGTAGTGAGGGTAAGGGGGCCAATTCGTTTTCTTGTCTCTCCTAGGATTTCCTAAGTACATTTTGCACCCAGGAAAATCACTCAGTTTGGGTTTCGATAAGTAGATACGTGATAAATTTGAACACGAGATCCTCAGATCTATATCCAAGCAATCTGCTGGACTGCCAAACCCCTCATAACCGTGCTGTACATTTATCAATTCATGGCAAATTCACTCCTCACTGTTTCTCAAGCATTGGCCGCAACATTTGGAAAGTGTAATGCGAACGAAAATTGTATGAAATTGCTCTCCTAAATGGGCCTTTCCAATTTAGGTAGCGTTACAGCTGCTCCGTTTACAGATAAGATTGTATCAATTGCGAATGTCGAGTTTGTTCGCAATACCATTGCCTAAATTGCCATTATGGCAGCTAGCAGGGGGAAATGATTTCTGTGCTTATAGAATCCGAAGTCGCAAATAAGGGATTGTGTAAACCTCAGGAAAACAGACATCATTAGTTTGAATACTGAATATGAGAAGAAAATTGTGAAGACAAGTGGAAACGAGCGAGAAAGGAACAGAGCAATGCGAGAATAGAAGAGGCAGTGGAACAAGTGGTAAATACGGAGAAAAGGACAGATTTAACAAACTGCGAAACGCTATGAGTTCACAACAAACGCAATCCAAGGGCGAATGGGCATTGGAGACAGCAAGAGTGTAAGAAGAGGTCTAGCCAGGTCATATAACAAAAACTGTCAGGAAATAAATCACAAGGACTAATGATGGAAATATGCAATCTTAATACGATTAGTAAAACAAATGAGGAAGTACTAGGGATGGTGGGCGAGGAGAGGGTTTTGTTGAGAGAAATCCTATGGAGGCAGGAAATATGGATGAAAGGCGTATTGATCGGCAGTGGGATGTTGAAGACTGTAATAGAGGGGAGAATGTTAGACAAACGAGGAAAGGGCAGAAACAGGATAGGGATGTTAGACGGGTTGGCGGGAGAAAGGAAGTACACAGGGATAAGAGGGACCTGATGTAGAGTAGGTTGCTGGATTGTGTTTTGTTAGGAGTCACAAAATATTTATTTGGTAGTTGTGTCCATCCAAAAACCTACCTTAACAGGTAGCTTACCTCAAGATAATAATTCGGTTAGTACTGTTAAGATTGAACTGAAAATAGTAATTTCAGCTCCATCCAATTGTTATTCCGAACAAAATAACCTAAATGATGTTAACGTTCAAAAAAATTCAACAAGTTTAATTTCTGACTCCTCAAAAATAACTCAGGAATACCATGTAACTCTTTCAAAGTGTAAAAATCATTCGCCTTGACCGAGAGAATTTTTAATGAATGATTTTTACATTGCAATTTTTGCATTCAAAAGCTAATTAGAGGATTATCCTACTAAAGGTAACTGTCGCGGCATCTCCCACAGTTCCTTTGCAACACGAGAATAACTTTATTCTGACGCACAAACGCCGTTCTTTTTAAGTTTGTGATGCTTGCAAGCAAGTGAGAACGGAGACGTTTGACCATTTTTTTCCATCAAAAATTAAAATTTGATGTTTTATATTGAGTCTTTTCTGCAATTAACAAAGGTATTTCTTCCATCTCTAGAGTGGATTTAAAGATGTCAAAATTGCTGTGATCTTGGGAAACTTAATTTCACCTCCCTCCAATCCTAAGGTAGGTTCCCATATCCAGACGATCTGGGAGTGGTCTTGCTTCATTTCTCACAGACATGGGCAACGAACGATACGCTATATTATAATGACGATAATTCGAGTGGGTGGCTGGTCTTTCAGCATCGAAAAACATGCTACGGAACGAAAAACAGCAGCAGACACGTCTGACCTTAAAATTTTAATTAAATGGCATTAATACTGCTATAACTTTTGCCCATAGGCATTCATGCGGTGACTCTAGAGAGTCTTTTCCATGGCCAATCCTTTAATTATCTAACCCAAATATGGCCAAACATTTTTGTCAGATTGTTTCAAAAGACGGTGTAAATTAGACGTGAAGCGCATCGTAAATTAGATGGATCAGATGCGATCGGAAACCATTACTGTATGATATGTTCTGACCGTGTTTTTTGTGACACCTTCCCAACGAATCTGGAGACCGTTACTTAATACCACTTATACAATATAAAAAACCCATATGACGCTTCGAACCAATAAACTTAAATTAAAGTAAAACGAACAAGCAGCATGGCACCTTATGACGTCGCTAGTCAGACTTTATTATAGAAACATTGGAAAGTTTTAAAAATTTTGATTTAATTTTAAATATACCAGGAATACATCGAATGAAGAAAATTAAAAGAAAAATACTTTTAAAAGAGACAAAATTGAAAAAGTTGAATTAAACAGGATTGTGAAAGTTTATTAATGAACATTTAGTCGTATGCATACATAACGACAAGTTATGCTATCAAATTTCACACTTTCGAAAACATACTGTTTTCTCAGGAAGAAAACTATAGTTTGTTGTATTTTTTAATAATTAAGTTAATCAAATCTATTCATTTGTACAAAATTAGTCTCCAAAAGCGAATAGGCTTATTTATAGAATAAAATGGAAAAGAAAATATACGAGAACTGGTCAATGAAGAGTGATCATAAGATTTTATTCGCATGAGTTATTGAACAAAAAGCTAATTTTACGTTATGTCATTAGTTTAATGTATAATTTATACGTGGACATAATTTTCATTAATTTGAATCTTGTAGTGCGTCAGCAGTAGCCGTTGAATGTTGATACATGTTCAGTTCGCCTACGGCTACGCTCGAGGTAACACGCGAGGCTACATTGAAAGTTTCCTTTCACCTGTAAAAATCGTCATCCGAGGCCTATGTAATGATAAAGGAGGCTTATGAAATTCTAGTTGTCCCTATGCTACAGCAATAAAATAAAAAATGCTTTTAAATAAGACGGTTTAAATTGGGGAGAAGATCACTGTCGAAGAAAGGAGGACTCAAGAGTTCCATTCACTGCACATGTGTAATTAAAAATTAACTCTGCTGCTGCCATTTTGAGAAAAGATCATTAAATATTGTTCAAGACTTCTATTAGAAATATAAATACTTAATTAGGTGCCACCAAAACGTTGGTAACGGAAAATTGCCCATGAATCATGTTTGTGTGCGGTGGGTCCCGAGACTGCTAATACTCGAACAACAGGACGTTCACGTTCGAATTTTCTTAATTAATATTTATGTTACAGGAAGTTGAGTAGTTTCTTTCAAAGGTTATCACTGCATATAAAACTTGGCTGTTTCATTTTAATCCTGAGAATACACAGTGAGCCTCTAAGTGGAAATATCCGACATCCCCAATACCAAAAAATAACCAAAGTGATGGCTTCTCCTGGGAAGGTTATGTTCGTATCATTTTTAGTTATTCAGCGAATGGTATCCGCATGTTTATACCAGCACACATAATTGTAAATGAAGCATACGATAGTGAATACTAAAAATTCTCCAAGGTCATGTCAATCATAAGAGGTCATCTTTAAAAGTAACAGAATGGATGCTGCAGCACGATGATGCACGATCGCAAATGTTGTTGCTGAATGTACCGAGAAAATTAGTGTAAAATGTGTTCCTCATTGTCTGTATTATAAACACCAAGCCCAAAACGACTTTTTCCTTTGCCTCATGGGAAGAAACACCTTCGAGGAAGGATATTTTCATCATCATAAACAGCGATGAAGGCTGCGGGGGCGATGTAGGAGGATCTACCAAAAAAATGATTCCGAAGACTTGGTATTACATCCAATGGGTCAACATCAAATTTTGGAGGATGAATACACATGTGTTATCATTCAGTAAGTAGAGCGCTGGGCTACTGACTGGAGGGTCGGGGTTCGATTCCTGGGGACGCCTCTGGGCACCCGCAGCTTCACCTAATCTGTGCGATATTTCAAGCACCAGATCTTCCTGAGACACCAAAGACAACTTAAGGAAAGCGACAGACCCTCCCTTATTATCATAATGTGCGAATTTTACGCGCTTTCAGCCTAAGTAGTACTTGACGAATTATACACTCACCTATCAAACTGACCTTCAGGTTTATAGCTGTGGTGGTTATAAAATAATATGATAATCATTATTATAATTGAACAGTCCTCGCAAATTTCAGTTTATTTGTTTAGGCAGATGAGACTGGCTCATAAAATGGTGAGGCAATCAGGTTAACAAAATAAACGGATCGGTCTCTCGAATTACATACAGAATAACAAGCCTGCTGGACTATTCAAAGAGGTATCCGATCCCAAATAATAAACATACTCGATCGGTCCTGCGGTAAGTTTTCCTTGAATATACGTATAACTAGTACACAATACTCGGTGCTCGACTACACAGGGCATACGAGATACACTTGAAACAAGTCGTAACCCACGAGAAATGAAGTTTGGGAAGACAAGTGGCGTGATATTTTTTTGCGGACTCAACTTTCATTTCAACTCACATTTCCTTGGCCTTTGAACACCCGAACCAACTCTCCCACATGGTTAAACGGGAGAAAATCATCGATGCTTCGTGGTAGGACTTCAGGGCTCAACAAAGTGGACGCCACAACAAATAGATACCGTGGAAGGAAAAAATATACTAACCCGATCGATCAGAAATCCGCTCGAAAAAATTTACCTCCTTTCGCCACCAAAAAAAATCCACGAATTCCTGCGGTAGCACGCGAGCGTCATTTTCGTCGGAACGTCGCACGTCCACGCTGTCCAAACGAAACCGGACAATTAGTGGAATCGGATGAACAAATTAATGAAAATCAAGCGGTAAACAACACCACAATGACCGCACCACACAGTCTAACTCGGGAGGCGAAATTGAATCCTACTCCTCGACGGACGAGTGTGCGAAAAATGAACCCGAGGACGTCGTCCATCTCGGTCCGATGGAGATTTCGAAACAGACGTCTACTGACCCAAGGGGACGGCGCGTAAAAATAAAGGAAAACGAAAAAAGACGGGTGCCAATCCTCCCTTTGAGTTAACGATCCCATGGCCGGGCGTCGATGTGCCCCGCTCCCGAGGAACCAATCGGACGAGTGATCACGGGGGTGAGGAGCGCTCACCCTTCGGAGGAAAAAACGAGCCGATTTGCCCTTCTTTTCCCAGCCCACCTCCCTACAGGTGGCGAGAGACTGCCGAGTCCCCCTCCATCCCGAGAGGGCAGAAACCAGTCGGTCCGCTTTCCTTCGCGTTTACAAGAGATCCGGCGTGGTGGTGGTTACATCGCCCGGATCCACCTCACTTTCGCAAGACTCCGTTCTTTCCCTGCGATCACGGGAGTCCTTTCGCTCTCGGACGCCGCCGAAGCGATGACGATGATGATTGTGATGAGGCAGTTCAATCGGCGGGATCCGATAAATGGGCTCGTGTGTTCTAAATTTCCCCGCTTGGATTGCCGGCATCCCTGACGCTTGAATGGAACGTGGGAAGAGGGCATCCCAAATGTCAGTGAACCGAGAAAGCACGAGGAGGGCATTGTTGAAGGCGTCCTTTCCCATAATTCCATTCATTCTCTATTGATACTATATAATTGAAAACAAGCATGGGTTGAATTGGAGGTTACTCCGTGTTATGCCTTGCAGTTTTTACACGCATACTATACGCATATATATTTGGCAGTCATACCGTTTAAGGAGGATTTTGGAAGGACTCATACTAAGAATTTCAACACACACACTGAGCTACATTGATATTCCACGCCTAACAACACAATGCGACACCCTGAACTACAGCAATCCCTTCTTAAATAACTTTCTACATCATTGCATTCCGTCCGACATCCCTAGTTTTCCTCCCTCTACCTCTCCTATCTAACTTTCTCTCTCCTATTTCAGCCTTACATATTATATTAAACTATGTACGATATTACATTCATTTAGCTGCAAATACTATGCATCTGGGTTTAGTAGATCTAGGACTAAATATTACACTGTAAGCCGTCAAGCGGGAAGGGAATATGAGGAAACCAATTGTGAAAGAATTTTCAACTATTATGCCTAATTTGACGCAGATATCACGTGATTAATACGAATAGTTTTGTCTAATGTTTCATTATTCATAGACCGTGAGCTAAGCGTGTACACCAGGATCCCTTGAAACGGTCGGTTTTTCCGTAAAATTCTCTATGACTTCTAAAAATTTATATTAATTTTGTTATGCCCTCGATATCAGTAGTGAAAGCGTACAATATAATTAGCCCAGACTGCATCTTCGGACCTCGGACCTTATTACCATCTCAGTAGGTAAATACTGCAGTTAATGGAGATTGTTTTTAGTAAAATAAACGAAGCAGATGCTTCCATACCAACCAATATCCTGCCATACAAGTACTTGTATACCACTAATGTGTAATTGTACCTGTAACTGTACTTAACAAATCTGATTGTTTTAACTTTTGTAGCTGTATAATTTTGAACATTTGATAGCTCCATAAATTCCTTTGTAGAAACCCTCTCGAAACACAACAGTTAAAAAACACACAATTTTGCCGATTTCTAAATTTTCCTAGAATCGTCACAATTTAAGCATTTTCCCCTCGGAAACGCGTATTTCTGATGTAACATACAAACAAACGGTTTTTAATCTTCCGTGAGTTAAAAATATAAAAAATATATATATCAACAAAATAACTACTTTTTCCAAACTCCATCAAATCTCATCCCATCTCTCATTCACTTCCGGGTGCCATCGTGCGCTCCTAAGAGAGAGGTGGGAATAGGCAAGGTGATATTAAAATCAATAGCCATTTTCTATTGAGTATAAAAACACCTCAAAATAAAAAGATAATAAAAAGAGACGTTTCAAAATAAAATATTATCTTTGGCAACTCCTTAAAAAGGAACTAGAGCTCATTCCTTATCTTTCCGAAATAATTAATTTATAAAATGATCAATTTGACATTGTCCTGCACAGATCAACTTGATCAAAATGAAAAAAAACGAATTATTACGATTCTCACTTTATCTCCACGTTTTTAACTCCTCCCAGTTCCTTTCGGCTTAAGGATAAGTACGGATTTGGAGCATCCGCCCTATTCCGCTTCGAGGCGAGGCCAAGTCTGCCAGTGTACAAAGTAACTTTCACGGGTTTACCGCTAGACCGCAAGACGACCCCGAACCGTTAAGGCCGTGATGAATACTTGAAAACACCATACTGAGCCGTACCCCGAGGCTGGCGAATATTTCAGTGGCATTTCGATCCCTGCCCGAGTACCCCATGGAGAGGGGTAGGGTGTACTTCCGAGGGCTGACCTACGTCCGTCGGATGGGACGTTGAACTCTAGAACCCACGACGCCCCTCGGTAAGAATTGGCTAATGCCGACGCAGAGTTTCTCTCCATCATTCCCCCACTACCGAAAGTTCTGCCTTTTAGCAGATTCTCACCTATACCCAGTGGTGTCAACATTCCCATCATTTGGACGCCACTTCCTACCTACGACTCTTTCCCGGGCGTGAATCGAACGGTTTTCTAAAATGAAATTACTTAGATGGGTCGATGGTCCAGAAAAAAGTTTGGTTTCAGAATGACGACTCGAACAGAAATGAAAATTAATGTCCAACCAATATGTTAATTCTAACACATCGAAATGGTCGCAAAATCCTTTCTTTCGCCGATGTAGCTGACATCCATATTTTTTTCATTTCTTCTTATCCGCATTCGGATCCATACGCCGCATTCATTCTGCGGATGGATCCACTCAATGGATACATATCCATTAGGCCCACGTATGAAGACGTATGTATAGGATGAAAAAGAAAGTCGGATATATCTACATGTGAAAGACGACCGTTCCAATATAAAAACGAATTCAATAAATAGAGAGTGCAATGTCATTGGCCTGGTCACGTTCATTTTCACCAGTTTTTCAATCTTGATGTTGTTATTAATTAACGCCAAAGAAAATTTCATCTACACTCTTTGTGGCAAACTACTTTGTCTCTTTCATTTTTAGCTTAGCAATTTGTATTGAAATTGAAAAATAAACAACTTAGGTATTCCACATAGAAAAATGTTTTTGACTTGATGAAGTTATGCCATAACGAAACCTAGGCAGAGAGTAGAAAATTTTCTATGTGGAAAAGCCAAATTGTTTATCTTCAATTTCAATATGAAGATTTTCCACGAAATCACGCCAGAAACTGTTTTATTTTAAGACTTATATAGTTGAGCATGTATTCAAAACATTTTTAACTTGTTTCAGATAGTAATTATATTTATTATTGCTATCGAGAAATAGAGGGGAGAATGTTGGGCAAGCGTGGCAAGGGTAGGAACAGGATAGGGATGTTGGACGGGATGAAGGGAGGAAGGAGGTACACCGAGATGAAGAGGGACCTGATGTAGATTAGTTGCTAGGTGGGGAGTCACAAAATGTTTATTTGATAGTTGTGTCCATCCAAAAACCTACCTTAACCGGTAGATTACCTAATAATAATATCGAGAAATATTATAAAAAATCAAGATTCATTGGATTAAAATTAAGAAAGGCATAACGAACTTTTATAGTACATGCAACATCTTAAATTTTTATAAAACTATATTATTTCCTGCAGTACTTCACTTGCAATCCAGAATAAGGATCAATGACTGGAGAAAACTTTTTCATTGAATAAATAATGGAAGCGAGTTCCTCCATGTTGGGCATTATTGGAATAAAACATTTTTGAATAACTGCAGTCAGATGTTGAGAGTTGTTTCATTGCAGTTATAACGGAGAAGTTTCACGAGGAGGACCAAACGTTCACAATGTTTCACATCATTTAATTAATGGAAATTGATTTTGTTTCATCAAGAGGTCCTAGAACCTCCGTCAAGATAGTTATACCACGATTTTCACAAAAAAGTTACGAAGTAATCTTTTCTCCGCAGTTCGGTCGTTCAGCATTATGTACTCCTTTATATCGCATGCATGTGATCGATTGATTTTAAGTGGATTGGTGGGGGACGCGGAAAAAAGGTGCCTGCAGATATGAAGCCATTTCAAAAACGCCCTGAATCAGTTCCCGGCTTCGGAAAAAAACTCATATCTCCATTTCACACTTCAGAGCACGTATTGCGTGGCTAATATTCGAGTAATATTGCACCAAAATTTCCAATCTGGCGGATTTTCAGAAAAGGGGCCAAATCCTGTCAAGAAAAAAAAATTGGAATGAACAAAATTCACAACACTACGACGGTGCGGTTCTATGCAATATTTCTGTTTCATTTTTTTTTATTCGCAAGCCTGCGTAGCGTAGGAAATGAGGTTAAGACGCTTCTTCTAACCCCCACGGACCACGCTGGTTTCCGCAGCGAAAACGAGGAAAAAAAAGAGAAGGCGGCGGGCGCACTATTGACTCGTGAACAAAATCTCGTCCCCTCCGCTCCCTCTCTTCTTTCGGAGTCGTCCATTGAATGCAAATTGAATGGAAAATTGGAAGTCTTGGCAGAGTTGCGGGGAGGAAGGTGGAGAGGAAGGGGGAGGAGGCAGGAAGGGGACTAGTGAGAGTGCGGGGAGGGCTTTGAGGGGAGGGGTTATGGGGAGGGCGAGAGGGAGTGCGTCGTCGGTTGGATCAGGGTCACGTCGCGGCATATGACGCCCGGACGTCCAACGCACATCGTGTGGGGCGGCGGTCTGGGGGAAGGAGAGAGAACTCCTGGGGGAGGTAGATGGGGAAGAGCAGAGGAGCGGGCAGAAACCCCAAAGAATGACATCGGTTGATGACGCCATCATTCCGATCCCGTGTCCAGAGAGAAGTGCACCGGAGTCATGTAGAAATGTGAAATCTGGCCCTCGGAGAGGAAACGCATCGTACATCGTCCTTTTTGTAGCTCTTCGCGAAGACAGAAATGAATTACGTATTACGAAAACCTCCCAGCCCCGTCCAAAAATACCCAACCATACACCCACACTACATTACACAATTCTTCAATTTCGGATATTTCCAACTCCATATTCATTCTGTCTAGCATTCTTTTTCTTCGTCCTTTTCCTCGTCTTACAACACCTGCCTAACGTACCTCGCTCTATTAAAGTCTTCAGCATTCCGTCACCAACCAAAATACTCCGCATCCACTTTTCCTGCCTTCTTTGGACCTCTCCCAACAACCCTCTCTCCTCCCCCATCATGCCTAGCACTTATACATTGGTTTTCGTTTCCATTTCACCTTTTCAATCTCTCTCCACACCCATTTCATAAGCCTCCAATTTACTCCAATCATCTTGCTTCAACGAACATGTTTTTCCACAATTAAAAACCATAGGAAAGGTAGCCATACGTGAAGACTATAGAGCAATAAGTTTCTCTCCGCATGCAGCCCAGGTGGTACTCAGGATAATCAATAAGAGGATGGAGAGGAGGGTAGGTATTTACTTAGGGGATGATTAGTTTATGTTCTGAAAGGGGAGAGACACGCATGACTCAATAGCACTAATGATATCACCAATAGAGAGATATTTCGATCATTAGTAGGATACATTTTCTTGTTTCTTAGATTTCGAGAAGGCGTTTGATAGAATGAATTGAGTATAATTAATGAATTTATTGAAAAATTAAGAGTAAATTGGTGGGTTAGGCACTCTTATTTGTATTCTCTACATAGATCATCACATATAAAAATACGATACAAAGTTTGAATTATAGCCAGAAGACTCCTCAATTTTCCTAAAAAATAAACTAAAAACAGTAGAGCAGTTATATTTCGCAAGTAGCTGCGAGAAAATTATAAACAAAAGGAAATTATAAGGAACAATTTTTAAAGAGGAAAAATTAATTTCTTCGGTCATTTGTTGCGTTCGTAAATATGTCCGCGAAAATATTACCCGTTAAAAAAGCTCAATTAAAAATGTAACATAATATAAAACAAAGTATGCTATGCTGCGATTAGCTAATGAACAAAAGATACACTTATATATATATATATATATATATATATATATATATATATATATCTGTGAACACATCAATATGTCAATCACACTGAGAGGAGATCTCTTTTTTTTAAACGTGGTCTTGATTAAATTATGT
Organism: Hetaerina titia; assembly: GCA_037158775.1. NCBI lineage: Eukaryota > Metazoa > Arthropoda > Insecta > Odonata > Calopterygidae > Hetaerina > Hetaerina titia. The sequence continues at coordinate 35,236,007 of CM073775.1, read as the reverse complement.
GAGATTGACGAGATCTGGAAATAAGTCAATATTCTCGTAGTCATGAATTTATATTCCAAATATTGTTCTAAACGTAATAGAAGAGTTGCTTTTAATGAGCATTTATTTTCTTTATAGAACACTTGGCGATGATTTGATATCCACGCTTGAAGGTCAATAGAATTTATCGAAAATTCCCACGCTCGAGTTACACCTGCGTATACTCCTTAATTTCTGTCGCTGACGTCTACCCTGCCATGGTAACGGTGAATGAATTGTTTCTTTTATTTATCATTCTATATTTTTATCGTTGATATAGATACATGAATTATAGTGAAAAGTACTTTGTTGACTAGGGACGATCCTTAGAAAGGTACAATAGGAGATTTCTGAGTGCGAAAGAATCCAAAATCTCTTTCATTTCTTTCGACCGACTGGAAATAGAAGAAGAAATGGGTGTGACCAGGGAGAGACAACACCCGGACGTGAGGAGAAAGTTGTCTTTTTCCAATGAACCGGAGGTCGGCATGTCACAGGAATAACAGTGGAGGAAGAAAGGGTGGCATGTAGAGCCGCTTCCGCAAAGGCGTCAGCCATTAGAGTTGAGATTTAAGTGCTGTAGTTTTTTTTATTACCAAACTCAAACGGTGGGCTTAAATGTGGAACTCTTGACCGGAAACTGTTTCCCGTAAGTATCCGTAAAAGTTAGAAAATGTTTTTGTTTCGAAACTTTGTTATCACCACTGTACAGTTAAAAAATTTGTCCTACTTTAGTCAAGCGATGAAAACTATATGCGCACTCTGCCAATTAATACCAGTCTCCTTTTTTGTACCAAAGTACATGTTTTTCATGTTCAGATTTTCAAAAGAGCTGATTAATGCTATGTCTGCATCTTAGTTATCGTACGGACTGGTTTGAAAATTTAATTCTAGTAAATCACTACGCCTTATTTTCACACTGGTGAACTCATTCAATCTTTCGCATTAACGGCCGCATATTTTTTTTTCAAGGGACTGTGCATAAGTTTTCCAATAATCCTTGATTTACATACCAGATTTAAGAATAACGAACCAAACCCTGGTGATGGTAGGGGGAGAGAGAAGGTTTTAGGAAAAAGATCGAGGAATTAGAAAAAGGAAATGAAGGGAATAATGAGAGGCTGTGGAACTTTGAAGACTTATGGAGAGGAGAATGTGAGGCGAGCAAAACTCAAATATTATCATTTAACAAATTATAATTTATAAGAAGGAAAAGAATAGGCATGTTGGATTGAATGAAGGGAGGTAAGAAATATGTCAATTTGAAGAATAGTTGAATGCAGTTTAGGGTATTATAGCGTCAGACGACGTCGTTAGACAAGGCGCAGCAGTAGTTACCCTTTCTCCGCGTCCACCAGGCGCTTACTTCAATCGATAGGTTACAATTAATAAAACTTCAACGGTCAAATTTGATTCACATGTTAGGGTATTTACGATCGTGTTTGGTAGGGTTTAGAAATGTAATAACACTTTGTCCCTTGGTCCGTCAAAAACCCACATTAACCGGTAAAATAATGATTAAAAAAGATCCCATCAACAACTGGCGAGAAAGCAAAGGAGAAACTCCCCCTCTACGCCTCAGATTGCTAATGATTTTCCGAAATTTTGTTCGAAAGTTCCCCTCTGAAGAACCTACTCTAGCCTAACTTAATTCCTGATGAAATATTTGAGTAAAATCGGAAAATAAATTAATCCACATTTCACGGCCCGCAATAGGCGATAAGAGTTAGGAATCCATTGCATTTACGCGCAAATTTAACTGACAATCGTCTCAAGCCACAGGAGTTTGAAAAAGGCCAAAACTAGTTTCCGAAGAGGTGCATAGGGTTTTGTAGCCAAACTGTACGATTTAGAATTCAAATACTAAATGTTACTCTCAAATAAAGGGTATAGAATTCGCCCCTTAGAATTCGCTCCAATCCATCCGTCGACCTCCTTGACCACTGTTGAAAAGTTATGATAAACCAGGATACTAATAAAAAAGAAATGACTCGATTACCAGTATTTCGGTCAACAAGGTTACCATCGAAGGGGACTAGTGTTAAGTAAAGAGCAACAGGACACGGCGAAGACGCTCGTGACGAAGCATAGTCTGCAATCAAGAATATAATGATGTTTCACGTTCATAACTACGATGTTGTAGAATCCCAAATAATGGGAATATTTAGACTATCTCTACAAGTGAACGAACCAAATATTCCAACATTAATAACGTAAATATGCCCTTAATTCAAGATCAAACGTTAATAATCCGAATAATTGTATTGATATTACGTAAGTCCTTTCACAAGGAGGAGGGAGTTGATGACAGGGACATTGAGTAGGGAGGTTGAAAACTCTGATATGGCGCGGAAACGTGGTCGCTGGAGCAGGAGGATAGACGTAGACTGGAGGCTTTTGAAATGTGGGTTTGGAGAAGAATAGAGAAGGTGAAGTGGACCGAAAGGAAAACAAATGAGGAAGCACTAGGGACGGTGGGCGAGGAGAGGGGTTTGTTGAGAGAAATCCTATGGAGGCAGGAAATATGGATGAAAGGCGTATTGATCGGCAGTGGGATGTTGAAGACTGTAATAGAGGGGAGAATGTTAGACAAACGAGTAAAGGGCAGGGACAGAATAGGGATGTTGGACGGGAGGAAGGAAGTACACAGAGATGAAGAGGGACTTCATGTAGAGTAGGTTGCTGGATTGTGTTTTGTTATGAGTCACAAAATATATATTCGGTAGTTGTGTCCATCCAAAAACCTACCTCAACCGGTAAATTACCTTTATTTTTATATTATTACCTAAGTCCCCATTATACTGCTGTTTCTCTATCTAGTACGTGATTCGATCGTAGAACTATAAAGAACACGTTGCACAACTCCTTCCTTCCTTCCTCCCACCTATATCACGTCAGTAAGCTTCTCAGCTGGATGGGTGTAACAATATCACAAGGGAGCCCTGCTGGGAACTTCTTGCGCGAATATCTCGTACTTCCCGAAGAAGCAAGCGTTTCAATCCACTTATCCATAGAAGATCCTTATCGCCGTCACTATTGTATTGTAAATACGGCAAAAGAGAAAACATTACCATCCTAGAGAATCAACGCAATTTACCATTGTCTTACAGAAATTAATAATGTATGATTAGCTGAGCAGTTTGTTGAGCAATAACTCAGCAAATTCATTGATAATGGCGCCACTTTCCTCAAGGCACAGTTAATTGTTTCAATCGGGCGGCGAAGCATCCCTAGATGTATAAAGTAAAATAATTTATGAGATCTCGCGTATACATAATGGCACCTTTTATGAGTGAAGTTGTCACCTTCACTCCTTTGCAAAGCCGTCATACTAACTCTTTCACAGACGATTATGCTATACCAAAGAGAGGTTTCAAATAAAAGCTGATTAAAACTAGCAGCTGTAACTTTTTCAGTTATGGTTCCATTTCAGAGAATTTAACATCGGGTCCAAAAGACATATTCGATCATCACATGATTGCTACTAAGTTTTTAGTCCCACAGTTTTGTTTAAAATGAACCTAAATGTTTATCAATGAAAATAAGTCACGATGAAAACAACGCAGACAGGCGTTCACGGACACCGCCACAATTATTATGAGAATAATTTTAAAACGTTACAGCGTAGAATTCAGACTTTTAATGAAAATTCTCGCAGCTGCGGGTGGGTCATTTGTTTCGGCAGAAGCACTCAAACCTCAGTACGTACTTGTAATTAATTTGAAGAAGCCCAATGATAAAAAAAATGATATCCTTGAAATCTGCATGACAAAAACCTTAGAAAAATGCTCATACAATAGAATCAGAGCTAATGTGTGACATGGAATGAAATAAAAACACTTCCAAGGGCCTTAGAATAATGTTAAACGTTGCCTGGTGGAACTAATTTATATCCCAAGCTAGACTAAGAAAAAAACCATGTACCATTTGGTCAAAGGAACGTCGGACTAGAACAAGTATGGAGTAAAACAACATTCAATATAAACCCTCCATAAACAACATATCTTGTAAATAATTTCTTAATGTTCAGTAATATTTTTAAATACTATACATTTATCATAAACTCTAACGATTGGAAGCCCAGTTCAACGGTTGATAGCCATGCTTCAGTTAAATCCCAGATCCCTCTTGTAAGCATAGAATAGTAATATAAACGGCGCCGCGGCTTTTTAATATAACTAAATAGAAAAATTAAGTAATAAAAAAAGGAAAAAAGGACAAGTTGCAGCATCAGTTGATAAACATACACTGCTGTATAATACCTTCATTCGGGAGCGAAAAAAATTCAATAGGATCAAACAAATTTTATTTCCAAATTAAAACATATAAATCAAGAAGAAAATGTCCTTCTTGAAGAGTATCCGATTAAGAGGGGAGCGTAGTGATGATGTAATTTCATCATAACGATCGATTTTTTCGATTACATTCAATAACCAATCGAGAATAGTGTCCACTGATTCAGTCACGCAAATATATTTTAAATCTTAAAACAAATGTCATGCCCTATAATATTCCTTTTGTGAACTTTCATTACTTTATGGACACGTCCGGAGAGCGTGTGAATAATCCATCACGAAGCAATTTTCCTCGATTCACATAAACACTGACGCCGCTTTTCATTGCATTCCACTGCAAAAAATCAATCCCGTCTCTCTTCGAGTTAAATATCAACCGGCTCCAATACTACTTAACCTATTCCGTATGCTTCGCTAGGACTACGGAACCCTCGTGCAGAGGGAATGGATGGATTCTCACGATGCTCTAATCTCGATTCACTCACGTCGGTAAAGGTGAACTATGAAGCCACTCATTTCTCTGACAACCCCCTTCCCCCTTTCCCAACCCACACCATTTTCACCCGCTTTCAATTCCCGAAACCTACACCACCTCATCATGCGACCCACCTACCCCCACCCTACGCTACCCCCCACCCCGACTCCTTCTAATTTTCACTCTCCCTTTCCCCCGCCTCTCACAGTTCCCCCGCTCGAAATCCTCCTTCGACCCCTTTCCCTATCTCTATCCCCCCCACCTCGACAGATATTTCCTTGCCCCCCTCCCACCCACCTTTCTCCCCCCCGTATTCTCTTGCGTGCCTCCCCGTCGGGTGCGTGGACATACGGGTGAGAATAAGCGGCCGCTGCAGTCGCTCCGAAATTCGCGCCAGGGGAAGTGCTGTCGTACTCCCACGTGGTCGTGGGTACTCCGAACGGATTGGAGGATTCAACGAGAAAGCGGATCCGCCCCGAGATCGCTGGAAGACAGTCGAGGTAGGTCTAGCCTTTCACGCAATAAGGCACGCCATGGGGATTAAGGACGGTTAAGGCAATTCGGATCTCCAATTAGAAAAGGATAACAATTCCTTTCCCTTATATAGCATATCCTTTTTGTATAAGTATGGATGAATGCATTTTTTCGATAAAATCGTAATCAGTCGTGTGACCAAAAGATTTGAGAATTCCTTTCGAGAGGAATGGTGTCCGATTTTAGCATGCAGTAGTAGGTCTAAAACGATTACAATGGGATTAGAGACCATTTACAAAATGGGGTGTGAATTATTATTCTGACCCTAAATTTTTGTCAACAGATTTTAATTTAGAGTGTTATAGCCAGCGAAACATGGAGTTTACTACGATGCAGACGAAGTGATTTATGAGGTGGGAATTTTCAAATATTCAACCTCAATATTTCTCAAATGGATATCATTTTTAATTCCATAGTTAGTTTTTAGTAGATATTATCATTATAGCATGACATCTAGTTTATTACCATGGCGGTTCGCTCGACGATATCATTTGCTACATATTTTTCATGACAGATTAATTAGTGATGAGATTCGCCCATGATCACGCGCACAGGATCAGAGAAAGTGAATAGTGGCTTAAAGGATGAAATTTGATATTTTTTCAGGGTAAACATTAGTAATGTAATCAGGTAGTTTGTATTTAATTTCGAGATTTCCAATTAAGTTGGAAGTACGTTAGTAAAAATTATTGGGCAAATAACGAATTTTTTGTGCTATGGTTTATAATCATTCCATTCTTCTTCCCTAAGTCAACGTATGCCAATAATTATTCTAGCAATAATTAATGCTACATCATGCAGTGTGTGCATGAACCATAATCTACTTGAACAAAGAAATGCGTCCTTTGACTAAAAAGGAGAATACGTTAGATTCCGAGGAAGGCATCATTGAAATGAGTTGGCATAATTTTAAGTAATGCTCATGTTATTTTATTGGTCTTTTATGAACTTTTTCAAATAATTTTGACAAGTCCATTCAGTTATTAATTGATTTTTCATGGAATGAAATATTAAATATTACTTCAGTGAGTATAATTTTACTAACTTAGGTGTGCTAACAGCAATTCAATGCTACGAAAGAGTGACTCGAATGAGTTAAGTTGTCTTGCAAGCAAGAAAATGGGAGAGAGGACGGTACAAAAAAAATCAAGAGTCTTGCGAAAAAGAGCGATCCGATTTCCCATATATAGAAGATGGAATCCGTTTAATTCAGTTTGTGACGCTTCCACGGAAAACTATTTATTACGGAGAAAGGTAGAAACGGGGTTTCCGACACCTCCGGATCTAAATCCGGGTCTCATCTCCTTCCGCAAGTTGTAGCGCTTTCCTTTTTCCCATCTATCGCCCAATGCTATCCTTGGAGAGGAATTATATCAGCCTTGATTGCGAGACTCGGACTTTCGGTTGCTGCCCATCACAAATCAGCCGCTTTCTCCTCCGACGCAAATAAATAATACGCATACCTCATGGTATGACACATTCCGAAGAGGTTTGAGAAGGACGACGTCACGGTGTCACGCATTGAACTCATTCGTCCAACTGCGCCACTCAGTAAAATGTTGCAAGCATTCACTTTCATCTGATAAAATGCTAGCACTCTTCATGCGAAATTGTATTAATATATGGCATTCAGACATGGTATACTTGTATATAGTAAATGTATTATGTTATTCTAAGATGAGTACTAAACTTGGCATTATTTTTCTGGATTCATCTAAAACCTACCTCTAACCGGAAGGATATTACTAATAGTACTACCTACAAATTCATGTTAAAGGATAACGCGAGGTAGGTAGGAAAACATGAAGGTGTAAAACCAGCGACTGTTAGGAAACATGTAAACTATATGAGAGCAGGGTTTGAGTACCTAAAACTCTCGTGTGAAATCCGAATGTTCTTATTGCAAATTCCAGCATTCGGTTGGCGCGTTTCATCCCGTATCTATGCCGAACATAAAAATTGAGGAGATATTGTGACGTGCGCTTAATTTGCAAATAATTACTTGTGCCAGTTGTTTTATTTTGCGTAACTGCCTCTCCAAATAGAGACGTTCATGATGGCATACGTTCTTGCCATTCTTGGAGCAGTTCGGAACATGACATATGGCAATTTAGAATATTATTTAGGCTATTCGTGTACCCATTAAGTAATCGAAGCATTTTCAAACGTCCCACGAACGCAGATAGGAAGCTACTGGATACAATGTGTTATTCACAGCACATGAGTTGTGTGGACCTGAAGACAAAAAAATGTCATCAAACGCAATTAGATTATAATTAATTGAGTAATCAAAGAAAATGGAAGTGACGGGATGAATGCTAGTACGCTAAGATGGATGTAAGTAATATATGGAAAGACTATTAGCATGTTGTCATTGTTCCTCTCTGTTGTCTAAAATGGCAGCAACATGGCGGGAGAAACAATAATAAAAAACTAAGGATTGCGATGAATGCAATAGATATACTTTTTTAAAGACAATTCTTAATCGAGTGCATTGGGTAACATACAGTTAGTTAATAAATTGATTCAAATATTTCTTTAAGCATTACGACACACATTCTGCAGTGGTATATTTATTTATATTCTAGTGAAACGCCAACTTTCCCTCATAATCTTTACTCCTCTAGAACCCTTGCTCAATGAGTTTCTCCATTTCATTAAAATTGTCGTCTACCTAACCCTTAACCTTTCTTTCACCGAGGATTGCAGGCTGTATTCACTGCCGCATTACCACCCCACATCGTACCAAACCCCCGTGCCACCTGAATCTTTCTCAAACGAAAAAATAAATTGTGTTGAGTTACTCATGTCCAGGAAGAACTTTACAATGCTCGAAAACAATATAAATTGACTTAGTTGCGAGTGGAGTGTACCAGATCACTAAATCAAAATACTTTCCAAGCGGCTCCATCTCGGTTTCCGTAAACGAAACCTGAGTGAAGCTTTGGAGATGCCGTCGCGCGCGGATTATACTATATGAAAAAAAGAGGACTTCATTGCTCGCCGTCACCGCTGTGAAAATTACTTCTCGCCTTACCGGTGTGCGGCAATGGACATAAATTTCACTGATGCCGCTGCAAGAATCTCAGTGTTCTCGTAACGGTCAATAATTTTAAGATTCGGGTTCGCTTTGCGCAAGTCTTCATACATTATGCCCGTAGCAAAGCAAACATTTCTTTTGCGAGCTGGGAAGCATCTAGAGAAAGTTTAGCTAGATGACGCATAAAGAAAAAAAAGCAATATTACTTCATCTTAGAGGATATTACGTCACTCATTTCCATAAGATTTTTGTGCTCTTCTTTTAAATTATTCATGACTATAATAAGCCTGTTAACCTAGTAAGCTTGCATTACTTGTAAAATGCAAAAAACTGCAAAGATTTGTCGAATGAGGTGATCCACAGTTGTCATGAAAAACCCCCTTAGTGATTCCAGTTGTGTTTTTCTACGGAGTAAATAGCTTTCTCGACATCCCGAAGCCATCTCGTCGAATGAGGTTTGAATTAGTTCTCCATTAGGTGCATATATTGAAATTCCTCTTGAGCATCTGAAAGGGTAGCCATTCCCAGTCTACAGCCGATCACGACCTCTTCTTGCTGGCCTGCATATTTAACCGACATTATTTATGATAAATGGGGGAAAATTTCACCAGCCAATTTTACAAGAATTTCCCCTCAAGATTTTATAAGACCTAACCTATGGGAACTCATCGAATTTTCCCCCGAATGGAAGTTCGGCTCAATCCGCCGTTACTAAACTGTAGCTGAATAATTTCTGAAGATTAAACAGAAACTTCAAGAAAACCAGGATTCTAGATCAGTATATCATTCCCCGAGAACGATTTTATAATATCATAATTTTAGAATTACATAATTCTAAACTCTTCCACGATAATTGAAAAAAATGGCTTAAGCACAAAGGCAATAATCATGCGAGCTGTTGGTGTCCAGCTCTAAATCCATGTAATATCAAATGAAATCTCCGATTCATTATCATTCTCCAATGTGTGCACGACACAGTAAATCAGACAGATGAAAACAAATCATCATTCAGTCATTCGTACTCATTCGGAATTAATCGAGATATTGAAAAGTTTTCCATTCGTAGAATACGTAAATAAAATGAGTTGGCCTTAGCTTACATATAACCTTTTTTGTTGGTAAACGAGAAAGCTGCCTTTTTTTCTCCGACTCATATAACAATGAATAAATAAGAAACATTCCATTTTCGAGACTGTTTGAGGATTAAACTCACTTCTGGAAAGATATGTAGCCGTTCATCGTTATAGTTATTACAAAATGTGACCAACAGCTAAGGTTTTTTGCGCCATTTCGCATAGGTGAGTAATTTATTAGGGGTAGGATGCACAAGAAATGGAGGAAGGATAGGTGGATAGGAACCTGGTGTCGACATTAGTCTACTCTTAACGAAAGGCACCAAAGGGTCCACAGTGTAACGTCCTTGCCGATGGACGGCGTTCTTCACTTGAAATGCTCTCCACATAACACCCAAATCAAAGCAGAGATCGGACTACCTCTGAAAAATACTGCCACAGTCGGGATTTGAACCCGGATCCTAGGGACGGGACGCAGTATTCTAGCCACTGGACAACCACAATTCCCTCGTCTAAAGATATTCCTGAAACGTTCGAAGACCGACCTTTCCAAAAGTGATAGTTGTTACACTATCGTAAACTAAATGGTTAATAGTTCTCACTTAGTTTTCTATTCTTTCTATATATTCTATGTTTTCAACAGAAAATTAAAAGGAACACTAGATCTTGGGTGATTTCCATGTAGATGCATCCTCAAAATATTTCTGCTATTCACCCTGACTCGGTCTATGAATGAAAAACTATTTTTAAATCCTATTATTCCCGACAGGCTCAAAATATCAAGACTTATATGTTTCGCAAAAAGTTTTTGAATTGGGGACAAATATGAGTTTTATTTAGCTTCAAACCATGCAAAGATCTTTTGATGACGGGTGTGAAGTCATTTTCCGACAGCGATATAGAGAACGCCCTTCGTCCCCGGGATAAAATCTAGGGAAAACAGGTAGACGCAGTTTTTTTGGACGACAATATCCTTACGTGACACACTAAACGAATCGAACGACTCTCGCGAAAAAACCGCGCACCTCTAAGCAAATACTGTTTTTGTTTGAGAAAAAGACATGCATTGTGTGAAAGTGAAATCTCCTGTGCAACTTGATGAAATAAGATAGAATAGACACCGTTCAAAGATGTTAATTTGTTTTTTGCACATCTTGGAAATAGCAGGCCTTTCAATTCCTATGAAGTTTTTATAAAGACTTAATTATTAATTGATGCAATACATAATATCTGGGTTTCTTTCGTTTAATTGGGTTTCCATGACACATGAAAAAATTAGTGGTATCGATAACGACCCCATGGTAACGATTTTTATAGTTCTAAGGTATCTGCAATGCTAAGAGAGAGAATACGGCTCATTCATATAAAATAGGGCATTCCGATGTAAATTACGCGTTATTACAGAAGCAAATGGATCAGCTAACCCTATGTTACAATTATTGCAGTCTTTTACATGTTCAAACACTTGCAAATTGCGATAAGATTTCATAACTGGCAATCAAAGAACGTATTCGCTTTTTTAACTGTTCTTATCGAGCAACGCAGTCATTGTTGTTACTGAACGCTTCAGGAAAAGAGAACAATGTTACAGAGTCAAATCCAATTTCCGGATTAGTAAAATTCATTATGTTGAGTTTAAATGATCACCTAGTATTCTTTGAAAGTCCTCAAAATGAAAAGAATGGTTTGAGGCGTCACTTTGAGGAAGCGATTCATAACGGAAAAGAAAATACTTAGTTCCCTCTCATAAATTTATGTGGAATAACTAAGTATTTTCTTTTCCGTCCTCAAAATGAAATTCAATTTAACAAATATTGGCATTATATCCCTGGAAAAGGCAGGGTGATGTGGTCTCAAATATTTGTAGCAATAAAAGATAGTTATTTTGCAATCCATACAGTATTAACAAAATTATTTTGGGGGCTGCCGAATCGGTTACTTCACAGATAAGTTGGCTGAAATGGCAATTGTGATTGTTTCTGATGTTACCATATGTTCATCTCTGCCTATGAAATATGAAAGACTAATGTTACCTAATCGTTTACAAATAGCTGAATGTAAATGCCATATACTGACCGTTTAGGAAATGCATAAATAATTCCTCTAACTTCGTAAACATTAGTATTTCGCTTGACTCCGTTAAATCTACGTGAATTCTGAAAATACAGTATAAATCTGTTCAAGTAAACTTATAAGAAATGTAATTTTGTCATTGGAGCCGATTTAAATCAAAGATGACTCTTTTTATTAGAAGTAATTCTTATCACTTTACAGAAAAAATGTAAATACCGAGATTGAGATTAATATGAAGCAGTCATATCCGACATTAGGGTACTTCGGTTAGGATTGTTAAAACCCTTTGAGTTGCATATGAAACTAGCCCAAACTAAACCGCGAATATTTTTCCCATATATACATATCAACGGTCTATAGGAACATAATTTGCCAAAAGTTCACGGTGAATCTGAACATATTTAAAAATCGATCCGGCAACCAATGCGAGCATGGCCGCGTGAGAAGCGTTGTAATCTCAAGCAATAGTCTGCCTTTCAGTTTGATGGAGCTAATCCATACCACTTCATACTCTTACAACTCCTTTAATGAATTGAAGTCTTTCACCGATGGAAAATGAAGATATAATCACCTTTGAGAAGCAGTAACGGACTGCCGAAGCAAAAAATTGCAGGTATTAACTCTTGGCAGACCCTTGTTTTATGCTTTCTGACACTCGTAACTGCGCGCTCGCGGCGAAAAGGATTGCCAAACCCCATTCTCCAAGGTTGCCTGATATAAAAGGAGCTAGCGGAGAATATCTACGCGCTCATTTTTAAACTCTCCTTTGATGCTTGCCCTTCTTATTATACCACAAACGACTACCTAAACCAATCAGATAACAAACTGTTTGTTAAGCGTTAAATCGATCGATGTCCCATGGTTGCGACATGGCGCTCCAGCTCTCAGAAATTATTTAACTAGAGAGGAAGCACATCTTCCCTTGAAACACCACTCTTAATAACTTTCTCCCTGGATGATTAGTTGCAAGAGTTCAAATCAATCGCAGGAGAACTAACTATCCCATTTTTGCCGTAGGCAAACCGTTTTCTAATATATACTTAGAGCTCATTTTGCGATTATCCCTACTTAATCGTCTACATCACCAACATCTGAGGAGACAGTCAAATATCCAAAGACCAATATCGATAGCATGAAACGAAAACAATTAGCGGTAGCACTTTCACCCTCACCTGGATGATTCATTTCTCAATTGGATTACTGATATGATTTGTTCTTCACAATTACAGATGGTATGGCTCATAGAGACATTTCTATTTCCCCTTAGTAACCAAATTGATTGAAACAATACGAGTACACGGATATTCCCTGTATTAATGGAATATATTTCAAGAAACTGTAACAGTAACTTTAACGGAGTCACCCGCTATGTGTGCATTATAATGCAACCATTTCAGAGAGTAAAAATCATTCGCCTTGACCGGGATTCGAACCCGGATCCCTCGATATCCGGCCGAGTGCTTTAACCACTTAAGCTACCGAGACGTCCTCTTTCCTCAAAAAAATTTCAGAGTGTAAGAGGACGTCTCGGTAGCTTAAGTGGTTAAAGCACTCGGCCGGATATCGAGGGATTCGGGTTCGAATCCCGGTCAAGGCGAATGATTTTTACTCTCTGAAATGGTTGCATTATAATGGAATATATAATGAAAACTACACTTTTGCTTTCTTGTAAGCTTTCCATTGATATTTTCTGTACTATACAATGATGCGTCCGTGAATTGCTATAGCTGCCTTCTCAAATAATCTACAATTTGGACGATCTAACCTAATTCATCTTCATTCTTCAACCATGGTGTATCTTTAGTTCAAAATAATTGAGTTAACATGAAATTAAATGAGTTAACAAGTATAGTCAGTGGGATTGAGAGAAACCGCATCAATTCCGGTGTAGAAAGATTTAAAACTTATTCTTAGGTTTCTTAATGCTTATTATATTTGATACTATATTGTCCCCTCAACTTGCTAGTATATAATTATAATTGACCACTGCGTGAATTTTCCATTAATTTAGACGTAACACTTACAAAGATTATTGAACATCAAGACCAATCGCGATTTAAAGCAACCTCTATGAATGCATTTTAAAAATCTATAATACAAAGCCATGAGCATTGTTCTTATGCATTTGAAGCTAATAGAAGCAGTTACTAGGACAGGTGGCTGACGATGAGGTAATTAGCGTCTGATACGATTAAACCCATTTATCACCCTCAGGAAAGGGGTGGCTCTGAATGACGCAATAATTAACATTCATGTGCATGCAAAATGAAAGTGCCGCATTGATCTGAGGTAAACGCAAAAACGTGTACTGGGAAAAAAATGGATAAACAATACCGTATTTGAGATTACTGTAATGGGAGTTCGCACTTGCGTCCGACTGAAAAAAAATCCTACGCACATCGCTCGCGCCGTGTCCTTTTTTGGACACACAAAGCGAACTATTTGCTCATATACGAGTACATGTACACAATAGCCCACAAGCCGACTCGAGGTGTTTGGATGGGTGTACAAGAACATCAGCCGAGTAAATTAAGAGGGAGAAATCTGTAAAGGAGATTTCGTTTAGCTGGGGCAATCCTCCCATTGTGTTGTGATCGTGAACTGTACAAAGGAAAAGGGAATGCTTGAATCTATCCTTACGATTGGCTGTACCTCTAATTTTTAAACACTCTTTTTAATTAAAATTGGCAATTTTCCAAAAAATAATAATAATCGTTTTTTCGTGAAAAATTGCCAATTTTAATTAATCATGATATTCCACCATATCACGCCTGAAACGTCTCTTTTTATTTTAAACACTCCTTGAACTGCAAATATAGTGCGAGATTTGAGTTATTTTCTAACGTCAAAAATGAATTCGCACGATTGATAACTTTGAAATGAATGTAATCTAGCGTTGAGTCTTCAAGTCACCACGGACTCTTATCTCAGTTGTATTAATTTAGGGAATAAATAGGGTATCGACTCCCGAGATCAATTTGCACCACTTTTTACTTCCACACCATGTAGTTACAAATCAGAATAAATTGTTTAAACAAGTTTGCATGTACAAGCATAAAGATATGTGTGTGTAGGCATACACGAACACACACAAACGTTTTATGTATCTATTCACCCTAATTTGGAAATAATTTTAAATATTTATCCGTGCAATATATAAATAAATATGAAATAATCGTTAGAGTCGCATGTAAAACTTTTCTCTATAAACGAATACTTGAAATTGTTAGCCAAAAGAGGTCGGCTTCCCTTAACTGTCTTAAAACTTTTACTTTTTGTGCTATCAAACACATTTTCTTTTAGGTCCCCCCTTAAAGCTAGTTTCTTAAGCGAATCACTACATGTATACAGAATACTTTTTACAGTATGATTCATCGTTTGGGCAAGGTTCAATTGAAGTGTCCCTCTCAGAGGATGAGAAAAGAGTTGAGCTCCTCCCATCCCAGTTGTGTCGTAATTACGAGAGACTATTTGAGTCCTCACGCGGTAATTTTCCACAAAACGGAGCGCTTTCCTCCTTATCTCGAGCAGCACTTCAATCGATAGTTATTCGAGATGGTCCTCGGATGCCTAAGGTCCATTGGATGTAGGTTGTCACCAGTAGGAGCATCTTTTCTTCCTCTTTTTAATAACTACAGTTTCCAAGCACCCATAATTTAGTGTTTCGCAAATGCTGCCTTCCTCGGGGCGACACCAGAGGGATCTGTTTACTACGCATTTTATCCGCGCTCACGGGCGACGCTCATGAATGGTGTGGCCCCGCGGTGATTACGAAGTGTAAACAGCACCCCGCGAGGGATGTGGGGGAGAGGGTGTGAGCTTTCACCACGCCGTGGATGGACGACGTCTCCCTCTCTCTGCCCGTGACTTGACGGAAACGATCTGAGCGTCCCTGCGTCCACGCGCTCGAGGTCGGCCCGGCTAAGAAAACGGGAATTAAAATAAACCCATCCCTCGGCCGCAATGTGGTTCGTGAGAATTGCGCTCACCCGCTCTCCTCCGCTTACATCATCGGCGGACGGGAGCCCTCGTCCCACCCTCGCGCGACTCGAGAGCGTCCTTTCACGCGTCTCGGGTCGGAGCGTGCGGTGGAGCTGAGTCCGGATCGATTATTGCGATGGAAAATGCCGCGACAAAAGGCCAAACCTCAGTTTTCGTGGTGACTCCGACAACCGGCTTCGGCACTTCTTTGTTAGGAACTAACGCTGAAGGCATCGGTGTCTCTAGGAACCCAACAGAAAAAAAGGCCTTCCGACTAATTCCGATCTGCTGAATGAAGATGTTTTAAAGTTTCATGCAAAACGCTGATCGATGTCCCTTCGTGACATCTATCGAGAAGCAGAGGTAAGAGAAACGTGGGTTAGAGTTTGCCCTAGGTATTATTATATCTGATGAAAATAATTATTTCGTACAAAGACATCTTGGAATTACTGGGAGCTTCGGCGGGAAAAGATAACTAACCGTAAATATTTGCGGAATTCCGATAATTCCCCCAAAGAATAACGGAATACGCCAGAATAAGTTTCATATCATTTGCATTATTATCTGGGCATTTAAAACTTATATTGAATGACGACAATGAATTAGTATAAAAACAAAAACAAGTATAGGAATTCTTCAAAGTGTTCCTATGCCTGGATTTAGGCAACTCAATCTATCTCCCTGTCAGAAGTTCTTATTGCTTTCATCGAATTTTAGAAGATCTCCTTCACATTGTTTCTTTCAAGTGTGACGTATACTGTGCTTTATTGAATTTCGAAGGCAATATTCTCCCAGTGTTGTAATAATAGTGAAAACAGTAAGGGCGTTTCGGTTCCACGGAAAATATATTTATTTACGACCGGTTTTTGATACTGAGCTTAAGTTACTGGCAACATAAGATAACACTACATGCCGAGACTGGCTAAGAATAAATATTTTATTCAGTGGAACAGAAAAACCCTATCCTCTATCCACTATGAAGAAATTCCACCCAAGTGATGATCAATATATTTATAAATATTTCAAAAAGGCTTTTTACCCCGATTTCTCTTCACTCTCTTCCTCCTCTCTCTCTCTCTCTCTCTCTCTCTCTCTCCTCGTCAAGTTAACATCAATTTTACTCAGACTGACAAAGTCAACCAATGTCATCGAAACATTTAAATTTCTGGTTTGAGTATTTTCTGTGTGTTAATAGCTGCATCATGTTTTTAAATATAATATGTATTATAATATACTCTGTATTGTTTGCCACCACTCAAAAGAAATAGGTATAAGGAAAGGGGATAGGAAAACACATAAAAGGCGAACACAGGACATGTGGGGAAGGCGGTTTTTGAGCATATCACGAAAGTAAAAATATTTCCTTATCCGGGAGAATGTTGGGCAAGCGAGGTAAGGGCAGGGACAGGATAGGGATGTTGGACGGGATGAAGGGAAGAAAGAAGTACACCGAGATGAAGAGGGACCTGATATAGATTAGTTTGATAGGTGGGGAGTCACAAAATGTTTATTTGATGGTTGTGTCCATCCAAAAACCTACCTTAAACGGTAGATTACCTAATAATATATATATATATATATATATAACACGGAAGTATATATATATAACACGGAAATATATATATATGTATATATATATATATATATATATATATATATATATATAACAAGTAACACGGAAGTGTTGAATAAAAAACTTAGACAGCAACACACAGAACGAGAACACATAAAAAGAACACTCACAATATTGTGAGTGTTCTTTTTATGTGTTCTCGTGCTGTGTGTTGCTGTCTAAGTTTTATATTATTATAATTAGGTAATCTACCGGTTAGGGTAGGTTTTTGGATGGACACAACTATCAAATAAATATTTTGTAACTCCAAACAAAACCCAATCCAGCAACCTAAACTACATCAGGTCCCTCTTCATCTCTGTGTACTTCTTTCCACCCTTCATCCCATCCAACATCCCTATTCTGTTCCTACTCTTTCCTCGCTTGCCCAACATTCTCCCCTCTATTACCTTCTTCAACATTCCACTACCGCTCAATATGCCTTTCATCCATTTTTCCTGCCTCCATAGGATTTCTCTCAACAAACCCCTGTCCTCACCCACCATCTGTAGTACTTTCTCATTTGTTTTCCTTTCGGTTAAGTTATATATATATATATATATATATATATATATATATATATATATATATATAAAATAGTTTTGTGAAATCTCACAGACGTGAAATATAACGTAAATGGAATTAACACTAGTAGACAAAAACACAGAAACACATATAAAAGAGAAACTCACTGGGTCTCGAATTTTCGGTGGTCTACCTACTTTAGTTTTTCTTTTATATGTGTTTCTGTGTTTTTTTCTATTAGTGTTAATTCCATTTACATACACACATATATATGAAAAATATACATATCGGAAAAATGATAACGGTCATCCGAAGCATTTAAATCTTTCTTCTAATGAAGTAGATACTGGCGCCATCGACAAGTTAAATTCTCGTGTAAGTTTACTTCCTTGGGTGCGGTATGTTTTTTGTTTCCTTATATTTCATGCATGTGCCATACAATACGAGGGTCATCCGGAAAGTAGTACCCGTTCGTAAAATAAAGACACAAAAGTAAATATTAACAAACATAAAAAATTTTATTTGAAAGAGGATACTTTAAACTACTTCTCAACATAATCTCCAAGCAAATTAAGGCATTTGTCATAACGTGTGACAAGTTTCTGTATTCCTGCTGCATAGTCCTTCGCCGCCAGCTCATTGAGATACAGGGTCACTCCTTTAAGTTCTTCATCCCTGTCAAATCTTTTTCCTGCCAAAAAGTCTTTAAGCTATGTAAAGAGATGAAAATCTGAAGGGGCCAAGTCCGGGCTATACGGTGGATGGTCGAAAGTTTCCCATTTGAATTGCTGCAAAAGTTTTTGTGTTATCCCAGCTGCATGAGGCCTGGCATTGTCATGAACGAGAATGACACCAGTAGACAATAGACCTCGCCGCCGATTTTGTATTGCCCGCCGTAATTTCTTTAATGTTTCACAATACGCATTGGCATTAATAGTGTCTCCACGGGCAATAAAATCAATAAGAAATACACCTCGTCGATCCCAGAAAATGGTTGCCATGAGTTTCCTGGTGGACAGAACTGTCTTGAATTTTTTTGGTTTGTTTGGTGAATGAGCATGATGCCACTCCATTGACTGACGTTTACTCTCAGGTGATGCATAACAAACCCATGTTTCGTCACCAGTAATTATGCGAGTCAAGAAAGAGTCTCCTTCATCAGAATAACGTCCCAAAAACGTCAGTGCTGCAGCCATACGCTTGGTTTTGTGCTCATCTGTAAGCATGCGAGGGACCCATCTTGCACAAATTTTTGCATAATGCAGATGGTGTTTAACAATTTCATGAACAATTGTTCGAGAAAGATTGGGAAAATGCTCACAGATGTCATCAATTGCGACGCGCCGATCGTTCCTCACGAATTCGTCAACTGAGCTCACCAGTTGGTCTGTAATGACAGACGGTCTCCCCGAACGCTCATCGTCGTGTGTGTTCCCCCTCCCCATTTTGAAGTTGCAACACCACCGCCGAACAGACGACTCGTCCATTACATTGTCTCCATACACCTCCTTTAATTGGCGATGAATATCACATGGGCGAACGTTTCTTGCATTGAGGAATTTAATCACTGCCCTCACTTCACAACTGGCGGCGTTCTCAATTTTTTTAAACATTGTAAACAATCACAGAAACAACACAGGCAATGCTAGCGTCACGCAACTTGGCTCAGAGAAGGCAGACAAGCCACTGAAGCTATCTGACCTCGTCCAGCGGCTACTCGCGTCGTCAGCACTTCATGCGGCACGAACGGGTACTACTTTCCGGATGACCCTCGTATAAAAACCATAAACACAGTAATCAACCCGAAGGTCGGTTTAGTAGGTGATGGTAGAGCTCACCCATGTACCAAGCCCGACGGCGTGTGAATATTCACACATCAGGGTAGGGGGGCCAGTTCCTTTCCCTGTGCCGGTTATGGTTTCCCAGGAAGATCTGGTACCCGAAAAATCAACAAGCTTGGGTGGAGCTGCAGGTGCCCAAAGTGCCTTGCCCGGGAATCGAACCCGGGACCCTCCGGTCAGCAGTCCAACGCTCTACCCGCTAGACCACCGCGACCCTCGTATATATCCCGTAAAAACAAGGACAACAGAAACTAACATAACTGGCACCATACGCATAGCTCGACGATCCGCCAAGCGCAGACGGCTCATTGGGTCTCAGGCAACTAGCGCCGCTAGTGGGCGGGGCTATAGTCCGCATCATGTCCCCCAGATTCCACCAGTTTGCGTATTTATTGGGCAGACCATGTACATACACGATCGAAATAGGGCGCTCTTCGCCGATGTACAAATATATAAAAACACAAACATAGAAACAAAAAGAAAGGAGGCTCACATAAGTAGTTTTGACGTTTCGACGGCACGACCGTAATCATCAGATTATTTGTGTTTCTATGCTTAAATAATCTATATCTGAGTTATATATATTTCTATATTATATATATAGATGATTTCTTCGAAGTAACACGGAAGTGTTAAATAAAAAACTTAGACAGCAACACACAATATGAGAAACATAAAAGGAACACTCACAGGTTATTTCTTGATAATTTTGACGGAATTGTGCTCCGTATTCCTCGGAAGATTAGTTAGGACTGACAGTCAGTCCTAACTAATCTTCCGAGGAAGATGGAGCACAATTCCGTCGAAATTATCAATAAATAACGTGTGAGTGTTCCTTTTGTGTTCTCATATTGTATGTTCCTGTCTAAGTTATATATATATTTTTGTATATAAGCTGGGGTGCCGATTAAATAGACATCCCAGAAGAATGCTTATGATATGACTTGCACCTCCGTTTCATATCTCTGTTTGCTTCCTCCTTTCGCAGGCTGCAAAGATGCGCCTCCGATGGTCCGTGCTGGCCTTTGGTTTGGCTCTCGCCCTGTCCGTCGCCACCGCATCCCCCGCGGCGCCGAGGGACGCGAGGGCCGCGGCATTAATGGTCGGCAACCCGCCCGGCGGTGCCGTCTTCCTTTCGGCCATCCCCCCTGAAGACGTGTTCGGACCGGAGTTGGCCACGAGGACGGCAAGGGAGAAAAGGAAGCTCGGCTGGATTTTGGATTTCGTATTCTGGGTGCGAAAATGCATGGGGCGGTGGCCTTCCTCCCCACATCTCTCTCTCTTTTCAATTTGTCGTGGTAGGAGAAATTTTTTGGCAGGCTCACCGAACACCACTCGGAGTCACATGAATTCACCACGGAACTCCCCAAGAGTGGATAAACCGCGAACCGCAAGGGCCGCAATCACGAACGAATTGTATTTCAAGAAAAAGAACCATTAAGCTTCTTCTGATAAACTAAAAACCTTGCGTTGCAGGTTTTTTCATAGAATGAAATGAACGAACATCATAATGAGGAGAAGTTAGTTTCGCAAAGAAGCTTTCACGAGGGGAGGATTAATGACAGGCACGGTGAGGAAGGATGTTAAGAAAATACCAATACAAACTTTGGTTTGGAGTAGGGTTTTATACGGCTCGGAAACATGGATATTAAAATAAGATGATAGTCGTAGATTGGAAAATTGCTGGAGATGTGGGTATGGAGAAGGATGGAAATAGTAAAATAGAAAGTACAGCAAACGAGGAAGGCCTATGCGTGGTGGAGGATGAGAAAGCGTTGTAGGGATAAATGCAAAGAGGGTAGGAAAAATGGATGAAAGGGTTTTTTTTGCTACGAGATGTTGAAGACTGTGGCAGAGGGGAGAACTTTGGGCAAACGAGTAAGGGGAAGGCACAAGATAAGCATGATTGAAGGAAAGAATGAAGGTAGGAAGTGTGTTGAATTGAAGAGGGCCTAATATAGTGCTGAATGTCAGGTTGTGTTTTGTGGGAGAGACAAGGAAATTATTACTGTAACGTTGTCTAGCCTGTGCCCATCGAAAACCTACGTTAACCAGTCGACTACCAATCATAATAATTGCTACAACTCAATCTAGGTGTCAAACTATGATATGGATGTCATTCACAAAATATTTTGAATTGAATAATGATCACCGTGTCGGAAAGGTTACATTTTTTAAAGTAAAATTAAACATTAGTACTCGGCAATGAAATGAAATATAGTACACTTTATTATTTCTTAGTTTAATTGTAGTATTGTGCATCATTTTAAGCAGTTCAATTTAGAGGAACAACAAAAGGCCATAAAAAAAAGGATTTTGATCGTGATTTTCCAAATAAAATTGACTGAAATATATGTTAACTGATAGGAAGCCACTATAAAATATTAAATAGTGCATATTTATTTCTATTCACCAAAAATAATTCGCTAGTAATGTCGAATTTCTCGTTATTTAACTTCCTGTGGAGCATAAAAAAGGCCAAAACTTTCTTGGCGGGTAAAAAGTTTGGTAAGATAAATCGTTTACTTGGGAATTACTGTAGAATTTTGTTTGAAGTCAATTAAGGCAACAAAGTCTTGACATTAATACTTCGTCCGACCTCACCTTTTCTACTCTAATATAACCGGGACTTTAATGAGCACAATATGTAATTATAAGTTCAAGGGAAGCATATAGTAAATTTAAGCCTGCGTTAATTGCCATGAAAAATCTGCCGAGACCAGTTATTTCGTCTTGCGCCGGTTTTCTTGTCTCAAGAGAATCTTCACTTAACTACCTTGAAAAATCTCTATCGATCGAGAAAAGTATTTTGCGAGTTACTGAATTGAATAATTGGCATGTTGAAAGCTCCTCTTCAGCAATGTGATTGTGACTACGTAGACTTATATAATTAATAAAATTGTGACTTCTAACGAGAATAAATTTTGTTGCTTCATTTTCAGAAATTCAACAAACTGCTGGAGCTAAAGACGAGATTAATCACGGCAGCCAGTGGTGGATCCAGACCAAGAAGTCGACCACCGCCATCGTCCGCTACAGGCAATTCAGGGGTATGAATAATTTACTTTGGAAATTGGACTTCTTATGGGCCAACCTTTTAATATTTAGATGCACCCTGAATTGGAATGAACCCCGTATTTGATTGGACATAGCATATTCTTATTATCCCCTTGAAAAATAATGCTGAAAAATGCATTACTCGTTGCAGCTAATCATATCTTTATCTAAAGAAATATATATTCATCGCTTTACATATGATGAAATAAAATATTTTAAATCAAATATAAACAAATGAGTATCACCATCTCTCGTGCGCTACTGTTATGACTCCCGTAAACAGTAAAACCGTACCGTATAAACAGTACATTTGTTCATGTCTCCCTCCGAAATATATCCAAACGCAAACAATTTTTATGTTCACGATAACAAATGCTATATTTAAATAAACGTTTCCGGAAGAACGCAGTAAAATTAAAAAGGAGATAAAGCCGTACCTAGCAATCAATGGAATTAACGACTTCTTTGGTGTAGACCAGATGGTAGCTTTCATGATAATGTATTCACTGTTTCTAAAACAAGCCATGAAATAGGAAAAAGAAAAACAAGAAATGAAGTGAATGAGGCGATCTCTTTCATTCATAACCGAAAAATCTAAATAGCTACATAAAGTTTCTAAATAGGAAAACGGGAGAGAAAACTTTACATTGAGAATGTAGATTTTCAAAAGAATAATTTTACTCTCCATTAATTAATCCATAATTTTACTATCATCCATCCATAATACTACTATCTAAACGGAACATCAGAGTCAGCACTGACCGATTTCTTACAAACCGATAACTGTGACACGGCAAATAACATGCGCTTGATCATAACCCTGCATGACATTGTATCGTAAAGAAAAAAACGAACGAGTTATAATAACCTGTGAATCATACCAAAATATATGTATGAAAGAAATGTTCCTACGTTAACTTTAAACAGCCGTCGATAAAAATTCTTCCACTCCTTTACCAAAGTACAAAGAGATAGAGAACTAAAATAATGGCCTACAAATCAAACAATAAATATTTATTTCAAACAATTTTTAAGTAGCGGCTTAATTAATCACTTCCTAAAATTTTTTTCCATTGTCTAAGTAGAAGGATAGAGGACAAACAATCCCCACTTGTACGGAGAAAGAGAAACAAAGAAGACAGAATTTCAAGTTTGAATCATTGTTTTTGTACGAACCAGTACCTAACTCTTTTAATTACTTCGCGGTTTTGCCGACGACTTATACACTCGACAATGAAACTAATCCCCGAAGAGAATAGCTACCAAAATACGCCGGAGTTCTACTAGAACGAGGCAGTGTACTAAATGGGGAGAAGTACCAGAGTTCGTGTCGGAATGATATGGGAGAAGTTTCAGTCCGGAGAGTATTTCGCTTAATAAAACAAACGCTCCAACGATATATGGAAAGGCTTCAAGGACGTTGTCCCGTTCAAAAGTGTGTCACGTAAAC
Source organism: Hetaerina titia (assembly GCA_037158775.1). Taxonomy (NCBI): domain Eukaryota; kingdom Metazoa; phylum Arthropoda; class Insecta; order Odonata; family Calopterygidae; genus Hetaerina; species Hetaerina titia. The sequence goes on along the minus strand of CM073775.1, from coordinate 35,212,033 downwards.
TCGGTAAGGAGATTGCATGTCTGCAGTAAGGTGGATGTTTAGGCTACTCCCGTTCTTTGACTGGCCAAAGACAATGATTGAGACGTCGAAATTAGTCGGTTATTACGGGATTGAGAAAAACATATTACATATCTACCTTGGAAAAGAAAACCATTTCATTTAAATGTATTTTTACCTGGAAACTACACAACCCTGTGTTTTTCAACTTTAAGGTAACGGCGAATAAATAACGCAAAATATTGAAAGACGAACCGTGGTTACAAGAGTACGTTTAGTTTTTATTTTCTTTGAAACTGAATTTACGATTGAATTTTCATGCCGTGCCCGTTCTCGCTTTCACCGCATTCCAACGTATCCAGCGCGTTCTTGAGCATACATTAGTTATTTAGAGCGCAAAAGGAGTTACCTAGAAAAACACGCGAAACTCTTTCCTCTTTATTTCATCCAAAGGTGAATTATATTACTCCCATTACTATATCACACAGTTTCTATACACTTACTGCGTACTTATGTGAAATACTGCACTCTAAATTTGTGGAAATTAAACTTTTTCTTAACTGAAATATTTGCTAATGTAAACCTACTAGCTGTCGGTATTAGGAGCTGGCTAATTAATGCGAGATATTTTTTTAATTGAATTTTTTGTTTAATATTTTTTTCATAATTTAGTTTCCGTGCAAAATTAGTCTCAATTGACAAATATTGAATTTAAGATCGCCTAGCGTCTCCTGTATAACATACAAAATATAATACACCGATAATCTTAGCGTCGAATTCTGTGTAGATTATTAACGTACACAAGGACTTTATCGAAGGGTATTCTTTTTTTATTTAATATAGCAGTCAGCAGAGCGGTTTATTCTCCTGAGCATTCAGTTTATTCATTTAAGCGTAGAAACCAGCGGATTCATAAATTTCTGTAGTCTAGCTTGGGTAAATTTTCATCACAGATTGGACATCGAGAGAGGAAATTTTGCATGAGTGGCATTAACAGGGTTTCCATCATGCGTGTTGATTCATAGTTTTCAATGTGCCAATCCACTTAACTTCTAATTCAAATAATTTAGTGATCCATTTAGAAACTTGACAATTCAAGATCTCAAGTGGCATATCAATGTTTACATTCAGGATGACGATTTACTCTATGATAACTTTTTTCCCTTCAGAAATTTGATCGAATTTTCTTTCATTTTCATGCCAAATTTAAACGCACCGAATAATTTTTCTTAACGACCAATAGTGAACATAGAGCGGTAAAATACGGGAAATAGTCATTGAGGCATGGGACTGATAACTGAGGTCAGGAGGATTTCAGCCATTAGGGATTAGCAACCATTGTAAGAGAGGTAGGTTTTTCAGGGTATGGTGAAAAAAATAAGAGAAACCCGATGTTCGCATCAGCATTTCGCTAAGAAAGAAGCTAAGGGGTCTATAATTTAACATCTCATCCGACGGACGGCGTAAAATGCTTGAAGGTTTCTCCACAGAGTATAAATAGGGATCGGGATATCTCTGAAAGATTCTACCGCCATCGGCATTCGAACCCGAGCCCTCGCAGTGGGAAACCATTACACAAGCCACCGGGTTAATCCAACCCCTGTAAAAAAATACGATTCCAGATTTTTACTACCGTACTTCCAAGAGAACGTAATAATTTTTCACATCTACTGCAAAGGTAGATATTCTACTACCTTGCGCGTTAAACGCAACCGCAGTGAAACTACCCTACGCACAGAGTCACGTTTCTCCGGTTTTGCGTCGCGCTTGATGTTTCCTAGGTCACTTTAGAGGTGTACTTTCAACTCGGAAAGCTGGTGAATGACCATCATGGCCATTTCCTTGAAAAAGAACCTAATATGAGTAACACCAGAAATGCAGAGAATAAGAAATTAGTCATTGTGACGACTGAGGGAGAGTAATATTATTTCATTAACTCATATAAAACGATGGGTTAAAGAATTAATTCCCCCACCCATCATTAACTTCGGAAAAATTATTCCGACTCGGGTTTAAACCTTTTTTCTTTTGAGAAAACTAAAAATAGTAATTTCCACCCATTCCAATTTTTGTTAATTTTTATAAATATTCTGTGATGCATTACATTATGAAGAAATATTAAAAAAGATGAAATATTACTGTCATTCAAAAGAAATTATTGTTGGTTTCTTGTACGGAGTGCACGACAGCCCAAACTAGTACGAGTATTTCAGAGAAAATAACATTATTCGTGATTTTAGGAAATAAAGCCATTAAAATAATTTATACTCTCACTTTTGAGAGACTCAAGATGAAGACTTGATTAATGACGTTTATTATAGGTGCCATACTAATTCAAGATACAGGTTGGACAGTTATAATAATAATATAATAAAAAACATTTCCTATATATTTTTCGGGGGCTGGCGATAGACACGGTGTACTCGTACGCTGAATTAGTCCTATTTCAAGAATTTTAGAAAATACTTCACCCGGTAAAAAAAATATTCACACAGAGATAAATGTATCGGGAGGAAGAGTGCAGGGTTTTCATATTTAGGTGCATCTTGAGTATGACCTTTCGTTATGATGAGCATCTCGGGTCGATATCTCACTCAGATGGCTACGAGGGTCGGGAAGGTAACAAATCAGTAAGCAAATACGGGGACGTACTCGTATTCCACCCGATGATCAGAGAGCAGGAAATAATGGTGACTGACTGTGGGCCTCGGGTAAATCGGTGGCTTATCAAACTTTTATTTAGCTCAGAGATTCAGTTCATAGTCAGAAAATCAAATTTAATTTTGATTTCAATTTCAATAAATAATTGATTTGAACGATATTTATGATGTAAATATATGTATAACACGATTATAATGAAGGGATAGCAAAATTAGAAGATTATGAGACTATAAAAAATTATTTATCGGCGAGTTCAATCACTTGTGGCCCATTTAATATATTTTTCTCTTTTCACAGGAAACCACTACGGAATCCTCTGGGGTGGAATTTGAAGGGAACAGGGTCAGTTTGGTCCTTCCAGACGAACTCTTCGGTTCGGCGTTCACTGTTGTCACGGACGTGTCTAAAATCATCGGAAGCGTTATCCTGGTAAGTTACGCATAGTCACGTAAAGTACTGCTGAGTGATACCCGCCATAAAACTACTGGATGGTGAATATTTTGAAAAGGTTTTCTTTGAAATGCTGTTAGCTTTTCAATGAACTACTATCGTGGCCCAGCCATGACCTCCGCTGTCCTATCCCTGAACCGCCTGCGCGAACGACACATAAATATCACTGATTCTAAAACTTACCGACAAATGAGTATTTATTTAATTCCATATTGGTATTATTAAAAAATTCTACTGTTTTCGGATATATTATTTATTAAGTACGCAATCTGTTCCTCGGTGAATTCAAATACGCCTGATTCCAACGGGGGGGGGGGGTCATTTAAAAGATGGTGTAACACTAAAAACACTATTGAGGGAGGAAGCAGAAAATCACCTTCATCTTCTTCCCATGATGAACATATTGATGGTGAAAAAGAAAAAATGAATACAGGTAACAGCGTAACACGGCCCAGTGGGCAGGATATGGTTCCAGGCAGCGGAGGAGGCAAGTCTCGTCACATTATCTTTTATCTCACCAATGTCAAGAATTTCGTGTTGCAGTTGCAGGAGACTTGTTCCAAGCTGAAAAAGATCACCCAGTCCACCAAAAAAAGGGTCATCATTGAAAATATCATGGTTCTATGGCTACGACACTGAAACAAAAGCCCAGTCTTCCCAGCAGTCAGTTGACGAGATAAAGGAGAATGCCACGAGGCAGGTGACGGCCATTCCGAAATAGGACTTTTCCAATTGTTTTGAAAAGTGAAAGAGACGCTGGGATAAGGGTGTGAGGTCCCAAGGGGAGTACTTCGAAGGAAACTAAGGCCTTATTGTTCTACGAGGCTAATCTTATCTTACACTTGTAGGTATTCTATTTTTCTCTAAATATTGCATGGCTGGATTCTTTCTCGACAAACTTCTTATTTTCTCTCACACGGAATCTCATATTCAAACATACTGTCCACCGTTGATGTAAGGATACCCTATTCCAGGACACAGGTGATGCTATTACAAAAAGCTTGCTGTCATGACGTCTCAGAGAGGAATCTCTCGCCTCTACGTTTCTCAATCTGCTCCGCTACCAGCATCAAATTCGAATTCCAAATCTTGAACTATTCAAAATTTGTTCAAACATTTTCTCTCATACGCCAAGTATAAGGGAACAATTGAAGGGGAGAGCCCAAAAGGAAGATCTAAAGACAATTACATAGGATATATTAAGAAAGACGTAAAAAAGAAAAGCTATCAGAGGGTCATCAAGGCTGAGTGGAGTGGAATGGAGGACTGCAGTAAACCAATCTTAAGATTGAAATACTGAAACTGATGATGATGAAACCATATCAGGTCTTCAAACGACAATATTTTATTTAACATAGCACAGCGTCTCCAATTTCAAGAAAAATGTGACCAAACTACTATTTGACAACTACCAACTCGCACTACACCAAACAATGGAGAAAAGAAGTTTTATAATGCCCTACCGAGAGAAAATCTTGAAGTCGACATAAAGAGGATAAAAGTGAGTATTTGAAGCTTTTGGAGGCCTTCTATATTATTTCATGGTTGAAACTCAGGAGTATTAATGAATATCAGTACCCATAAATACGGAGAGGAATGGAGAAAACAAAATGTTCAGAAAATAACTCATTTGTGTCTGGTAAGCATGAATGGTGAATAGATGCTTTTGGAGAAATATAAAAAGGTAGGAAAATTGAATAATGGATGTGAAAGGCAGAGAGACTGAACACGGTGGCAGATGAGAGAATGCTTGGATAAGTGAGACGGAGTGAGGAAAAGTTTAGCTATGCTGGCCGGAGTGGAGTTAGAAAGTATTTGGAGTTAAAAATGTAAGGTGGGGTGATGTGAAGCTAATGGAGGAACAGAACAGCTGTTCGATGGAGAATAGCATGTTAGTTATTCAAAAAATATCGATCAGAACCATACGACGGAAGACAATTAATAACCGCACACCAACTTCATGATTCAAGAGTGACATATGAAACTTCCCAACGATAATTTCACGAAGAGATTGATTTTATACAATGACTTTGGATCGACGGAGTAAGGCAATGCTGATTGACTTCGACGGCTCATGGTTATCGCAAGTAAACCGCTGCGACCCTTCGAGACAATTTCAGTGACGCAACACTGCCCTACTCTCTCTCTCTCTCTCCCGCCACTAGACCGTAAGAGGCGAGGACCGACCGATCTCCCGAGCCAGCTCCGGTCTGCTGCGACGCACCCTACTTCCACAGTCGGGAGATCTAAACGTGTGTCAAGCAAGTCCGCTAAACGACTCTCGGCTCCCCTTCTCTCCCTTATTACTTGCTCTCATCCGTCCCCTTCTAAAACAACATAACTCGTCCACCGGTGAATTACTGCCGCCGCTTCCGTTCAAATTATCCCCTCTGAGATCGTTTGTAAAAGTTTTATGAAATGTAGTCGACGTGTGGAAACATGTTGTACGTAATTTATGACATCCATAGACTGGTGTTCGCTGCAGGATAAGTAAAGTATGTTTTGTGATTTGGTGTGTCTTCAGTTACCAATGGTACATGGAAACTAATTTTCAGTACCACGAAATTAATTACTCCTACTAGGTAAAATACGCTCTTGCAGGTCCTATAGTCCTTGAATTTTTGTAGATTGCCCTGAATTTTTTTAAGCCACTCCAGCTCACTTCCTCGGTGTTTCCTTCTCCTTCAAGATTTCGACCCTCGCCAAGTTATTTACTCTTCCCGCTCCATCCATCGTTATCAACCTCTGGTATGGTTAAATACAAGTAGATTCACATTAAAGTCATCGTTCATTACTTAGATTTTGCCGTGCAATTCAATCATTAGGTTCCTGGTGAGAAATGTGACGCTTTCTCGTGTCACGTTCACTGTATTCCATATTTCTACATCCGGTGATCTGATGATAATTTCGTACCCCAATACCTAAGTAGCTAAAAAATCAATCAACCGAGAAATAATAAGATATTTAATTCACTTCAAATTGCTTTCACAAGACTCAGGAAAAACACCACTACCAGTGTTTCTACAGTTTGACTTTATTTATCTCACGTCTAAATAATCTCTTCTCTCGTTAATTTTTCTCTCATTTCGCTTGTATCGTGCAGTTACATTCTGGTGCGTAAGATTATTAATTCTTGTACAGTGTTTAATCGGTTGTAGTTACCTATTTAAATACAGGGTTCGTCCGGAAAATAAGTGTACTGATTTTTTCCCGCCGCTCCAGGCGCGCCCAGCACCGCTCTGACGAACTGCGATTGGAGGGGGCTATGCTGGCAAGCGACGCTGAAAAAGGCATTTGGCTCTGAGCTGTGGTGTAGTGAGGAGATCTGTTAACGCGAACCTCCACGCTCGACCCACGTCACGGAACGCGATGCCGAAGTTTTTGGAGCAGCGTTATTCCACCAAATTTGCGGTAAAGCTTGGCTACCGAAACTGTCGGTATGATTAACCAGGCTTGCGGGGAGTCAGCCATGTCCAGAAACATGATCTTTCGGTGGCACAAGATGCTCGTGGAGGGCAGAGAAGAGGTCGACGACGAACCACGGCCTGGACGCCCATCAACGACACTCACCGACGAAAATGTGCGAAAAGTTCGCGATGTACTGAACTCTGATCGTCGTCTTAGTGTTCGAATGATAGCAGAGCAGTGTAATGTGCCAAAAACAATAGTGCACGAGATTATAAGGGACAAATTGCAGATGCCAAAAATGTGTGCAAAGTTGGTGCCGAAAATGCTCAGTGATGATCAATGACTCAATCGTTTGGAAATCGCGACACAACTTGCGGATCACTGCAAAAATGATCCACATTTTTTAGAGAACGTTGTTTCGGGTGACGAGACGTGGGTCTTTGAGTACGACCCGGAGTCGAAGAGACAAAGTGCGGAGTGGCACACCCCATCATCCCCCGTTAAAAGAAAGCTCGCATGAGCAAATCTCGGATCAAGGCGATGCTCATTGTCTTTTTTGACAAAAGGGGAGTCGTCCACTACGAATTTGTACCTGAACGACAAACTGTAAATGCTGCATTTTACGTCCAAATGCTCGACAGGCTTTGAAAACGAGTCGCCCGCGTCCGGCCAGCGATCAAAAACATCTGGCGGCTGCATCACGACAATGCGCCGTCTCACACCGCGCTTGTCGTGTCGGACTTCTTGGCCAAGCACGGCGTGGCAACGCTGCCGCACCCGCCCTACAGCCCGGACTTGGCACCACCGGACTTCTTTCTGTTCTCGAAGATAAAGAGGAGTTTGAAAGGAACGCGATACGGGACTTTGGACGCCGTCAAAGAGGCCGTGACGACGTGTCTTCGAGAGGTTCCCGATGATGCCTTCGCGGGAGCGTTCCAGGAATGGGAACGCCGCTGGAACAAGTGTATCGACTCACAAGGGTCCTATTTTGAGGAATATAGTATTAGCTTAAGATATGTAAAAGTGTAATAATTTTTTTTCCTGAGCTCAGTACACTTATTTTCCGGACGAACCCTGTATTATCATCACCCGTAAGATATAACGATAGTCCGTTTTTGTAAAGTGGTATTATCTTGATATTTGGTTCACCAACATAGATCTTTAAGATGCATGTAATCTCCATAATATCACCTCTTCTATAATTATACTATTCTACCACCATTCACTAAGGATTCCTGCTCATCACGCTAAGTAATCACCATTGGATAACCACCATAATAAAAAACTGAATAGATCATCTTGGGTATGGAATGAGAATACATGCAAATACAATAAAGGTTATACAGTTCTCGGGAAAGAGAAGAGCTAAGTTAAACGTTGACATATGAGGAAAAAAACTAGAGCACCCGAAATAGTTTACCTTTTTCGTAAGTGTTTTGGGCCAAAATGGTCAAGTATTAGGGACATAAGGAGGAGGATTGCTTTAGGCAAAGAATATTTCACAAGTAGGACGGAATTAATGACAGTGAATTTGAGTATGGATGTTAAGAAAAGACTCTAAAAAAAAAAAGAGATTTGAAATGGGGTGTAGTTTTGTACGGCGCGGAAACTTGGACATTGAAGCAGGATGGTAGACGTAGATGGGAGACTTTTGAAATGTCGGTATGGAGAAGGGTGGAGAAGGGTGGAGAAGGTGAAATGGACCGAAAGGAAAACAAATGAGGAAGTACTAGGGATGGTGGGCGAGGAGAGGGGTTTGTTGGGAGAAATCCTATGGAGGCAGGAAAAATGGATGGAGGGCATATTGATCGGTAGTGGGATGTAGAAGACTGTAATAGAGGTGAGAATGTTAGGCCAGCGTAGAAGGGGCAGGCACAGGATAGAGATGTTGGACGGAATGAATGGAGGAAGGACATATGCAGAATTGAAGAGGGGCTTATTGTAATATCGGGTGTCGGGTTGTGTTTTGTTAAGATAGACAAGGGAATTATCGCTGTGCCGTTTGGTAGCTTGTGTCCATCAAAAACCTACCTTAAACGGTAGATTATCAATTAATAATCATCGGTGCAAACTTCCCTACATCTACACTATACCCCGCAAGCCGCTGCAAGGGCGTGTGGCGAGGGGTGTTAGGTCACCACCCATAAACTAGAATAAAATCACATGCAAAACCAAATCATGTTACTTCTACACAAATATTAGTTTGTTCATGTAATCGAGAAACCTTAATCACACGAAATAAATTACTTAATGCAACAATATTAAATAACAGGATACGTTAATTCAAATCACGCTGTAGAATTGTTAAAATTCCTGTTGATATACACATAATCTAACGATTTCAAGCAACATAAACTTATGACATTTGTATATAAGAATAAAATTTCACGAAATCATAATATCTTACGATTTGTCTTAATTAAGTGAAGTGGGGAATAGCTACTAAATCTGGAAGTAATACATTAACTTACTTAAATATTTACGGATTTTAGGAGTTTTTTCCCTAGTTTACTTTTTTTCTTCGTACACGAACAAGAGTGATCACTTTTTCCATAAACGGAGAGGCCTATATGCAATAACCGTTGCCAAAAATCCTTATCGAGAACCTTAATAGTAATAATTAGTATGCAATGTTTTCTTCTTTTTTTTCAGAACTCCGCCAGAAGAACGAAAACCTTCATAGATGCCCTGAAACCGATCTTCAGGAGAGCGCTCGGTATACAGGAAAGCACTTCTGCCGTTCTTGAAGACAGATTACCGAACCAACTCGTGATTCCCTCCGTGGCGGATTCAACCCAGGAGCCGGACGAGCCTATTACTATGGACTCATTGTCCACGGAGGAACTGGAAAGGGAGTCACAGGAGGCGAACGACGCATAGTTAGCTCCTCGATCGAAGGAGCACCGTTCCGTCAATAATTATATACCTCGTGAAAGACTGAAGAGTCCCTTTTTATGAAAAGTTGATTTGTTGGGAAGAGTGTTGGGAGAGGGAACGGAGGTATCTCTAAATACTTTATTGTGCCAAAAAAAAGTACCCCGAGTGCTCAAACCCTCTCCTTCTGTGAGAGGTTGACTGTGGAGACGAGGACGAAGTGCTACCCGAGTTTCAAGCTTTAAAAATGAACCCAACGCTTTGTATTGCTCCTGAAAAGGAGAAGGTGTGTAAGTGGGTGACGTTAATGGAATTTTTATGTAAATTGTACGAGAAAAGGCCAAGTTACCAGTGAAACATGAGTTTTTGCCTAAAAACCACCTTTATTTACTGCACAATACCTGAAGCGCGATCCAAATAATTCAAACAAATTAATCTTGAAATATGACCTAGGTGGAAAGAGGAGGATTTAAAAAAAATTAATCAAGGGCTTGTCAAGCCAACAATGATATCTGTTGGCATGATACCGAAGTCCGGTCTTTTGCGCCCCGTCACTCACGGATTTCACTTTAAGTAACAAATTTCCGAATTTTAAATTATTAATGTCGGCATTCCACCGTTTAAGGTAAGTTTTGGTGGACACAAGACTGAATATCACTTCATTTCTTAGCTTCGTCTAACAAGGCGCAACCTGACATTCCAAAATGCGTTAAATTGTTCTTCACTTTCTCATACGTTCTACCGCCCTTCATTACCGCCCCAACGCGTTTATCCTTTTCCTCCCTCTTCCTCGCCTACCTAACGCTCGCTCCTTAATCATAGTCTTCAATATTTCATCCCCAATTAAAATGCTCGGTATCCACTTATCCTACCTCCTTTGGACTTCCCCCAACGATCCTCTCTCCTACTCCACCAAACATAGTGCTTCCAATGTTGTCCTTTCAACGCATTTTAGCTTAACCTTCCTTCTCCACAACCAGATCTCAAAAGTCTCCAATCTACGTCTTTCATCTGGATTCAACGCCCATGTTTTGGCAAAGTAAAAAACCACGATCCATATAAAAGTTTTTAATATAATTTCTTAACCTCCTCACTTCAGTACCTGCAATCAATTCCCTCCCTGTGAATACTTCTTTGTCTAACACAATTCTTCTTCTCATGACCGAAGTACTTTCTCCTATTCGGTCCATAACACTGTCAAGATGGGTTAACTATCCCACATGCTCTAGTTTTTTTTCATTTGAACGCTTAACTTCACTTTCTTCTTTCTCTAAAACCTCATAACATTCGTTTCGTTTTGTTTAATTCTTATATCAGTTATCGCATTGATTTTCTGATATGCTCAGATTTAATTTCTATGATTAAACATTAAATAATATTAAATGCTCTAATTTTATGGTGCCATATATATGTAAGCGGAAAAGAGTGCGCGACTTTCTCGAGATTAATACATGCACATTTCAATGGCATATAATGTCTTCCGTAAGATGTTGATTTCCGGGTCGCATGCGAATTTGCTAAGAGCATAACTTTACTTTTGGCTCCTAGAGGATGCGATTCAAAAAGATGCTTCTTTACAAAGGAAATATTTTAGAGGTACTTATTTGATACAGTACGACCAAAGCTTCGCGAGCGCGGAGTACATACTATGTCTCCGCCCGTCATGAAAAAACTACTCAGAAATGCTCCTTGGAGGAAATATATTTTTCTAAATACGGTTATTGAATCAATGAGCGCTGAACTATAACAATACAAAATTTAACATAAGAGTATTGGGAGCCATTTCGCGCCATTTCCTTCGGCACCACTATCCTTCCTACAATAAAGCAAGACATTATTTCCTTAACTTTCTCTTAATGGCCGACAACTTCTCCCTCGACCGTACCGCTGCAGGTTAGAACATCATTATTATTTTCATCCAAACGAGACCTGAGCCGTTAGGCATCCATGAATGGAATTTTCAAAGAAGTTTGACGAATTATGCTCAACACAAAAACCATACTAAATGGTATGGTTCGCATTGCAAGACGACGTGTTGCACGAATATTTACTTCGGAATGTCTTCAGTCCAGTACAATCATTTCCAACCAGTTCCCCGAGGGTGAGGCATATTTTGAGATAGTCTAACTCTTACTATGATGCTCTTGTAATGCCCAACCGACTTGCCTGGGAGGCGGATATTGGAGAGAAAGTTGTTTCAATCCTTGCATGTTACGTGCCTAGACCTCGTTCATGCATGTGTTTCTAACTCTTTTACTACGCCTGCTCGCCTCGGGCGAACTCTAGCATTTCTCACATTTCTCCCATCGCGGTTCGTGCTGCATTCACACTTGCGCTCCGGCCGCAGTTCACTTCTGCGATAAGTATATTGGCCCGTCTCACTCTTCACCATTCTCACCGCATCTTACATCACACAAAGGTTTTTGAATTATTTAAATGAGTACTCATTAGTGCCCACACGGCCATCCTACCGTCAACTGTCAGCCTCTCTGATTTATCTCGCGCCTTACAAATATTTCTGGGATCCAATCAGTTATCACCCTATAATAATAACTTATTTTTCGTGTTTTTAAATAGACTATAAATACCTAATTGACACTGGTCTCAAGCAAGGTAAAAAATACCGTTAGGGATTATTCCGCAGTGCGTTTATGTTCCTCAATTCAGGAATCCTTCCGCGAAGATGGATTCTTCGCGTAAAAAAGGTTCAATACCAACCATACCACGAATATTTGGAAGGACAATGGAGTTAACACCGAGGCTCGCCCGAAAAAAAAATAAACCAAATTCCCGCTTTTGCCCCACCGTTACCGCCTCCCAATTCAAAAGAAAAGTTTCACGACCTCAAACCGCTTTCTCCTTTCCCATTACGCCGAAAAGCTTAAGGACGTTGTGGGGAAGGAAAAAATAAAAGAGATGGGCGTGTTTGCTTTGCGCGTCCCCTTCCCAAGACAGGAGTTAAATGGGCTTGCCCTTGACACCTACAAGCCGGGGACACGTCATGAAGCGAAAAAAAATATCCTTTGAGGAGGCGGCAATGGAGGAAACAGGTAAGGAGAAGCATTCAAAGGAAATGGAAAGTAGCGCTCAAAAGAAGTGTCGCGAATCACAAACACGAAAGTTAACGGGTCGACAAATCTGAAGACTGCCTTGATATTTTTAACTTTTGAAAACCACGGAGAAAATGCTCTCACAGCCTTTCGGCCATTGAAAGAACAAATTTTACGATTAAGCGCACCCACCTAATATAATTTAACTGAAGTGCAGAAGCAATATTCAATAAAATACCCCAAAACGCAGCCGAGTAGCTTCACGTGGCCTCCAATATTTAGTTATTTTATAATTAAACTCTTAACTTCGGTATCAAACCGGTTCAGTTGATCCCACAAGTCAAAAAAGATGCATCGTATACCGCGAACTTGACTAAATACCAAAGTATGTATCTAAAATGAAAAGTTCAAACTCGAAAGCCAAAAGTGGATTTTCTACCCAATATTTAAAACATTAGAAGAGTTTGGAAGGAGGGCATTTGGGACAATATTGACGGCTGCTAGTCGCATAGTTAACGGAAGAGAATAGAAGTCAAAATATGTATGTTCTGTGAATGATATACCAAGACATTTTCGATAACTGCATTTTGTAGCAAACTATGTAAATAAAATATTTCTCATGCATAAAAAATGCTTTGCGTAAGGCTTCGTAAAAATGCTCACGTTCGTAGTGAACCTTATTGAAGGTGAAAACGTAGTGAGTTATTCACGAAAGGGAAATCGTAAATGGCTTATAAAAAACTGAATACCAATGCTAGATAAATAATTGTACACAAGGTGTAACCCAGAGGAAAGACTCCGATTCATCACACTTTAGCAACTATTTGCATTAAATTAAGAAGAAATATTTAAACATCAGGAAATTAAGAAACCCGCTGCATATTCCCATTTCAATGTTGCGCAACCTGAGTACAAAACATCTCACATTTATTCTCGCGTCGTCAAATTAGATAGACAGACGTCTCTCCGCTCCCTTCCGCAGCAAATATGAAAATATGTGCAAATAAATACCACAAGTCCCCCTTCTTGGCGCACCTTTTTTGATTTATGTGCTATGAGGATCACTATAGTCGCTATAGTAATAGAAGGTTCATGGATCGAGCTCGATTTTGCCTAGAGAGGTTGAGACGCTGACTCGCACATCGGACACCATGCGGGAGACATCGCACACTGCGTTAATGCAACTGCCCTCTGGAGAAAGCGAAGGATTGGCCTAGACCAGTGGACGCCTTACTACATCCTGGGGGTCAGATCCGGTCCTAAAAAGATCTACATATGGTCCTCGGATACGCTGGATATCCTACAGGTATCTCTAAACCTTAGGTTGTTTGAGATATTATTTCTTTTTGGAATTCTACCGTTAAGATAACCTTCGGATGGACAGAAACCGTACATACAACGATATACTTTTTCGCACCATCCAACAAAATACAACCTGCCACCCGACTCTACATTAAACCCTTCTTCCTCCCTCCATCCCGACCAACATGCCTATTATTTTCCAACTCTTTCATCGCGTACCTTACGATTTTCTCTCTATCACAGTCTTCCACTCCCCATCGCCGTCAAGATACTCTGCATCCACTTTTCATGCCACCTTAGGATTTCTACCGACATTCCTCACTCATCTCCCACCATTTCTAGTATTCCCTTTTATCACCAAAAGGTTGTAGAAAAATGTATGTTACTATTCTATGCACTCCACAATCTCGTACTAATGCGTCGAATAATTTCATGCTCACGACATTGGGGCCTAAATCTCTTAATTTAATAAAAGTATCGTAATTACTTTATTTGCACGCAATTAATATATTTTGCATCTTTTAATTTCTGAAGAACAATATTTCTTTCATCTATTGAATTTTAAGTATGCAAAGCGTAATTAAGTAAGCTAACTAAAATAGATTCTCTTTTAAATCCGGCTCATCTAGCACTCTCTCTCAAAAAGTTTGGAGACCCCTGTCTTAGAAGAAATTCTCTCCCATCCCATCATCTTTGGTTCCCAGGTTCATTCTTTCTTCGCGGCGACTATTAAAAGTGTGGAGGTAGGCCAACAAACGTATTGACACGCACACGAAACATCCCGAGGGGGCGTTTTCGAGAGTTTTCAACCGTTTATTTTCATATACGGTCAATCCAATCAACAAAACGTTTATTCCCAAGGCGTCATAGGAAACCGCCAAACAGAATATTCCACGATAAATTATTTTCTGGCATAGGAAAAAATTTTAGATTTCACAAATAATTTAAATATACAAGGAACGTTGCTGCGGTCGTGAATCAATATAAACAAAAAAAAATGCCAAGACCGTAAACTTGATTGGCACTAAGTGATAAGAAAGAATAGGTAAAAAAAGGAGGAAAAAAATATTATTTATTATTATTTATTTTGGCTTTTGTGCGTGATTGAAGTATACGTGGGTCACTGTTTCTCAAACATACCCAAGTAACCTAGTGTGTATTCCCTATTTCTTCCCTTACCTTTTTTTCCCCTTTTCTTTCTTATCACTTAGTGCCTATCAAGTTTACGGTCGTGGCATTTTTTTGTTTGCATTCACAAATAATGCCTTATAAATGACTATGGGACATTTCACGTCGAACTAGAATGGAAAAATGATATTTTAAAATAATGTTTCCGTTAACTTCGCGTATTTGATATTTAGGGTAATTTAAGATAATTAGCACTTTCTCAGACTCTTAATAGTGAAAGTTTAGCGATGGTAATGCGTCAAAATTCATAGAATAAGCCCGAAGGCCAAGTACTCACTCTAAAGGTAGTCATTAAATCTCGGGATATAATTACTAATACTATTCTCGCATTAGCCCTTTTAAAAAGCTCTCAGAATTATTTTTTCATTAGCTGTAAACAACACTAAGGTACATTACACACTAAATATATGTAGATGCTGTAGCTAATTGTCTATCAGAAACCTAATGTCCAATAAAAAATTTAACCTATAGATAATATCAAAGGAAACCATATGCCATGAGGGCTTATTATTTGGTGGGTTGTGTCGAGTGCGACCATATTCGCTCCAGTGCGGAATCAAAAAATGTTCTTACTCATTCTAATAAATAACTCAAAATTATATACACCAACGAATAATATTAACACTTGCTATTTAAATGGGTCTTTAAACAAACAAAAGTCACGTGACCCGATGCGGTTCCTCATTGGTTTGACGTCACCGCATGGCATTATACCATATAAGCATTAAACTCACTTACTAAAATGCATATTTTATAAATGTGATTCTTAATTGATCTATTTCAAATGCTAGCGCGATTGGGCACTGAAGAGGACTTTTATATTTTAAGAACGCCAAAAAGGAGATAAAAAAAGGTATGAGTACAATAATTTTTGCAGTATATACTAAAGCAGCAATACTGAACCGTGACGTCATCCACTCGACCCTGAATTATGTTTGGACGCTCCAGAGAACTCATCAAACGACATTGCTCTATTTTTTTATCCTGATGTATGCATCTCTACAAAAAACATTGTTCTTCATCAATATCTTGCTGCTCTATGCATTTTAGCTAATGAATTTCACATTCAGATAGTTTTTAAAAATAGTGTACATTTCCCGTTTTTCCGTTGAACAACTTACAAATGTAGGCTATTTTACACGTTAGAGAAGTGAATGGCTTCCATAGTTACCTATTAGTCAACCTCGTTTCCGCCCCCAAGCAATGCACCCGTTAATTTTTCATAATCAATGTGGTAGAATGAATAGCGAGAGGTATTTTTAACTACTATTGATCGAATAATTAACAGAAGGTTTCAGGTGAAAGCAAGACAAGTGCGTCCAAGTTTATGCAAAAACGATGGTGTAAGTCACACCTTGATTGGTAATAATATTGGAAAGTGAAAGTAATCGTAGAACGTAATAAATTCAAGAAATGAAATTTTCTGAACTCATGGAAATTTTTAGCAAGTATACACAAGTCTCCACGAAAAAACGCCAAAGATAAAATTTCTTTTTCGGTGCTTGCGAAACCGCGTCAAAAGGAAAGGTGGGTTAGCTGAAGGTGGTGGAAGAAATTCTGCTTTGTGTATGCACAGGATATTATAATGTCAAGTTAATATTGACATGCCCAAAAATATCTTCGCGCATGTAATTCTCGATGTGGCCACTCCAATCTTATAGAAGATACTCACCTATAATTAACTAATATGAGGGTAATTAGAAAGTTCTCGTAGTGGAATAGAAATAAACGACTTATCTCAGTGACACTTTTTTATTTTTCGATGCAGACTCCCTGTACACCAATGCACTTGTTCAAGCGATGTCCCAATGTATCCCATCTCGAAAATTATATTCCTGCAGGCCTATAAAACACCCGTCTACTTTGGCTGTTAGTTCTTTGATTGAAGAGAATCTCCATCCACCGAGGAAGGTTTTGATCATGGGGAAGAGATGGGAATCTGATGGAGCCAAATCAGGCGAATAATGCGGGTGTGGCAACAATTCGTATCTCAGTTCACGTATTTTGCCATGGCGACGACACGTGTTTGGGCGTGCATTGTCTTGAAGTAATATGACTTTCTTTCTTGCCAAATTTGTTCTTTTTTCATGTATATTTTGATATGGTGTCTAAGAGGTTAGCGTAGTATTGTCTAGTAACTGTTTGACCAATCGGAAGATAATCTATTGGCAGAATCCCTTTCGCATCCCAGAAAACTGAAACCATCACCTTTCCGGTCGACCTTACTGCCTTTGCTTTCTTAGGTGGTGGTGAATTGACATATTTCCACTGCTTTGAGTACTGATTTGTCTCTGAGGTACAGTAGTGAATCCAAGCTTCATCTGTGGTCACAAAACGGTGCCAAAAGTCTTGTTTGTTGCTCTAAAAACGGGTCAAACTAATTGGTCGGAAATTTCTATTCTCATGCGTTTGTGATCCTGCGTCAAGAGTCGCGGCACTCATCTAGCAGATAATTTTCTCATATCCAATTACACTTTTAAAATGTAATATGTCTGTTCATGTGACATCCCTACAGCTTCATCGCTTTCTAGCACTTTCATTCGCCGATCCTCCGTTATCATTTTATGCACTTTTTCAACCATTTCTGAGGTAGTGGCCGATCGCTACGCGGATCATCATCTAAACTGTTTCGATTAAACCTAAACTCGTTTTTCGACTTGACAACAGTCAAATATGAAAGAGCAGTGTACCCAATAGCGTTCTTAAACCCGGCATGATTCTCCTTTTCTTTCATACCTTTCTTTATGAAGTATTTAATCATTGCTCGAATCTCAATTTTTTTTCCATCTTCACAAATCACTGGACGGAAAAACAATAGAGAGGCATCCGCACCACAGATCTCTTTCCAGAGCACTGATTCTTTACGTGTTTACTCATAAAATATTACCTAGTATTACACGGAAAACTCATTGCGCCGATGCTGACATCTGGTGGTGATTCCGAGAACCTTTCTCTGACTGCCCTCGTATTTTTTTTGAATGTGCCAATTTTTGTAGGAAACACCTTTTGACCCATTACGAGGATTTGTTTCTCTAACAGGTTATAGATTAAAATCTCCATAAAAAGTAGCTGGATTTTGAACGAAAAAAAAATAAGAAATAATATTCTGCTCAGGTTTTCCGGGAATTTTCCCAAAACTCTCCATGGATTCAACCTCCTAATGCGTTCATGTATTAAAAATATTTCTACCTGAATGAACGAAAAACTTGCAGGTAGGTAAAGAAGGAGTGATTTAAAAAATCTCCTACAAATGTGTACTCAAGATTCGGTTCAGGCATACCATTGGCAGAACGGCCAAGTGAGACTAAAACTACTCACAATTTTCTGTAAAAATTAGATGGAAATCATCAACAAAAATTAAATTACAAATTATGAATCCAATTGACCAAAAATTCAGTGAATTCATCTCAAGACCCCGGGTAAAAGAATCTAATATGAGAAGTGAAAGTTGCAAAAAAATTCTATTACTCGACTTAGGGTATCGCTCATTGTGAAAACCAAAAATTTTTAATCGGAAACAGTTTTTAGCTAGTACAGATTGGCATATTTCTTGTCATATCTTATGAAAGTAAACACTGGATGCAATCGAAAAATTGCGTGACAACTCGAGGTAAAAATGAATATATAGCAAATTCACTACCAAACATCAGTGTCCAAGCAAATTGTACATTTGGTAAAGGAGAACGTAAGAAATAAAAAAAAAATAAAAATTTTCACACGAATATACAAAAGTATTTCGCAATATCCCATTGATTTTAGGCACTTATGTGGATAACGAGCATTGAATCTGATGCAAAAATAATTTCAAACGATAAAAAGCTTTTGTTTACAAGAAAGTATTTCAGATAACTTATTGATTTAGGCACATTCTAACTTCGCTATTATATTTTTAAAGAATGAAGACTCACCTCCCTTATCTGCAATGGTGAAGCAAACTTGCGTATTCGTACAAAAACAAAAAAAAGAAGAAATACGAAAATTCTGGAATGTTTTAGCATAGGGATAATTTAAACAGCTTCAATGAGTTTCTTCTCGATCCGAAGTTGATTTTGTGAAGTAACAGTGATTAAACAATATTATTCGCTTTGGATGATTACTTAATACTCTGATTAGACCCATTTGTTAACAAAAAACAGGAAATATTCGAACTCGACGAACTAATGTGTCATTCTTGTAATTTTGTACATTCTTGTAACATGTGACATCCTTGTACATGAATACATAACACCACTTGCAAATCAACGTTCGTAAACACCAATTTACAAAATTTGTAATTTCATGATTCACACAAAATAAAATGAGAGCGACTTTATTATATTTTACAGCTGTATTTCTCCGGTGAACTTTATATTACATTAGATTTCAAATGGTAAACTATGCTTTTATTAAAGTGTAGTAATTTCAGAGAATGATGATTCCAGGAAGTTTAAAACGAGCTAATTCAGACGACTGTAAAACCCGATATTTTTCGGTTTTCTGAATAATGGTGGCAGGATATTCTTTGGTATTCAACCATCTACTAATGGCACACATTCCCGCTAGTTCTAAAGTGATGCGTAATTTCATTTAATATGTAGCTAATAGTCCAGAAAATTTGTGAAAATATCAAAAAACTTGAAGTAAATGTTTCTATAAAAACGGTTAATGAGCTTGGAAAATTCTAATCTAGTTGGGCGGTTTTACAGTAGGCATTACGAATAAAGACAATGGGGAATAGCGTGAATTTATGTCCATCTTACTGATTGAACAGAATTTGATGGCAAATTAGTATAGTGAAATATTTGAAATTTCCCGCCAAATATTTCAATTGCATGAGATACCAACAACCACACTAATCAAACAAAGGTTTCGCATACGAAGACAGCAATCTCCTAATGCTGAGTCCAATTACGAGTAAAACTCACTAATCAAGTCGGGGGAGGGCCATTTCCTTTCCCTGTGCCACCTACGGTTTCCCAAGAATAATTGGTTTTAGAAAAAAAATCATGCAGATTGCATGAATGCTGTACACCTACTTTAATTAATGTAAAATATATTGTCTAAAAATTCAAGGAGTCCGATTTTACGGTAATTATTATTCCGTGGGTAACAAGAAAGGAATTAGTCCCCTTTGAAAGCGCAAATTGCAAAATTTAAAGCTTAGACGGGAGAATAGCACGCGTGAGCTCTATCCTCACCAAAACCAACCTTTGGGTTGATTACTCGTACTCTCGATATGAAGATGTATACGAGACATAAGTACCAACATAACGCCACAAAAAAATCGAAAATCAAACATACTTAACACGCGAAAATTCAAAATTCACGATACTTTTTTAACAGACCTCGCCAGCTAAGAGGCCCACCTTGTTGGAAATATATGACGGTATGTTATCTATGAAATTCCTTCAAGTTCGAACTCCAAAAATTTTCTAATATAATACTTAAACTAGAAAGCTAACGGATTTGCTACTCCTCCAAATAATTCCCCTATAGGCGCACAAACTTTTTACAACGTTGAGACCATGATTCCATATCGCCGAGAACATTTCTCTAGATTACACTTTTGCCCTCTGGAAAAGCTGGCTGATTCGTGACCGAGGCATCATCTGCTCGTTTTCACAAGACGTTTGGTCTTATTTGAACTGTCGCCCCCATGAGCGCACAGTCATCACACCCATAACGCCATCACCATATGTCTTACTCGACTCGATCGATGACGAATTTCGATAGTTTTTCAAACATGGAAGAGGAGAAAATTGAAAACAGTTCTCATTTTAGTGGAAGCTATACAAAATCTGTGCAGTTTACACTGCAGCTATATATGCCTTATAAGGAGTGTCCACGTATATTAAGTTCAACAATATCTTTATATGTACTCCCACCACCGAGATAAAAATTGGGTGACCTAGGAACCTGAATGAACTTCGTGTATGGGTTACATGCTGAGGCGTATAATCTGCGTTTCGCCTGAATATTTTAAAATTCCTTAATAGATATTTTCTCGCATCCCCAATACTTTCAATATTCCAAATATGGCTTAGATTAGGCTTAGTGATACCTGCCTATTTTTATTAATCTCGTCTAATGTATCCTAGCTTATTTGAGGCTGATCCACATATTCTTCTGATGCGAGAACACTCTTGATGGTTTCATATAAGTGTAACAACCAAGTATTTGATTAGAATGCCTTCTTCAACTTGACGATGGTCCAGAAAAAAACGGACATATACGAGTATCAAGCGAAACGAGAATTAAAATAAGAGTAAATGAGAAAAGGCACATGTGGAGCACTGTTTGGAAAAGATGAGACAGATGGAATAGGAACATTCTTGAAACCGTAATGGATTTTTCAGGAGTGCGATGAAAACATAAACCAAAGACAGTGTACCACGAGGAAGATCAAAGAAGAAGGAATGCTTAGGGCACGCAAACGGCGAGGAAGGGCTATGAAGCGCAAGAGAGCAGTTGATGGGAAAGAATGGAGGGTTGCGGTCAACCAATCTTTGGAATGAGACACTGATGAATGAATTGGCGGCCGGTCACGGCGGAATGACCTCAAATGGGTTATCATATTTAAGTATTGCAGGAAGGCCATGAACGTTATAGAAAGTAATGAAGGAAGAAACACACGTTTTAAGACGGACAAGGAAAAGATTGCACTGTGGCCATGAATACAACAGTAAGGAAATGTGAATATATGTATGTGCCTGCGCTCACGCGATGAACGACGAGCAGTGTCACGCGATTCCAGCAAAGGAGTTTTGTGAGGAGAAAAAGAATGAACAAGAATAGATGACGTACTCGCAACAAGTACTTCTTTCCAAATGGCTGGGGAATTACGCATTCGTAATTCTCTTGCCATGACTGGCGTCGAACGTGAACGCTTGAGATCTTATTTCTCATTACATGTTTATGCACATACCAACGCAGCAATTGGTCAAATTTCTGATTCTTATAGATCAGTGCTCGCAACCACAGGTAATATTATATCTATTAACGCACCACAATTAACTAAGAAATTTTCTCAACTGTTACAAACGTTGGGAATCCTTATGACGCTGAAAGTTTCCTATAATATCCCAGTCTATGGAAATATTACCTTAGCATCAAATACTCTTGAAAAATCAGGGTTTCATACAATCTTATTGATCAGAATTATCGAAATAGCAGTGAATATTTTATTTTAAAATTTTTGCTGGAGTTATCATTTCCATTCTCAGAGAGACTGAACATTCTACACAATTATTTTAAGGTACGTACTCTGTGATATTCTGTAAATTCTTCTCTCGGCTGGGGGTTCGTACATCCCTTACAAAGGGTATGAAGCTGGTAACACATGTAAACCACATGAACGGCGGTCATGCGCTCACTAAATGAACATAATATAACATGTCTAACGTAACGGGACCTCTGTACATGGTCATAGACAATGTCAAATTTTAGCTCGTATGAATTTTTCATACTTCTTCCTCTTACTAGGTATGATTTACTAATATAGTTTATGTCAATAACTATTAATGACTAAATAAATTAACCATTTTCTGAATATAATTAATTTGTATTATATTGAGACTAATTGTCCATCATCAAACGATAATACGTGCTTATTCATAAAAACCCGCTGTACGTTTAAAGTTACACGTATATTTGCCAATTTGGCAGTTAAAACAAAAAAGCAAATCGCTTACGAAAATGAGTTACACAATAAGGAAAAGAAAGAATTTTCCAAATACTTGTGGCATTGACATATTAAAAAATATACAAGTACCATTAAACTAAGAAAAACCATGGAGAATACCAGCAATGCTTTCATAATCGTGACAGGTTCCCTCGGTACCCGTTTTTTTTATTTCTTTTTCAACGTCCGTAAGAAAAATAGGCAAGAAGACCTCCCCTTTCAAACTTATCAGTTAGCAAATAATATGGTCTTTTCTTTGGAAAGAAAAAGATAAAGTCTGGGGGAAAAGTTTGAAAATCGCCGACAATTTGAATCACGCGATCGGCAACGAAGTGCAGCAACTCAAGTTGGAAATACTCCCGAGACTCAAAACCCACAAGAAGAGGCCCCATGGATGATCCTTTCACCGGTGAAATTAGATGGAGTCACGATATCTTACGTCATAATCGATATCGCTCATTTAATGAATTGCCGGTAAAGTAATATCATTCGGAAAACGGGACTCCCACCAACATTTCCGTGATACCATTGGTTGGAAGAAGCACGAAATCTTTTCCGTTTACAAAAGCATGGAGCAGGAGCTTCTGGCAGGTCAAAAGAAAGCACGCTTTGCCGGTTTTAGAAGAGGGATAAAAGATGTAATATCCCACCGAATAAAACTGCCTCAAGAGGACACTTGCGAATGAATGGACGATATTTTACTTTGAGTAACGTTTCCATCACCAAGGTAACGTAATATGTTAGCAGTCGGAGCATTTATTGGAGCAGTTCATTCCTCCAGCACTATTGACGATATAATATTATCATTTATCCCAATTTGCGCTTCATAGTAAATGCTTAGTTATTCCTCGGGGTTTCTCTACGTAATTTCTTGCTTAGGTAGTTTCCTCTGGCCTTACGAGCCCACTTTCTTTACGCCACATCCATCAGTACATATTTTAGACCAGTATTTATATCTATGTTTGTTTTGAAAGAACAAAGACATGCCGCCGCCGGTAGATGTAAAAAAAAGTACTCTTACACACCGCAAAAGCAATGTTGATGTGTGTGTACATATATTTTTCTTATATCTATGTCCATGTGAATGAATATTTGTTCGTCATATGGCGGGTTCTTCGTGTTTGAATGCATTATACATATATATACATATAAGAAACCATGCACACAGCAAGCAACCCTAAGGTCGGTTTGGTAGGTAATAACAGAGTTCGCCCAGTACTAAGCCCGACGGCGTGTGAAATTCACACATCAGGGTAGGGGGGCTAGTTCCTTTCCCTGTACTGGTTATGGTTTCCCAGGAAGATCTGGTACCCGAAAAATTACATACAGGGTTCGTCCGGAAAATAAGTGTACTGATTTTTTCCCGCCGCTCCAGGCGCGCCCAGCACCGCTCTGACGGGCTGCGATTGGAGGGGGGTGTGTTGGCAAGCGACGCTGAAAAAGGCAGTCGGCTCTGAGCTGTGGTGTAGTGAGGAGCTCTATTAACGCGAACCTCCACGCTCGACCCACGTCACGGAACGCGATGCCGAAGTTTTTGGAGCAGCGTCATTCCATCAAATTTGCGGTAAAGCTTGGGAAATCGTCTACCGAAACTGTCGGTATGATTAACCAGGCTTACGGGGAGTCAGCCATGTCCAGAAACATGATCTTTCGGTGGCACAAGATGTTCGTGGAGGGCACAGAAGAGGTCGACGACGAACCACGGCCTGGACGCCCATCAACGACACTCACCGACGAAAATGTGCGAAAAGTTCGCGATGTACTGAACACTGATCGTCGTCTTAGTGTTCGGATGATAGCAGAGCAGTGTAATGTGCCAAAAACAATAGTGCACGAGATTATTAGGGACAAATTACAGATGCGAAAAATGTGTGCAAAGTTGGTGCCGAAAGTGTTCAGTGATGATCAATGACTCAATCGTTTGGAAATCGCGACACAACTTGCGGATCACTGCAAAAATGATCCACATTTTTTAGAGAACGTTTCAGTTCCCGAAGATAAAGAGGAGTTTGAAAGGAACGCGATACGGGACTTGGGACGCCGTCAAAGAGGCCGTGACGACGTGTCTTCGAGAGGTTCCCGATGATGCCTTCGCGGGAGCGTTCCAGGAATGGGAACGCCGCTGGAACAAGTGTATCGACTCACAAGGGTCCTATTTTGAGGAATATTAGCTTAAGATATGTAAAAGTGTAATCAATTTTTCTTCCTGAGCTCAGTACACTTATTTTCCGGACGAACCCTGTAGCTTAGGTGGAGCTGAGGTACCAAGGTGCCCAGTTATGGTTGCCCGGGAATCGAACCCATGCCCTCCGGTCAGTAGTCCAACACTCTACTCCTGCACTACCGCGATCCCCATATATATACGATACGATACATATACATCTATATATATATATATATTAAATTTTATCTACGAATTTCAATTGCCATCTGAGATGATCGCCTTTGCAGCCATCTCATCTCCACGGATTACTCTTCGTTAGTATTCCAAACTTCGGTTCGTCTATAACTGGTGACCCATTGGGTAGTTATCGTTTAAGGTTGGTTTTGGATGGAATATTTCTTTGCCTCCCCCGGGTTAAACGGAAGAAGGGACCATTTGATCTCAATTTCGCCCCAATAAAGACATCTATCTAACATGCTAAAAGCTGACACCCTACATTCAACAACCCACCCCATCCCACACTAAACATCCCACATAAACTATGTTTACTTTTCCTTCCTTCTTTAGATGGCCCTTGCAGAAAAATAATTGTGGTTAGAGCAAATATGGCTCCTGGGGCCTATGCCAAGCCTATACTTTTAGTTAATGTGGAGGGAACATCATAGGAAGGTATGAGTGCAGGATATGATCAATAAGCTCACTAAACTCCAGACCAATTATCATCTTGCAACGCGAGGTAGTTATATATTTAATATTTTCAAAACTTCAACGTTTTATTCATGTTTTTAGTGCAACAGTACGATTAAGCATTTAATTTCTCATAAAATTCAATAACACAATTGTAAAAGTACTTTTATTGCATTTAAGCCAACCCAGTTCTATACTAGTCATATTCACACCCCTCGCCGCGACAGAAAACCAATCTTGTCTTTCGTGGAGTTGCCTGCCATACCCCTGCGTCTGAAAGGTGGGAGCGCCTCGATGAATTATTCTTCTACCACCCTTTCCTGGAGCGATTGCAACAGAAAGCACACAGAGATCGTATTGTCATATATAAAACATAATGTGCTATCGTCCTGGGGGTATGAAAGGTAGACTCGACTGCAAATTGAGTCGGATTGGCTTCGGGGAAACGGGCGTGAGCATAATTTCTGACGGCATACCCCAACGCCTCATCCCGACCGCGGTTCTGCGTTCTCGCCGCTCGATAAAGTGAGAGTGAATTATTCTTCGACGCTTAACCCCATGCCTACGTGACTGGCGCATTGGTGCTAAACGAGAAGCACAAGGGCCAAATGAGCAGGGAGGCATAAGGGGACGAAAGGAAATAAATACGCAATGGGAAAAACTGTGGCGGGGGAGCTCTCAAGAACAAATGTCGCAATTCAATCGACTTTCCTTCTCTCGAACGCCTTTTTGGAATCACGCACTGTGACGGGACTATGGCCCCAGTTGGGGAGGTGGGCAGTTGTGAAGGGGAGAGAAGAACGAGCTGGAATGAGTAGACGAGGAGTATCGTCGAGGGAAGGAGAAATCCTTAAGGCCTCCGCTTCTACGCGACGACTGCCGTCCTATGACTACCGTTAAAAAAAAAAAGACGGAGAAGTGAGCTCATCGCGTACGACCTTAAACTCGTCCTAAAAAACAATCCAGAAGTAGTCAGTCCTCAGCGTCTCCGGGAAAGATAGAGCTTTCTCCGTTAACAGCGAGCAATATCTGTCGGCGTATAGCATGCATAATTTATCATCAAGCTGACATGAAATTCACGTGCCGGTCGTAAGAAAAGAGTCCTTCGTATCTGATTGGTGTGGTGGCCTGAGGCACCGCTCTCGCACGCAAAGATTTTCATACCGCTATCCTGTAGCCGTTAATAGAGCATGTGGAACACGCTTCAATTGCTATGTACCATCCCCCGAACGGTACGTTAGACTCATTAATTAAAATGTAATTTCCAATACTCCGACACTAATTTTCAAAGATCATATAAAAATTTCTCCCTCGCATTTGCAGCAAGTCCCGTTTAGTCCTATTGCAGATACTGTCAACCCGAAGGTCCCAATCCTACCTAAATGATGTTTTTTTTTATTTTTAAGCAATGATGCATTGATTTTTTCTTAGGCCCTGACATCGTTCATAAACATTCTTAGCAAGAGGACAAATAAGTAAGCCCTCGTTAACGCTTCTATTATTTTGAAGATGAAATAGTTCGTACAGAAAATTATTCCTAATTCTAAGGTGAGCAACGGTAATTAATGGAGAGGCATTGATTTGTACGCAAATAATATCTGCAGTCAGGTATTTTGTATGCTGCTATACCTAATTTGAAATTGTATGACTGTATGTATAGCTATAGTAAAAAATACGGTCAGCATAACGCGATACGGCAGTATTGGAGTACTATTATTTACATTTTTTAAAGGTTAGAACTTCTAAATTTCTCAGAGCATAAAGTGAACTTAATTACTTTATAATGTGATACACTGTGTGTAACAAGGTATACAACTTATCAAAAGTAATGCGCAGCAAGACCTGCTTTGGTGCCATTAGCAAAGTTGATCGTACTATGTATTCTTGAGCGCTAAGTAAACGCACTATAACATGTTATCCATCGCAAAATCCGCAAGGTTTAATAATACAACGGGTATAAATTTGGAAAAAACTTGATTTTACTTCGAGAATTCAGTCGTAAGAGTAAACCTTTTTCTATTCGAGATATCACCAACTCACATTTTGTATAAGTTAACGATTTTAGAGAAATCTGATTTAATGACAACGGGTTCCGAGAAAAGGTAACGCAGAAATCGTAACCAATAATGTTTATTAAGCCAATTAATTCATTCGATTAGTTTGTTGACCTTATTTAATTTCAGGAGAAATGAACACAGCAGTCTTCATGAAAGGAAATATTTTCTGAAAAAAATATCATAGTGACATCTTCGTATCCATCTTACGTGACTGAAAGGTGTCATCTTAACAGGTGGACTGAATAAATACGTGTCGATTCGATATCTTTATCGATAGCAAACGGTGATGTTCGAGACAACACAAAATGGTGAGAACAGCATCTCTATCTCTACTAAAATAAAAATAGCATGTTAAAGGCACAGTGTATTACAATTTTTAGGAGTGTTAGTAAATTTCGATATAACTCTTGACCTCCTGCCCCATGTACGCGACCGGGAACAATTGCGGCAATATTATGGCTCAATTCATTAAATTAGTATTTTAAATCTTTCGCGCTGAGTGAAAATTTCACACATGTATTCTTCAGTCGTGGACTGTCCAGTTCAAGACTTCTCAAGAGCTTAGAATTAACTCTAAGCATCCGATATAAATGAAGATAAAAGATCTCACATTCTCTTTTGATGTGTTCAAGAAAGAAGTTTGTTCTGCACTTCTGTCTGCCCCATTTGATTTTCAATGTAGTAACGGGCGGTCACCCTATCGACTTCGAAACCTTGAACGAACCTGCTGGAAATCGTCGGATGTCGCTGGTGGGAATGTTTCATCTCTTTCCAAAGGAGCCTTTTCGAAGAGGCGATTTATTGCGTAAAGCAAAGTTAGAGAAATGGGGGGTGTCCCACCTCTGACTCACGTGATTTTCCCGGCTGCAATACCACCGCAATATCACCACCAGACCAAGAGGTCGCGGGAACGTGAAATATTTGAACTTCCTCCATTTCCCATCCTCTTTTAGAGGGGAGTCAGGAAACATGAACTGATGACATTAATCATTTTCAAGTCGCCAAACATTTTATTACTCTTTACAGGTTTCGTGATCCGCAGTGGAAACTTACGCGCAGGTCTCGTAGAGAGAGAGAGAGACCGAACGAAAAAGATGAAGTAGACAAGACACCAGATGAAATAAAAGAGATAGATTCCAGCAGTGACAGGTCCAAATACCCGTTCTTCTCTGGCAGAATACGCAATCATAACAAAATCAGAATCAACAACTTCTACTTTCTAAATTGGAAACAACATACTTTAAATCTTTACTCCAGCATGCCCAATAGTAGATGATGTAGATAGGCATACTATATGTGTGTGTGAATCTATGTGTGTATCTGAATCTATATTATTATCAGGTAATCTACCGGTTTAGGTAGGTTTTTGGATGGACACAACTATCAAATAAATATCTTGCGACTCCAAACAAAACACAATCCAGCAACCTACTCTACATCAGGTCCCTCTTATCCCTGTGTACTTCCTTTCTCCCGCCAACCCGTCTAACATCCCTATCCTGTTTCTGCCCTTTCCTCGTTTGCCTAACATTCTCCCCTCTATTACCTTCTTCAACATTCCACTACCGCTCAATGCGCCTTTGATCCATTTTTCCTGCCTCCATAGGTGAATCTGAATATGTATACGAAATATATATATGTATAAAAATAACGTATTTCTATGGAATATAAACTATACGCTGCTAACCTAATACCTCCCACCACACGCCCTTGCTACAGCTTATGGGTGCAGATGTAGAGAAAGGAGTACTTTTCCTCATATTTTTTACAGTGCAGCATCACAGGCTGTCAATTTATTTACTAAATCATCATTCCCGAACCTTCCCCAATTTCAAAGTGGGCGTGACACCCTTCTTCCTGATTTTTAAAATATACAATTTAAATCAATTTAAATAAAGTTTACAGTCCCGGCATTTTTTATTTTTTGTTTGCTTCTTCCTGATGTTTCTCCTGATTGTTCGGAATCTTATTAGGTCTATTTTGGTGAATCGATTCTCATCGCTTCGAGTGCCACCGATATTACCGAAGTCAGTCCTGCTATACAGTAGTTCCGGTTTTCGCCGGGGCCCACACGAGCGATGACCTTCGCCAAACACGACCTGATCTCACAACTCAAACGAATCTTCCCATCCGAAATTTCCAATTTCCCAATATCATATTTCCGATTTGCATATCAAATGTGTCTTCATCAAAAAAATTCCCTTCTCCCCATTTTCATCGATTTTTTTAAGAACAAAGTAATTCCCGACTGTTTCTTGTTTCCCTGAATTTCACGATAAGTGGCCACCCTGCATTTAAAACATTTCGTTTCAAGATATCTTACCTACATATCCTTTCCAATTATTTACTTTTGTCGTGAGGCTTACCAAATATTATTGTTTTATTTTAATCTTAATGGAGTAATAAAAATCCTCCCGCTAATAAGTTAGTTTACAGTTTCCGGTTCACCAAAATAAAACTCCTGTGGAGGAAAAATTGTTTCACATTGCAATATTCTACAATTTTATATTAAATCATCAATTTTCGGAGGAAAAATATAATTCTACAAGGTAAAAGTGATACGACGATAAATGGTCAGCATTTCTAATTATTACCGTTATTTTACCAATTTAGCATTTAAGTAATCCGTAATAAGCGGAGAGGAGGAGAAGACGGTTAAAATATTTTTGGGTTCATACAATGCTTAGTACCACAGAAAGAGGAGTATTCATGTGCTTTACAGTAATGAAAATTCCTTGGCATTCATTCCATAATATGCATGAGAGAAAAGATTAGAATAATTAAAGCCTCACGACGCCTAGCAACCGGGAGGAGGGGGACGAAATTCGCTTTCCATCACGCACAGGCCAACCTCTTTAACTAATTACATCCACGCCCGGATAACGTGGGCTCACTCCGTAACGACCAGCCTTCCGCGGTCTTTGCCTGGGGACGCGCTCCTCATTCCCTGATGACGCCTTCCTTCACGATCCTCCCCCTTCCCACGACCCCTGCGCGCGGCATAATGTGAGGCGTCACTTCCCTTCGCCCCGTCCGCTCCCCTTCCAAACCCACTTTCGCGGAAAACGTGAGGACGGGACAAAGGAAACACAATATCCGGGATTTCGGGACGACACGTTGAGAAATCGCTCCCAGTCACTCTCAGTCCCGAAAACAATAGACGGAACGGTCGTCAATACGATCGGATCGTGTTCCGTTCGACGTCTAGTCAAGTCAACGGGTCACCGCGTCGAGGTTCTTCATTCCTCAGCGTACTTTTACTTTCCGCTTGATCATTCGCCGAAGGCGTCGTCCCACCCTTCTTCTGCTTTCCATGAGCGCTCGACCGCTGTGTTTATGCGTATGCCAGGCCTTTTTAAGTCAACTACTTTTATCAGTCGGATGGTATCTTCGCGCTCTCTCCGCCAAATCGTGATTAGATCGGGGGCACCACGCTCTCATTCCCCGCACCACGGCGATCTCTAGCCCTGATCTGGGTGAAGTTTAAAGTTTAGCACTCCTGCTGTTGGGGATCCTGTTTCGTAACGACGATATGAGAACGTGAATGAAATAATTCTACAGAACTTTATTTACACAATTGGCATTTAAATGGTGCGTTCGATGAGCATAGCGCTGGGTTACAGACCAGAGCGCCCAGGTTCGATGCCCAGGGACGTACCCCTTCGCCCACTCCCATCTTCACCCAAGCTGTGTGATTTTTCAGGTACCAGAACTTCCTTGGAAACTACATGTGGCACAGGAAAAGGAACTGGCCCCGAAACCCTGATATGTGAATTTCACCCGCATCACAGGGACCACATTAGTGGGCAATGAGCTCTCCCCTTAACCTTTCAAAAAACTCCGGGTTTTTACTGTGTTATTTTCATAAAAATTTACATAGATGCTAACACGTCATCGTCGAGCCAAATAGTGATTCCTCTAAAAACATTTTTTGACAGCAGGCAAGGAAATAATTCCGGCGCAATAGAGATCATGCCCCCCCTCTTACGTGCGTAACTCATCTCAATGGGTAAATTTTTCACACATGAAATCGTACGAATTTAAAAAAAAAAGATTACATTGCAAAAATATGCGCTCAAACTATGCACAAGGAGAGCGTAAACATTCATAGACGAGAAGAGAGAACAAATCCATTCTCTGTCTTTAAGTGTGTAATACGTGTATTATTGATATATTTCCCTGATTCCATCTTTATTCACATATTATTCCCCACATTCAACCCCATTATTTTATACCCCCCCCCCTCGCCCCACTTGCCTGACAGTACCAATAACTGCTATTGAAATATAAGGACCTTTTGAAATTATCAGCACATCTGATGAAATTTTTGAATCTCAATTCACGGGCCGGAAAATATAAACTTATTCCGTCGAAAATTGTTTTAACTTCATCATTCTAATTCTAATGTCCATTCTGATACCTAATACATTTGTTACCATTTTCTTTGAGTAACTTAGAAATTTCTATAGCACAGGACGTATCTCTTGATGAACGTTTCCATCATTTTTGCCACTCTGATTCATTTCTTGCGATGAAAACAACGTCCATTGTACAGAGGGATGGCGTTCCCTTGCAATAAGGTATAATTTCTACTAAAACGAGAATAAAAAATTTACTCACTAAAATTTAAAGATTTGATGGGAGAGAATTCTTATAATAACATCTTTTCGTGGATCTGGAGCTAATAATAAATTATATGGCCAACGATTCCGGTTTACCTTATGAGTAAATTTACATTCTGAAGGCCAAAGAAGAGTAGGAGAGGAGAGTGAAGAGGACCAAAGTGAAGGGATCGCGTACGGAGTATTCTCAGGATAATGATTATCATCCCGGTCTTGATACCACCGAGGATACCTCCAGATGCCCTTTCCTGACTTTCTACGTTCACTCATTATGAAAAAGTGCCATTCTAATTCAAAATGTATGCAGTTAACGAGAAAACTTTGGACCGAAGGTTTCGTTGGGCACAGGATGTATAATTATTCCATCGTTAAAATCACACAAAAGTATTATGCTTGTGATGAGAGTGGAATCTGTGAAAATTTGATTATCACATTGATGGATGGGTAGAGTTCGCTCGACCATTTTAATATTCATTGTGTAGAAACTCATCAGTAAGGGATCGGGTCGCTGGATCGTTCAGCGTGCATGCAAATACACATTTCAATGAAGGGAAAGTGAAAAGGATGAACCGAAATTTTCCCTCGGCCCCATAGAAATCCTCTGTTCGTCATTTGCTTGTGTACCACTCGAAAAGAAATCCGAGCAAAAGAAAAATTACTGTTTCAACACAAATCTTTCATTTTGGAAATTTCTCTTTGGACACCACTTTCGACTTTATTGTCTTGAGCACAAATTCCACTTTCAGAGTACCTCATTATTTTATGCGTGGAGCATAAAAACAAAAAAAAACTTTTTTGTCCAAAATCTGATTTTTGCGTATCTCATGCAAAGTTGTGCATACGACCAAGTTGTTTTATTATTATAAAAGCAATTTTCGGCCGAGGTTGATTTTCAATGTACTCAGAAACTAATATTAAGCACTGATACACTTCAAAGCCCCACCTAACATGACACCAAATTCACTAACATCCTGCGATACAATAACTCATTCTTTGACTCCACATACTTTCTACCTCTCTTTATCCCGTCCATAATACCTAATATTTTACTCCCACTGCCTCTTCGCCTAAAATTTTCCCTCTTTCACAGTTTTCAACGTTCCATTACCGCGCAGTACAAGTCGCACCCACGGGACGAATTTGGATGCGATGTGCGTCATGCCCAAAATGTCTGTCAAAATTGTCTGACGGGATCCAAAACTAATGTTCACTTCCTCGACTATCTCCCTAACAGTTGATTGGCGATTTGCCCACACCAAATCGTTCACCAATTTGATATGGTTGGGTTCTGTCGAAGTGGAAGGCCGCCCCGTTCGCGAATCTTCATCTGTCGAGGTTCTGCCCGATTTACAACGAATGTACTACTCAAAACACTGGCTTCCACTCAGAGCTTGATTAAAAAAGGCTTGCTGAATCATTCCAAATGTCTCCGTTGCACTTTTGCCAAGTTTGAAAAAAAATGTCACGCAAACACGCTGTCCCTCTGGCTCTATTGCTGCCGTTGCACGCGGCGACGAACAGGTTAAGACACGTACCGCTGCTGCTGTGTAACGACTCGACGTAAACAAACGCAACATCTTTCGTTTTATTCGTCAGATGTGTCGCTAGATGGCGTACTGTGTCTCGTTTTGACCTGTTGAACGGTTGGCTCAGAAAAAAAATCAATCCGGTCTTTTTTTGATCATGCTTTCTAAAACATTCACCCACCTTTCCTGCGCTATTTTAACTTCTCTCTTTTCCTTCCACGATTAACACTTCGTTTGTTTTCATATATTTCCATTTTATTTTTCATTATTCTCAACAACTACACCTCAAGAGCCTACAATATGTTCTTGTCTCCAGTCCCGACGACCAAGTTTCGGAGAAAGACAATAAATGCTCCATGTGAAAGTTTCTATTATTCTAAGTTACTTTAAAGTGATGCCAAACTTGGGACAAAAATTTTACTTTTTTTCAACTATAATCAGGTATCAGATATTCATATTCAGAATTAGACGAAAGAGAAAGTAACATTGATGACCAAATAATGCAATTTTCCACTGGTTAAATCTTCAGATCATGCTTTTTATTTTTTTAATATTTAATGCTTAACTAGTGGATACGTGCTACTAATGGGCCATTAAAATGTTCCAATTCCACCATATCATGCTTGAAACTATGCAGTTTAAGTCAAAATTATGTCAAGTACATGACACACAAAACATCTTTCAATATAAACAGTTGATCCGCCAAAACCAATATCATTAGAATAGATCCGCATGCGGTAAAGTACGCTTCCTGAAAAGTGTACACGGGAACCTCGTTCGGGTACCTCGTTATGGTCTCTTTGACGTTATCCAGCGCACTAAAATAGTTCCTTTGCAAGGTCCTTTTTATTCTTGGGGACATAAAGAAGTCCGGCGGTGCCACAGCGGGAATATAGGGCGGCTTGGTCAGCGTTGTCGTATTGTGCTTGGCCAGATACTCGGTCACGAGGATGGCGGTGTGGGACGGCACGTTGTCTTGGTGCAGCCTCCAGTTGGCAATGATCTCTTTCCTGACGCCATACACTCTTTTCCGCGGTCTTTCGAGGATTTCCGAGTAAAACTTATTGTTCACTTACTGTCGCTGAGTCACTAACTCTTTGTGGATGACACCTTTTCAGTCACAAAAGACGACGAGAAAAGACTACTCATTTTTTGGGACAGACCCTCTAATATTCATAGAAAATCTTATGATCCACAACATGCCAATTCCAGATTTAATAGTTATTCACGGAATAACTTCAAAAATGTCAATAAATCATCGCTCAGATTTCAGCAGTGATAATTATTTTATGTAGATTGGCCTGGTCGTACTCGGAATTGGTGTTTGTTTCCCAAGCCTTCGGGTACAAATTTGTCATTTCATATCCCCAGTGTTATTGCGTCGTATCTAACTTAAGTTATTCCTGACCTGCATACCTCTAACTGACCTATTATCCATTGTGCACTAAAAAATGCATTGCATAATGTTTTATCAGTGCTTATTGCTCAAGTGCAAAACCACAAATAGAAATGTCTGGCTCCCAAAAAAATACGTCGTCACTTTCGATTGCGGAAACAATGCACCCATCTTTAATAATCCATTAGCTTTCTACATGGCGTTAGGAACTTTGACCCGCACCGCGCGTAACAGGCAGACAAAAGAACATAGACGAGTACACTTGGATCCTATAAAAAGTTCACTATTATGTAATTATTAGGATCCTTGGGAAAAGGAGGACAAGTGGTATGTAATAGGCGGGGAGGTAAATGTCGCAACTTAAGTCCCTCAAGTCACTTCGTGAAAGAGGGAGAAAAATCTCACAGAGCGCGAAAGTCTATCAATGTTATCGGCCGCATTCCGGAGCGCAGACTTCTTGTCCGGTGGGTGTGCTCCGGGAGTGATTGGAGCTTTCAAATCGTCGGCTCATCCGAATGTAACGTTCCGGCACAGGTGCGCCACCCACGGGGACATTACCAAGTAGCTCGCAATATTGGATCCAGCCCGCCACTTTCCTTCTCTACTCCTCGAAACTCTCCCCTCTCCAACCTCGCTCTACCCCTCACCCCCTCTCCGCACCCCACCGCCAGCTTTCCACACACTCGAACACTCCCCGAGGACTTCCACAGCAGTCGCCGTATTCTTCGCCAGTCTCAACCGAGTCCCCATCAGTGGATGACCCACATTTCCGCCGGGGCGAACGAAAGTTCTTCTCGCGCCCGTTATCCCGATATCCCCTCTTTTCCCTTTCGATCGGAAAACGCTTGCGTGGTCATCTCAAGGCGACGTCCCCGCCCGGAGTGCACCCCTCCGGACTAACTTACCGCGAGTGAGTTTGTGTGTGTGTGTGTGATCGATGGGTCGCAGGCATGAGGCCGGAGTGTTTCCCCTCGACGCCTCC
Source organism: Hetaerina titia (assembly GCA_037158775.1). Taxonomy (NCBI): domain Eukaryota; kingdom Metazoa; phylum Arthropoda; class Insecta; order Odonata; family Calopterygidae; genus Hetaerina; species Hetaerina titia. Next base: position 35,176,009 of record CM073775.1, on the reverse strand, counting down.
TTTCCCTAGCGTCCGGCCGGTCGGAGTTGCCGGGGAACCCCTCGGAAGGCGCCTCTCCTGCGTTGCCGTCTCGTCCGTCGCCGTCAACAGCTGGTTGCCCCCTTCCGCCGGCAGTCCTCAGCGGCCACAGGTGAGCGCACGTGCCGCGTGGTTTTGCTCAGTGTTCTTCTTCATCTCGAGAGACGGAAGTGAGTGTCCCAGGGAGTCCGGAAGGCGTGCAGGGACTTTAACGCGCGAAATGCGAGAGAAACTTCGGAAAAGGTTTCTGGAGGATAGACGCGCCCGAGACCGAATAGCGTGAAACTCGCAACCATTCGTCTGATCGATGAAGTCCCACGAAAATTCTCCACTCGTGTCCAATCGGAACCAATCCAGTACGACACTCTATGTCTATTCCTTATACAGATAATAAGTTTTACGTGTGAATGTTTTTGGGAACAATGAATGTTAAATTTCCTGAACATATCTACGTAGGTAATGAACACAAAGGCATTTTTAACGACCGATCCGTGGATTAGAAATTTCCCTCCAATTCTGAATTCTTCGGGTCTGATTAAAATACGATGTATTTCCAATAAAATTAACATTCGTCTCTCACTCCCGGCGTTCTGAGTTTCGGACTAACTATATTGGTTGAGCATGTACCTTTTTCTGAGGAATTTCTACCACGGTTATCGCAAAAACGATCCTCTCCGTTATTCTTACTCACCATCCCTTTTGCCGGTATCCAATCATCGCAAGAAACTTCCGGGGGGCAATAAACAGTTGATAAAAAATAGCTGGATAAAGTAAAACTCCGGTTAATTCACGAATAGTAGTGGTCAAAAACGCACATATTTACGTTTTTTGGTTCAGGTAAGAATGCAAACAACCCCTAATTTCCAGAAATAGTTTGAAATAATCGCAAAAAAATGCCTCATTTTGGAGGGAAACACAATCTTTAGGTTATTTGGCAGATTAAAGTTCAACCCTGCAGTTCGCATTCATTCGTCCATGGAATTCTAGAAATACATATACATACACTTAAAAATTTTGGAGTGAGTATAACGACGACAATTTGATCAAGACAAACACACCAAATTTTCGGTGGCAAGAGCACCATTGTGATACGCTAAAACATCGAAAATTTCCTGTGTTTTTCTTGATTAAGTTGACGTTATACCCACCCCAAAAATTTTTAGGTATTAGGTATAACGTTAACCCGGTGTAGGTTCGAGTGCTTTAATCCTCTAAAATGTTACAAATTTTCTGGTCGAAACACATGGAATGGTTTCTTTGATTAAATAATTATACAGTGCATTTTCAATGAAATCTCTCAAATAATCTGAAACGAAGTGCAAAAGCTAGCTAAAATTTTCTATTGTCGTCATAGCGGCCGTCAGTAAACGGTATTTAATACGATTCCATGCGACTCGAATATTTAGTTAACAACAGAATATTTTAGTTACGATGTTGCTAAAATATATTTTACAGATATTAAAGTTATATCTAAGCTATATATTATATTTATATAGATATTAAAGCTATATCATAACTAAAATATTCTGTTGTTGAATAAATATTCGAGCCTCATGGAATTGTATTAAACACCGTTTACTGACAGCCGCTATGACGACATAAGGAATTTTTAACTACCCTGTTAACCTTAAAAGGACTGGATCACAAATTACCATATTTCGTAAACACAGAAATGCGCAGAGGCCTAAACTTCAAGCCTTAAAAACTCAACAACATCTACTACACAAGTGGGCCTAGAAATATTTTATGTCTGCCATGATGTGGGGAACATTTCGACTATTTTCCCTGCCTTGCATACACAGATTAAGATAATAGATTCACTAGTAGTCACATGCTCCAGCCATCTTAAGTAAAAAATACGTCCTGGGGACCCTACCTTTTCGTAAAAGAATAAGCGCTTAATGCATAATTGCAACCCGTAATCATTTCTATATTCGCGCTTCCATTCAGGCCAATCCCTCAGAGTAACTCTCTGGGTATATTGTTGTGTAACGGACGATTATCAAAATTCATCATTTTATTAAGAGTTTTCATTAAAAGTTTATGAAGATGTACCGCGTTCTCAATTTAATGAGAATACCTGTCACCGTCACATGGTAGGGTTTCATCCATGGGATGAGTGTCTACCACGCCATGAATGGAACCCTGTCGACCCCATGAACCCAAATGCGGGTTACGCCTTCCGCTCGGTGTATTCCCTACTTGGGTAACCTATTTGGATAGCATGTGGGAATTTAAAGCGAGCACTTGACACAGTTTCTCGTATTTGATGTTCAAATAACATATAAATAACATATATGAAAACATATTCCATTTTTTGCCCCATGTACGAGGCTGAAAGCCTCGTATTACGCTTTAAGTTGTTTCTGATTGCTCATAGGATTTTTGAAAATGTTTATTTTATTTTATATTGATTATTGTTATTTATTATGTATTTTTATTTCATTATTTATTGTTTTCCGTTCAGTCCTTTATGTCATGTCATAATTAATACAATGCCATTATTATTGAAAACTTTTAGTGCCTTTACATTTAACATTTAAATAACTGGTAATAAAATAGTTAACGTAGGCTCAGCCTGACAACAGGAATTTATTCGTCTCCATGATCCTACCTTGCATAGATAACATACACATGCTACAGTCGTCAACCTAAATAATGGTTTGAAATTTGAGGGCAGAGCTACCTAAGAGCTAATCCCTAAGGCATGTGGAATTCGCACACCTAATGCAGTTGGAATAATTGTTCTTCGTGAGTTTCCTGCGGTTGGCAGGAGGTTTTTCTACTCATTCAAAGCATTATATAACTTGGACTTGAACTGGAAGATCCACTGGAATCATTCGGATGACCTGTGACATGTTGCTAAAATTCCACAGCCAAATGGTCTTCCTACTGAAGTCATTTACACAACAATTTGTGAAAATGGTTTCAATTCCGATGCTCACACAATTATAGCTAACCACTACAATGGCACAAATAGAATTTAAGCATTTATTTCCAAGTATCTGAATATAAATAAAATATTTGTGCACATATTTTTTTATATATTGCCGAGATCAACTAATTTTCATAGCCGGATAGTAATGGGTGGCTATCTTGATCCATTTGTTAAAAGTTAACTTTCCGTGACATTAATTTTTAACTGAACCTAAAGTATTATTAAACTCGAATATTTAATAAGTTTATGTTGGCGATATAGCCGAAAATTTAATTGCGGCGATCTCACTGCAATTTCTTGAGCAATATTACAAATAGAAAAGTTTAAAATAAAAATATAGCCGAAGAATATGCTCATCGGTCAAATACTAATCAGCAATATTTTGATGTGTGGCATGATATCATACCTGTCAAAATGGTTAATTATTCAAATTGAATGGGCTTAATTATATAAATAATTGAGGAGGCGTAAGTCGAGTAGCCACAAATATTTTCGGAACACATCATGACCTTCGGACACGAATCGAAAGATTTAAAAATCATGTTTCTGCTCAAACCTTGACACGGTTTTGCTTTTACGCGCAGACCCACGCATTTTCCCAATGTTAAGCGGTACCGTTCCAGTATGAGACATTATTTAGCGCTCACCTTTCGGATGACTCTTTTAATATACTGAAAAGAATATTTGTAGTAACCAACGAAGAGTATTATTCCGTCTTTACCCAAAACGAGAATATTTCCAGTTGCTATTTAGAGACCAGGCAGTGTCATCTTTCACACCCTGTAATATTTGATCACGTTTTCGTATCCGTCTCGAGAAACTGTTCATAGATGGTTACGGAAAAGTTAGCACCTTCGACTCCAAAGGCTTTAATAGGAGTTCCTGAGAAAGCCCTTCTCTTAATTCAAGGACACTTGGCATTTTGCGAAGAATATCCTGGCGAAATTTTAAAGTTTAGAAACAAAATATACTTTCATAATTCATTCTCTCCACGAAGACCGTAATACATTCATTGTTTGTACAACGTCAAGGAGCTCTAAATAAAACACACAAATGTACATAATTCTGTTAAACTGTCTCCGGAAATATGGTAAAGATACGACTCATTATGCCTTTTCGAAATCGATTCGTATTTTAGACTCATGTTACCAAATGTTTACGTTCTACGTCTGCATCAGCACAATGCCCTGGAGGACACCCTAGGGTTGTTAAATTGGTTAGGGCAAACCACCAAACAAAACCGTGATTACTAGCCATGAAACATTAATCTGGTAAATAAATACGAAATCAGCTTAAAAATTATTTGAATGTCACCATGTTTATTACAAGAAAGCAAACATCAAATTTCTATAAAACTTGAGAGACATACATATGTTGATCAGTTAGATTATAACAATGATTCAATTAAAAATAAGAATTTATAATGTAATCGTTCATAGTTTTTCCTAATATTTACTAATGTGACTCGTGACTTGGCGTGACATATGCTGGAACATAAGTTACCTGCACCGAATTGCTGTCTATTGGTCTCAACTTAACGTTGAGATCGCGCCTTAGAAAGTGATTCAGGATTTCAGGATTGCACCAGAATTGAACTCAAATAGTTGGTGCATTCAATGAACTTTAAGTTTGACATAAAAACTCCTTCATCAAGTAGACTCCATTGAGTTTTCTAATTTCTTTTGAGCTTTCTCCTTCATGGAAATTTGTAAAATTCAAACATTTTTTATTTGTATTTAGAAGTACTAATTCTTTAGTTGTATGAAAAGTGATTTCGTCAGCCATTCTGCAATAACTGTATAAACTGTTTGACTACTCGCGACGACAATTTTTTTAACTCAACTCTTGTAAACAACGTTGATCAACGTTGATGATGCAAGTTGATACAATCCGACGCCGTCAAAGCGCTTCTTGATTATACAAAATGTGCAGGTGGATAGAGAAAGTTGGAATAAGTTTACCTGTTTAGAGCTCAGATCCCTTGTTACTCCCCGTGCTTACTTAGGTTAATGTGGGTCACGTGGCAAGTTGCATCATTCCCAGCCGCAAATACTTTTTTCTGCATCTATCGTGATTGTATCTCTCCAGAAGATTTTCGTGCACACGCAGACCATAATACTAAGCCGGAAAAAATCTATTTGTTCGGTATGGGACTGCATTCAAACTGAAAACCTAAAATGATTACAATGTTTTTGGTTCAATGATAATTCTCTCATTCTCCATCCTGCTCATGGATATCACACTTAGAGCTATATTTTTCTTAATGCAGTGATAAATTCCCATCGAGTCAATGCATAGTTATTCGTTAAATCTATGAAACTTCCTATTAGATTAAGTTTCAGAAATAGGATGCAAATTAGAACATACACTCCTCACTTTTACACAAGAGGACATTACTAGTCGGAGGTAATATGAAAGCACCATCATAAACTTTTGGAAAAACGAAGGATTCAATTTACCATAGTTCAATTAATTGCTTGACGATCTACATTCTGGAATCCTAATTAATACAAATTACAACTCGTATCGACAAAGGTGAACCTATGTGATCCATTGAAAATTATTCATTCTCTGGAGGAATATGTCAACGCATGTCAGAATAAACCTACAAAAGAAAAGAGATACCCTCGTTGAAAATTACGATAAAAGCAACCAACTGATTTCTGATTAGAAATAGGGAGAAAATTAGGTTCTAATTGATATCAAAACGTCAAAAACCTGGCATTATTATTTTTTTACTTTAAGATATAGGTACAGCATGAGTTTTGACGGTTCTAGATAACACCGGTAAAACTGACCTTGATGGGACAGAATTTAATGAATGGATAATGAAATAAATAAATGTAATCTGATATATCAAGGAAAACATTGTTACCTAGACATTAATAAAAAAATAACTTTTAACTTAAGAATCTTTTTGCACAGTTCATGTATCTATTTTGGTAGCCAATAGACAGAGAGCCGCGCTATGGTGAAAATTTTACCTTCGGAAGCAAGTAGCAATCATATAGTATTTCATCCTAAAAGGTCATTCGCGTAATTACCCCAAAACCAAACCTTTTCATATATAACGAAATCGCTACATTCGATCGCACTCACGAGTCATTCGTTTAACTTTCCTTTTCAACATTTCTCAAAGTCTTACAGTAGATGGAGTTTATTTTATTGGTATAAATAATTATGCTCGACATTTTTGGGATGCTTAAGCAGTGAGCAAAGTATTTCTTTAATCCGTCTTTCTATTCTTTTATCTAATATTTTATCGCATAATAGAATTTCATAAAAAATATTTCGTGTTAAATTTATTTGATCGTCTAAAGTTTTTTTTTCGTACCCCACTACAGGGAATTGAATAATTAATTTAGTTGCCAAAATCCCGTCATCATAACACGCCGAGAAAAATTTTAATTTTATCTGTCCAAATCAAGAGTATCATTTGAGCGCCGTAAAATGAGAACTCAAAAATCATGGAAATATTTTGCTTAGGCCTTTATTGTTTAAACACAGTAGGTAACCAAGTATAAGATTTTTTTAAAAACTCACTCGGGTTTATCTATCCCTTGAATCCGTTTATAACAAAAAAAAGTCCATTATGATTTCATTTCGCGACCCTTTCCGACTTTCTCCGGAAACCATTGTTTAATTAAGTTCCGACAAAGCTAGGAGACGAGCCAACGAACGAAACTTTTCACCCTAAGGGGGAGTTTAGACCACAGCAAGTTCTTTCCCCTACGGCAGTTTTAAATGTAGGTCACCTCGCAAAAAAATTTCTCCAATCCACAATTTTTCCATCGTTGCCATGAACGTTTGTGAGCGAAACACAAAATTTCTTTCAGATCAATATCTAGTACACGGATGAAAAGAGAATGAACACACACGGTCGTAAACAAAAATAATTAACAAACGGTCATGAACATAAGTTCCTACGAGCATCTATGTCATCTTAAATAGTGGGTGGAGGAATTGACGAATCGAATAGGACGTACCTAAATTTCACTATTAGAATAGCATTGACATTAACTAAAAAGTTAGTAATGTAATGTCTATAGGGATATTTTGATCAAGTAATAATCACTGTTTGGAAAAAATGTGGCTATTTTCCATTACAGCGCTGAAGTGTTATTATCTTTAAACCACAAAGAAACATCGTAAAAGTTTTTTATCTTAGCGAAACCTAAAATACTTTCTAAAAACTTCCATTTCCCCCCTAAAACCTTTACCTATGGAGAAATTCAGTACTCTGATAGACAATAATCTTGGTAAAATGTAAGAAAGTTTATTAAAATCGTGTAAAAAATACAAATATAGCGCCTAGTACTTATATTTGTATTTGAATCTAGTATGATTGAACCAAAAAAGAAAAATAAAAGATGGATACAAATCTACACGAATGTAACAAGTAAACTTTCAAAATGTCTACCAATGCAGACTCTTTTTCTCGCGTGACAGTTAACTACACCGCATAAAGATAACGAAGCACATTTTTCTTCTTTCATGCATTTTATTGAACTTGGAGTGCATTCGAGTCAATCGGAATACAGTGGTGGAGATCGACAGCCAACTTTCAAATGGCAGACTCCCATTCTTCCTTGGGAATGAAATTATTTCGTATGGCACAGATAGCTTTTATTTTGATCTTATATATTGCACGATTATGGATTTACTGTATTCTCCGGACTGATTTCAGCTGTCTGCATAGTACATAAAACCAAACTACCACTAAGCATTGTGTCAAGAGATGAAAATAGGAAATTGTTCAACTTAAGCGAAAATATCACGACGATATCCTAAAACGCACTCCGTAAGTACGTGTTTATAAACTTAATCAGGTTGCACTTTAATGAATGACAGGAAAACGAAATCTACGGGTTTAGTATTATGACAGGGCAATGAAAATATTTTTAGCAATATTCTGTATTCACAGTTAAGACCGTTTATCCTATATATTTTAAATTAACGATTCATTTTCATAGTATACTATATACTTAGCGGTAACTAATAAACTGGAAATGATGGGTACATTTTAGCCGGAGCGCAATATTCTTCAATTATTCCGCATAAGTTTAAAAATTGACAAAACTTGATCCAACTTCTTCGATATAACCCAAGAAACCATTGGATAAAATAGTCAAGTCCATATAAAGGATTTTATGTGCGTTTCAACTACCCGCAATCGCATCCAAAATTGGTTTTAGTATAGCACCACTTTCGCGGACACATAAAGAGGGCTTCAGAAGTTGCAGAAAAAGAAGTAAATCAAAGAGGTTTCATAATTCACCCCTCTGGAAGTATGAACACACGTCACCAGGAATGCAAGACTCCGTCACGCAAGAGGAAAGGTTAATTGGCATGTTTTTTAAATTCACTTTCTAGTTTTGTTCCCGTTTAGAAAGAAGAGTGCGCCCCCCCCAAGAGGAATATAAATCGAGTAAGGAGGAGTAGGACTACATTTATTATTATGAAACACGGTCAACTGGTTAGATCTGTAAAAGAGTTCTTTGCCGTTGATCAAGTAAAAGAATATTTTAGGAAAGTTTGCATAAAAATTATTTCCATACTGTGAGCCTCCGACCATCCACCTTTGAGATACTGAAATTAACTCATAATTGCCTGATTTAGTTGTTAGAAATAGTTGCTATTTAAAAACTTAATAAGAATTATAACCAGATGTTAAACTAATCACTTTTTCAATTTCATGTAATTACATCTTGGTCACTACATTAGATATTTATCGACACCAAATGAATGTAAAGTGGTAGTCATAAAATACAGGTATTTAGTAAGGCAGATTTGGGAGTACAATGATTACAACTTAAGAGATAAGACTTCCTATTAATTGATATATTTAGGTTTTAGTTGAAAAAATCGATGTTATCATGAATGACGAGTTATCGAGTAAAATAAAAAGTAAAAGGAATTCTTTCTTTTTTTTTGTGGAGCGTCCAATAGAGGCATATAGACGTACCATTCCCGATTGAACATTTCCGCGGATAAGAACCGTTGATATTTGGCACATGCGAATTTTCTAGTTGTAACAATTTGGATTTAATAAATTAAATAAAAACAGAAATTATATAATTAAAAGCGACATGACGACTAATATTGTTTAACGCTCCTGACTGTTTTCCAGAAGAACGTTAGTCCAAAGACTTCCCTATTCCAATTTCTGATGTACGTACATTGGACGGCTATTATATATATATATATATATATATCTGACTACCTATATATATATATGTATATTTATATTTATTTATTTGTACACACACACATTCAAAAACGAAAATCAGCCAATTGGTGAACCCATATTCATTCACATGACAATTGATAAATGGAAAAGGAATAGGAGCACACATAAAAAGCGAACACAGGGATGGTGGGGAAGGCGGAATCGAGCAGATCACAAGTGCAAGGAAGTTTCTTTGACCGGAAGTTGATCCTCGGATCATCGACTTGCCGGGCCGATGCTTTTAACCGCTTGGGCTTTCGAGGAAACGTAAATTAAACCGAAATCTGCGGGAGATTTATGTTCCCAAGGGCCCCGGTTCTTTGGCCAGAAGTCATGTAAATGAATAAAAAAATATATAGTACTGGATATAAACGAAATATTAAATATGATATTAGTACTTTGTGGACCAAAAACTATCATTGGAATTCATTCCACTCTTTATATAATATGGCGCACACAACTTAAAAAGAACTACTAACAATGAAATAATTTCCCTTCCACATATAACAGACTGAGCGACCTTAATGTTTACGTCAAACGAATAACTCAGGAAAATTGCCTTTTAGATTAGAATGTGTAAAAACCTGTCACTACGAAACCTTCGTTAGAATGTTTACATGAAGTTTTTTTTATAGCGTAAGTGATATTTTTCTATTCAAAGAGATTTCCATAGAGGTAAATATCCAACTGAAACAAGCCTTGGAAATACAGAAGGGATTCATTATAGTAGCAGGATATCTAACAAGACAAGAGTGAGCTGAAAAAGGGATGCTGAGTAATCGGATAGGTGGATTTTTACGTAGGATAAACATAGCCGTACAATTGAAATAAAAAATGGAATTAAAATTCACACATTACAAAACTTCGACCCCTTTAGACCAATTACCGGTAGAGAATAAAAGTTCTGATGTGGTAAGGTCCAAGTTCAACGACGCCCTTGAGAAAGTGTACTGTTTATGTATATTTTTAAAGTAGATGGTATGATAAAACTGAGTGCAATTTATTATGCAAGCAAAATTAAATATTCAACCGCGAAAAGAGAAAATACTCAGGGTGGTACCACTTCTCCCTCCCTCCCTGGTTGAATACTTTCCACGGAGTAGGATAGCGGCAGTTCTGCGGACGCGAAAAATAAAAATAAAACAAAACACGATGCACGCGAATGATTTTCACGGAAACGACAAGTAATATAAATTGGACTGAACATTTCGCAATACCTTTTACTGACTGGTGCTAGGAATTATAGGATTCAGGATTCACTTGCAGCAAATATTTCATATTGCGTCGGGCGCGTGGACTCAAGATGAATAATTTAATCTAAGAGAATAGATGCGAGTGTAGGTAAAGCTTAATAATAAACTAGTAAGTGTGAACAAGAGTGAATTACCTTTGGATGAGCAGATCTGGGTAATAAAGTTTTCTTCGAGAGGTAACCATTCGCTGGAAATCGATCCATACCACGATGCCGACATTGTATAGAATCGATGGTAATGCCGTAAGGGAAATGAATATTTGCTCCATGTAACTCCTCCACGGTTGATTTTCTCCGGCTGTTGACTCTAAAAGAAGAAGATTACAGTAATTCAGGAGAAATCGGGGGGGCATAAATATATCTTAACTCTAGGGAACAAGCTCAAAAAAAACTTTGTTGTTTGTAAACTCGAAAATGGCATTGTTCTTTAATCTTAGTTAAATAAATCCATTTGAAATAGTAATTTCAGAATATATACTTTCTACAGCGATTGATATACGGAAATATTCAAATCACATTTTCCACTTCCGAAAATAATATAGTGGATGAAAGTGGAAGCTTTTTTGGTCACATATGATTTGGTGTGTATATATATAAAAAAATATATACATATATATTTTTTTATATATTTGCATAAATAAAAAAAATATTTACGCGGGTCGCGGTGATCTCGTGGGTAGAGCGTTGGACTACTGTCCGGAGGGTCCCGGGTTCGATTCCCGGGCAAGGCACTTTGGGCACCTGCAGCTCCACCCAAGCTAGTTGATTTTTCGGGTACCAGGTCTTCCTGGGAAACCATAACCGGCACAGGGAAAGGAACTGGCCCCCCTACCCTGATGTGTGAATATTCTCACGTTTGGTACATGGGTGAGCTCTACCACCACCTACTAAACCGACCTTCGGGTTGATTACTGTGTTTATGGTATAAAGTGGATATAGTACCAGATCTTACTTCATATAAGTACATAGATAAATATATATATATATATATATATATATATATATATATATATATATATATATATATATATAATCAAATATATACGTTCAAAAATTAACGACAAGTTTTTCAATTCGCGGGATTGGAGAGTCCGATTGTCAAACTTTTTTCTTATGTTGGTATACATGCCCCTGAAGTATGATAAAACTTTCAGCTGTTTTCATTGTGGACTTAGTCTGTGACAGCCACTAAGGTTAGACGTGTTTTATGAGCTCGGCGATTTTCGTTTGTAAAAAATATGGATCAAAGAATTTGTATCAAATTTTGCGTAAAAAATGAAATAAAGTGTAACAAAGTGTGTGTAATGTTAACAAAGGCCTATGGTGAGTCTGCTTTGAGTAAATCAAGACTTTACGAGTGGTATAAGCGTTTCCAAGAAGACCGTGAAGACCTTGAAGGTGACGAACGCCCCAGCACATCAACAATCGATGAAAACGTGGAAAAAGTTAAATAAATGGTGAAATGAACGATCGCCGAATCACAATTAGAGAGGTCGCTGATGATGTTGGCATATCGATTGGATCATGTCATGACATTTTTTCCAATTTTCTGGGTATGAAATCCGTGGGAGCAAAATTCGTTCCAAAATGGCCTTTGCACCACGATAATGCACCAGCTCACACTTAATTGCTTGTTCGTGAATTTTTGGCCAAAAATAATACTGTAATGATGTCCCAGCCCCCATATGGCTCCGTGCGACTTTTTCCTATTTCCAAAAATTAAGAGAACCTTGAAGGGCCGTCGTTTTACAGCCGTAGATGACATTAAAAGCGCATCGCTGAAAGAACTAAAGGCTATCTGAAAGATCGAGTTTGAGAAGTGTTTCGGGGATTGGAAGAAGCGCTGGCACAAATGCATAATCTCCAATTGGGACTACTTCGAAGGTGACAACATCAATGTATAAGAATGAATAAATATTATTGCCCGAAAAATTAAAATTTCCGTGAATTTTTGAACACACCTCGCACATGCATACTCTTCGCATACCATTACTCTTGAACAAAACTTTTTATTTCCCTTTAGCCAAAACATAATTGATGGAAAACTTAAAATATTACACGTAATTTTCTAAGGCATTCGAGATATTATTTAATATAGTTCTTCATTCTGCCACCATGTCAAAATTATCCTATTTCTTTCAAATGTGCATCCTAAAACTCACTCTGGTATCCCTTTCACATACTCCATTCAAACCTCTTACCCCATCCCAGGATTAAGTAAATTTACCCAATCCTGTAAAGTGAACGTGTCTTTTGAATGAATAGTCTCATAAAATGCAAACATTTTTCCAGTTTATTCACAGTTTACTCTTCATTAAACTTTGTTTTCATGATTTTTTATCCTCTAAATTCATTTTTTGCATATTAGTTAACCCAAAATGCGAGTATATACGAACACAAAATTTTTTGTCATAAATTCCTTAATATTTTTACGCTTGAAAAAGTGATTTAATGTTAATGAATGATAAATATTCCAGGTGAAGTATTCTCAAGTAATTGCAAATAATTGTTCTCGGATATTGCCATCAATACAATTGTTTAACTATAAATAAAAACTCAGTGGCCATTTCCGTGCTGTAAGAACAATATGCCCACTCCATGTGTTTTGCACGCAAATTTAAGCAAAACGCAGTAGAAAATAGCATCATTCATAAAAGGTATAAGATTCATCACTTTCTCCATAACTACCGGAAGGGAACGAGATAACCCATCCATTTTTTTGTAAACTAAATAATAGAATTATTCATATAAACAGTATGCGGTCCATTACTTTCTTCATAAGCACTGGAGAAGAAAGAGATAACTCATCCATTTTTGTATCCATATTCCCAGAACGGCACGGCCTAATTCCCAGGTCAAGGTTGGAATTATTGGACCCTAATTCGAAGGTCATAGAGCTGGTCAGCATTAAGAAGATAAAAAGTTCGAGAAACGGGATTTTATCAACTGAATACCCAAAGTGCGAGAATTGATACCGTCATCAATTGTGTTTTTGCTTTACCTCTTTGTCAGGTAACTTATTTAGTGAACAGTATTGTTACAACTTGAAAAAACATGGAAAGCCAAATATTTATCTTATTTCATATCATGATGATACACTCCGAGTATTCAAAATACTAATAATAACATTCATCAAACTCACTTCTTATATCCTTTTTTAGATGTCTTTTCTGAGTGTTAGTCGGCTAGCTTCTGGTAAGTTGGTCCTTTGCAAAGGATTAATTTCCCCGTAGACCATCTACATGTATGTGCTGACCCGCTATTTTTGCTTTTATGGGGGTGTTCAACTCCTCGATAAAAATCCTCTACTTGGTAGAGTGATTAAATCCTATGGCTCTCTCCAGAGTAAAATTATTTTTGCCTCGAAAAACAATCTCAGGGCTTGTGTGTGGTATTAAGAGTGCCTAAGTGCAGAGTAGGGTGCTTGTGGGTGATCCTTGGCTACGTGGAGTTGATTATCTTTCTGGCGCGGGATATATTCCCCGAAAAAACTCCACTCTTGCCTGAATACGATTGGCACAATTATTTACGGCAGGAGGAGTATTTTCCTTTTTCGCTTTATTAAAGTAAGCCGCAAAAGCTTTCCATTCACATTTAGGTACCAGAAACCTAACCTGGAAGATTCCAGGTGGCACGGAGATTGTCTATTTAAAAAACTATGAATATTTCTGTCCTCACAGGGAAGGAAATTAGTGTAAAGGAAACCTTATCACCAAATTTCAAATCTTTTACAGGTTGATTTCTATTCCTGGAACTTCTGGTATCCAAGAAGCATGTATTTGGTATAAGATGAGGGTATACATAAACTGGATTTGAACCCGGGACATTTTCAGTCATTACCCGAATGCGGTAACCATTAGGCCATCCTCTAGAAATTAGTTCAAAGTTAGGAGTGATTAGATTTATATCCAGTCGCATCAGTTTGAAAAAACTAAATGATGCATGACGGACAGTGCCAAGAAACCCTACGCTCAAATACCAATTGTGGTTGGACAAAAAATATTAAAATGAAAAACGTAACTTTGTCTTTCCATGCATGTATACAATTTGTTTAGCTCAAGAAGACCTGGGCTTCATAACAGATCTACACTATCAGGTAAAGAACGGTACGTATCTTCATCGAAACATAGGTCGTGGCGTGCAAAATAAGTTTTGGGTGGAAAAACAAAAGTTACATCTTTTTATTCTCATATGAAAGAGTTCCACAAGGTTACACCGGATACATTTACACCAACTATGCAAATTAAATCTTTACACTCTACTAAACTCTAAGAAAAATTTCTCTCGCATACTTAAGGTTATCGACTTGCCGAAAGGTGCGCTTCCCGCGTTTTTCTCTACCAATTCAACGAAGCGTGGATGACGTAATTCCGGAAGGATTCTTATGCTAGAGGGTTGAGCTGCACGCGATCTTCCGTGGAAGGTCAACACCGACCAGCTTCCGTTCCGATCGAACGAGCGAGAGTCGACTGAATGTTTCCGGCCGACCACTTTTCCGAAACCCATCAACACCGTCTTTTGCCGGAAAGTGGCGTAATAATTGTATCCGCCGGTGTAAACTAATTCATTCCAAAATCACGAAGCGCTGATGAAGGATGGGTGAGACAGGAAAGAAGGCAAAGGAGAAAAGAAATATGGGGATGAAATTGTCTACCGCCAGAGGTTTGAACGTGGCTCAGTATAAGTCTAAGAGAGTGAAAGCTACAATGGGACAACGTAGAATTCTAACTTAATACCTTCCAGAAAATCCTGGCTCGGATGTATTTAGCACATCGCTTTCTCCACGCCATTGTGGAATTTCGATTTAAAGAGCGACAATAAACAACAATTAACACTGAATTACCAATTGGAATAGAGATTTAATATTACCTTAATAGAAGCAAAATTGATGAATAAAAAAGTTTTTCCTCAATGCTCGGAACATAGTATCAATTCCAAAAAGAAATTATATATCCTCGCTTTCCACTGACTAATTCCTCCGCAAGTTTTAATCTCTCCATAATGATGTGAGGGGAAAATAGAGAAAGGTAATTGCTTATATTTTCTCTAAATAATTTTAGAATAAGTTTCCCTTGACTGCCTTGAGCGAACATTTCTCACATGCAAAATTCAACGAATGTTGTAAACCAGTCACATTCGTTTACGAGTTTAACAAAGGTTGAGTGTAATTCTTCCATGTTTGCACATTATTCCATCCGTTGTAATTCCATTTGGAGCCCGAGAAATTTACGTCATTTATTAATTGGAAGAGCATACATAATGTTAGAGTAGTTTGAACTCAAATTCAAACAATTAGTCTGAAATTTTAGAGAATTGAAATTGAAAAATTAGAAGACAATTTTAATTTCATTTTCTACAAAATTTCTGACTATACATATTGCTTTTTGATACTCACGGATAAATGAGAATATGATTAGTATTCGAATTAATCAAATTAATTCCTAAACGAAAAAATTCAAAGGGAAATATTTTATAATGTAGTTAGTAAAAATACCATCAGTTTTTCAGCCAAAGTCATTAAATTTTTCAACTTAAAGCCGAGAAAATCAATATATATATATTATTATTATTATTAGGTAATCTACCGGTCAAGGTAGGTTTTTGGATGGACACAACTATCAAATAAACATTTTGTGACTCCCCACCTAGCAAACTAATCTATATCAGGTCCCTCTTCATTTCGGTGTACTTCTTTCCTCCCTTCATCCCGTCCAACATCCCTATCCTGTTCCTACCCTTACCACGCTTGCCCAACATTCTCCCCTCTATTACCCTCTTCAACATTCCACTACCGCTCAATACGTCTTTCATCCATTTTTCCTGCCTCCATAGGATTTCTCTCAACAAACCCCTCTCCTCCCCCATCATTTCTAGTACTTCCTCATTTGTTTTCCTTTCGGTCCATTTCACCTTCTCCATTCTTCTCCACACCCACATTTCAAAAGCCTCTATTCTACGTCTATCCTCCTGCTTCAGTGACCACGTTTCCGCGCCGTACATAGCTACGCTCCATATCAGAGTTTTTACGAGTCTTATATATATATATATATATATATATATATATATATAGATATATATAACTTTTGGACGGCACAATAGAACACAGAATAAAACAGATAACACCTAAAAGGACACTCACACTGTAGATGATTTAAGCTTTCGGCCTACTCCGAGGCCTTCTTCAGGTCAGACTGCTTTATTCTTTCTGTCTTCTTTCTGTTTTATTCTGTGTTCTATTGTGCCGTCCAAAAGTTATATTGCTCTTGTGAGTACTTCCGCATCATCGATATATAGATATATATATATATATTGACATTAAACTTGACAAATCGACCAAAATATAATCAGTTTCTCAAGTCTAAGTAGTAATGTAAACCGTCAAATTTCACGTTAATTAGAGGTATAAGTTGAGTTACCGTGGCCACAAAATCGCAACCACATACACGGATGGACAACGTCGGAGAAGAGGCAGAACATGCTCAAGAGACTTTAACCCGTGCGATTCTTTTACAATTATTAGTTAAAAATTTTCATTAAGATGTAAGATACGCTCACCTGCATAAAACATTGAGGTAGTAAAGAAAGATAATTGTTGTTACGTTATGTTAGTTTTGGGCAAATTTTATAAAGTGACTACACTTAGCTTCCTCTATAATATACCGCAGCGAACATTTAAAACTATTTCCTTATTATTTGTACACAATTATACTACTGAGCTCAGGTTCGGAAAGGAACACTCCTTGGGTGATATTGAGGATCACATGGGCACATTACCAGGAATGACTTCCAATGGTAATATCTAAGTCCCTATGGCTAAAAAAGGACTCTCCATACATTACGCAAGGCTTTTGGGAGGGAGAGGGGCCATTTCATTGCGTTTCCTTACGCAATGGGAAAGGGTCCAGGAGGAATCTTACGTAAGGTTTATTATTGCGTTCTTTCATCTATTTTTTTGAAAGAAATCAATTATTCTAGATAGTTAAAGAACAGAATGTGCAAAGGCTTAGTAATTAAACTATCGCATTCAGAATTATTTAAGTATCCGTCAACCCGTTAAAATATTTTTGAAATTTTTCTCATTACAGTGTATTATGTATTTTAACACCATTAATTTTTTAAAACTTTAATTTAATGGATTTTACTTTTTATCAGCATGAACACGTAATTGAAGTGGCCGACGTATAATGGTAGTGAAAAACGCTTTCCTCTAACCTATATCCACTTTTTTTAAAAGGTTCCCTTTTGATACATTTATGATAGCGCCAATAATTACGTAAGATAGGGAGGTAGGTTGGTTTCATATCTTACGAATCCTAACTATTCGGAGGGGCAAGGAAAAAAAGCAAAACAATTACTTTACGTAATTTAGGGACGGTCCCAAAGGAGAAGAATTAGGATGCTCTTTCACTACTCGAAAACATGTCGGAGAAGGAAATCGTTAGTCTACAAATCATCATGCTGCAATCATTTTTTCACTCAAAATTGAATAGTATCTACGGTATGAGAATGATTTTCACAAAAATATAGGGTGAGCATAGGAATATTCTCCACCCATGTGGGTGAATGGTACTCTCAACCCCACTTCACCTTCTGACGTACTCTCTCCTCTTGAGAATTACATCTTCTTCGTATAACCTAATAGCTCAACGTACAAGGTTAGAAAGACGTTGTAGGAGTCAAATAATTAAGTGGCACACAATATTTTTCGTGTGGTTCTTTGTATGAGATCAAAAGTGAACAAAAATGATGAGATATTTTGTGGTAAACGACAGGAAAAACAGAATAATTTCCACTTAAGAGATATTCGCTATCATGCAATACACGAAAAAAATCTTCGACACAATCAAATTAATCGCCCTTTTGTACGCACAATAAGCCATTTCTTGTAATTCTAAATCAGTTATTGTAGGTGTATTGGTGTAGAAATCAGTGGACGGCATGTTAGCGTGTTAGAATGTGTGCCAACATTTCCTACCTTTTTATGATCCTAATATCACGAATTATAATTTTAACGTATCTCTGTTAAAGCTCCAACTATCCCTTTATCAAGTTTTAATGCGACCGGACCCATTCGCTACTCTCTCCATGCCTAGTAGTGGGGAAAGTATTGCATTAATGAAAAACCTTGGGATTTCTACGGACATGGCCGTTTTGAGGTCCTTCCTCAAGCAATTATCATCATTGAAAAGATCTGTTTCAATTATGATACTTGCAATCACCACCATCGTCTATCTAAGAAACAATTCAAGAACCAAACACCTCAGATAGATCATTACTGAAGGCATATTGCATAGATATGTACTAATTCACGACAACAGGATTCAAAGAAATTTAGGAGATGATGTGACTGTTTTTATAACAGAGTCATGCGCTAATGTCCATAATTGCGCAGTGTAAAGATTATACGCCTTGACCAGTACCCGGAGCACCCGATTTCCGGCCGTGCTTTAACCAATTAACCAACTACAACGGGTTATCTTACTCCGTGAATCTTTGGGGGGTTTAAAGAAACAAAACGTGCACAACAGAAAGGTTGACGTTCTATTTTTCAGCTTCAAATGCATAGCGATAAAAGTGTAGAGCCTATTATCATGCGAGTCTAGGTTAACAGCAAAATCAAAGAAATAAGAAGTCTTCGAACTAATTTATTTTGACGCTAGTCAAAACACCGAGGGGGTTGGAGGGTCCTCATTCTATAATGATTACCCCAAAGATTAAGTTTTACTATTCCAATCAAGCGCTACATATGTGGATTTTGATTATCATTAACCAATTAGATCTAAATATGTTCTTCTGTGATGAACTGTAAAGTACTTGACACCATTTTATACATGCCGAAATAGAAGCACGAGTAAATTAATATTTTGACCAAATTCCAGAGAATTATCAGAAAATAAGTCTAAATAAAATAAATAAATATAATTCTAATAAAAATTTAAAATGTCGCAACATTCACAATGCAGAACATATTGTTTACAAAATTACTTGATTACGCAATAGATGCACTCTGAATCTGTTGATTTCACGAGACGTTCCTGGAGGAAACTAATCCTCGACAGGTCATAATTTCAAAAATAGTTGATATTTTACCATCTTACAGTGTTTATAGTCAAATAAAAGACGCCTTGTGCTTTTTATTTCTGATAAGTGTAACGGTGTATACTACCTTGATCAAAAAGTTCCCGGAATAACCACCGTGTGGCGCTCCCATCGTTCCGATTTGAGTTCTGTTTTTTTTGTTAAATTGGTACATCTGTTGTTGATATTCCCTTTAAATCTTAGTGTCATAACTTGACATTTGCAAAAGTTACGTAGCCAAGAGTACATCTATCTCTGTGTGTGTTGGCGATTTTTTACAATTGCAGAAATGGATTTAAATTTGCAACAACGAACTTGTATTAAATTTTGCGTAAAAAACGGATTTAGTGGCACACGGACGTTGGAAATGTTGGAAAAGTGTTTCGGCAACGATTCTCTAAAAAAAACGGTCGTTTACCAGTGGCACGAGCGGTTCAGAAGTGGTCGTGAGTCAATCGAAGATGATGACCGCAGTGGCAGACCATCGACATCGAAAGTCGGTGAAAAAATTGATAAAGTAAAAGAAATGTTGGTCAATAATCGCAAATTAACCATCAGAGAAATAGCGGAGGACTTGAACATTGCCTATGGATCCGCCCAAGACATTGTGGTTAATGATTTGGGTTTCCGTCGTGTAGCAGCAAAGTTGGTGCCAAAAGACCTCAATTTCATGCAAAAAAGAGACCGTGTTGACGTCGCAAAAGACATGATTTGCGAGGCTGAATCCGATCCCACATTCATCAAAAGGATCATTACTGGAGACGAGACGTGGGTTTATGAGTACGACACGCAATCCAGACATCAGGCAAGTGAATGGCGCTCACCAAATGAGCCGAGACCAAAAAAACCACGTCGTTTTCAGTCAAAAAAGAAGGCAATGCTGACGGTTTTCATGGATTACAACGGTGTAGTGCATCATGAATTTTTGCCAGAAGGCCAGACAGTAAACAAAGAGTATTATTTGGGCGTTATGAGACGTTTGCGTGAAGCAATTCGCCGAAAGAGACCAGAAATCGTCGCACAGTGCGTCGAGACCGTCGCACAGTGCTATCATTATTCGTAATTTTTTGACGAAAAATGCAACAAATACCATCCAACAGCCACCGAATTCACCTGATTTGGCTCCCTGTGACTTCTTTCTGTTCAATCGAGTTAAAAAACCATTACGGGGAACGCGTTTTAGCAGCCGAGAGGAAGTAATGGAAAAATCGCAGGAAGCACTGATGGACATACCGAAAACCGAATATAAAAAATGTTTCGAGGATTGGATCAAGCGCTGGCATAAGTGTGTTGCAGTCGATGGGGATTACTTTGAAGGGGACAATATAGATTTAGATGAATAAACTTGTATTTTTAATTTTCTGAATAAATTCCGGGAACTTTTTGATCAAGGTAGTATGTCTCTATTTGTCAAAACGTGACAAAGGACCTCGAAACGACCATGTCCGTAGAAATCCCTAGTTTTTTCATCCATGCAATATTTTCCCCACTTCTAGGCATAGGATGGATTCCAGCAAATGAGTCCGATCGAATTAAAAAATGATATAGGGATGATTTGAGCTTTAACATAGACATCTTAAAATTATAATTCGTGATAATAGGATCATAAAAAGGCAGAAAATTTCGGCATACATTCTAACACGCTAACATGCCGTCCACTGATTTCTACGCCAATACATCTAAAATGTTGACTTAGTGTTACAAGAAATGGCTAAATAGCTTTTTTGGCGTACACAAGGGCGAGTAATTTGATTATGTCAAAGATTTTTTTGTGCATTGCATGATAGCGAATTTCCCTTAAAGTGGAAATTCTTTTGTTTTTCCAGTCGTTTACCACAAAATATCTCATCTCTTTTTGCTCACTTTAGAGTTGGCATTAAGAACCACAAAAAACATACTTATTTAGTACTCAAAAAACATAAAATAGCCAAGATGCAGAGTGCAATGATTCAATGAGATATGAATTTATGAGTGCGCATGAATGTGGTACACATATGTTAATGTGACCCAAGCGTAAATAAAGTTGGAGGCGAATTCTTATTTAAACTATAACATTTAAATATATGCTTCAAAATGAAATCATAAGTGGTAATCAGTGTACCGTTAAATTTTTGTGGAGGCTTCCGGGGTATGATGTTGATGAATCAGGTGTCATGGCGGCTTAATTAGAAGAAAGTCATCTGAAGAAGCCGACTGGAACATCGACAAAACCGTTGCGTGAAAAACATTCTACGCGAATGGAATTTCGGAAAGAAATATATAAAGTGTACTGTTAAGAGCATTACTTTACGTTAATGTGAAATCACATTTGAAATAAATCGAAGGGCACAACGCATTACAAGTTGAAACAATTGGTAGCGTTTGCAATCACCTGAAAATAAAATTCAGGAAGTACTTTCAGACTTTTTTCTGATAAATTTGTGAGCTTCCTGAAAGCAAAATTTTTATGAGGCTTTTTATAGAATCGAAATTAAGTAACTCTCGATTTTTTTATTTATTATTCGATGAGAACGAGCAGGATAGCTGAAAGAATAAAAACCTCGACATATTCTAAAGGGCTTACGATACAACTAAAGGGGAACGTAATCCTCACCGCAAACATGGCGGTTGGTATAATAGGAGTTATGAAGAAGGATTTTAGTTTTCCTGAGATCAATTTTAATCTCCATCCTAATTGAAAACAAAGAACTAGAATGTGGCGAATAGAATTATAGTTTTGATTTAACACTAAGTAAAATAATTATCGTGATCAGAAGATGGGATAAGACTAACAGCAAGTTTTACCACCCTTAATCATTGGGAAGGGTTATTTAGGAATAGAAATGACCGGAAATGGAAATTAAAGTAAACAGTGATAACTTACGTATAAAACAACAAATTTTGAGAATATTAAAGATGCGCTGATCAATCAGCAAAAGAAACTGCATTGGTTAATTGGTGAAGATTTATAGAATTGATTCGCGGTATACGAGGAAAGGACAAAGCATGATACCTGTAAAAGAAAACAATCGAATTTCCAAGATCCAGAAAAGCTATGCAAAATATTGAAGCCGAATAGTATACATTCGCAGGTTATGTGCAGCATTAGGAAGTAAAAATAAAGTAAAGAAGAATTGATATTAAGGAAGGAATTGATGACCATGGATCTTATTATGAAGAGATTATTGCTAAATCCATTCTTAATGTTATGGTACGTTGTACGGAAACTTACGTTTTTGGGTAA
Organism: Hetaerina titia; assembly: GCA_037158775.1. Classification (NCBI taxonomy): domain Eukaryota; kingdom Metazoa; phylum Arthropoda; class Insecta; order Odonata; family Calopterygidae; genus Hetaerina; species Hetaerina titia. Next base: position 35,153,271 of record CM073775.1, on the reverse strand, counting down.
GTAGGATGAATTGAATTGAGGATTCTAAGAAACGGATTCGAAGACAAATGGAAAAGGATGCTGGAAAGATATATTACCCTTAAAAAAATGTAAGGTTAACATTCTCGATCACAAAAACCGGATTCATTCAATTGTACACATTAGTGTGCGTGCCAATCTTTGAAATACTATACCAATCAGTGTTGAACGGTATGAGGAGAGGCAGAAAGTATGTAGGATTGATATTTTTCTTAAGTGTACGGTGTGAGGTTGTTTATTGATAAACGAGGCTTGAAAGGGCAACGTTGGTTAACTTGTGTGTCCATCCAAAATCTATCTCAAACGGAAGACTACGAAAATAATAATACCGATCAGCAACTTCATAGATAAAATGGACATGAGCATCATTTCTAAAATCATATTCATTTACCAACTAAACTTCAAAACTACTCGCTACCCACAAATGTGTATACTTCTTTTGGAAAATCAAGGCATAATTAGGGCAGAGGTGGACATCATTGACGTTTTGAGTAGAAAGGCGAAAAAAGCGTTTGTAGCAACTATTAACGTAAAATATATAATTCAATCGGAAATGAATTTCGAGCCATTGACTGTGCAAGCATGGCAGTACATCTTATACATGTACGGTTTGACTTGACAGACTTTCATATCAAGGTTATTATGTTAGGTACAGTGTAAACAAAAAATACCGGGACCGTAAACTTGAATGGCACTAAATAGTAATAGTAATAATAATTTTAATATTATGATTTAATATTATAATTTTAATAATAGTATTTGATAAAAACCTTTCCAAATTTAAATCAAGTATTTTGGAAATTTAAATACCAACACACGATTAATGCGTTGATTATTATTTAACATAAATGTATTTTGAACTAAATATATCTAACACCGACCCCAACGGTTTTCAGTCCAATGGATTAAAGCCTTAAAATTTCGGTTTGAATCTAATTATAAGCGATAATACTAATAATCTGAATTCTCAGCTATAAATGAATAACGACAAAATATCCGACAACAAAAATTTCTAGTGCACACTCCGAAAACATATGGCAATTACGTGGGAAAGTATATTATATTTTGGTTCCATAGTTTTAAAATTATAATCACGATGCGAAAATTGGAAGGATAGACGTTAGCATACTTAGATAGCGAATAGCCTATCGTACGTTTCGTGTTCCTGAAATAGTAAATTCACATTCCGCGATGAGTATAGATCAACTTTGGAAGTATCTTGAAGCAAATGCTGACCAATATCTCTTACTTTACCTCCCCCCACGTTTGAGTTGGTGTAACTGGAGAATAAACAGAGGAAGGAAGTGATGACTTCTCGTAAGGGCCCTCAGAAACTATTTTTTTTTCAAATATTTTCCGCAACCCCTTTCACGAAAAATAGTGGTATTTGTTCATTCTCAAGATTTAACGGAATGAAGAAAAGTGTAAATGAATTTTGAAGTTGCAGGAGGCTTAATTATAATGGTGACGATGGTACATAACACAAAATGGAATCCGAAGACATAGAACCTGAGTGTAAAAAGAAGAAGCTTTCATCGAAATTATTGCGGGAATTAAAAAGAGATCCAATACAAAATAATACTGATATTTTCCTTCGTTCCCTTGTATACTCGTACCTACCCATGTGATATTTAGTGAAACCTTCAGTTATTAAAATCGAACCATCAAATTTACAAATGATTGTACCCTTTATCTCAAGTTATGCCAACCAAATTCAGCATTCGGCTGTTTAAGCACAGCAGATGGTTCAGCAAGTTAACACGCATACATCCCTTAGGCTAGTATTGCACAGCACGCCGCCACTGTTTGCTATTCGTCTCGCAACCGCTGATGGGTTATGACGGATGAATTATTTAACTAAACGATATAATATCGTCGTTAAAAAATATCATATTTGATATATCACATTATAATTTCGTTATTTTCCTATAAGTTTGGTAATTTTATTTTTAAACTTTATCAAAAATGGTTTCTTGGGTGTTTTAAATACTTACTAATGTAGGGAAGAAAATATCAAAAGAATACTAAGGAAAGAGACGCTGGAACAAGTAGAAAAGTTTTGCTACTTAGGTAGCATGATCACCAGCGATGGAGGAAGCAAGAGGGATATGTATGTTTAGCAAGCAGAATAGGAATGTCGAACGTTTTTTATCAGAAGAACCAATTACTAACGGCATGTAATACTAGCATGGGCAGAAGCAAGTGATTACTTCAAAATTAATATACAAAGCCTAATTTTCTACGGATGTGAGGCATGGACTATGGTAGCGACGTGGCTGAGAATAGGATATTCGAGGCGATGCAAATATGGTGCTACTGAAATATGATTAAATTAAATAGATAGAGTAAAAATGAAGAAGTACTTCGAAGAATGGGTGAAGAAAGAAGCCAATGGAAGATACTTAACAAGGGGTCGAGGGAAATTAAACGCGCATCATGAGGTACGATAGTTTCCTAAAGACCATAAGCGAAGGAAAATACTTAAAATGGAAGAATTACAGAGGAAGGCCAAGGCTGAACCACGATAAGCAAGTGACGGAAAAGGTGGGCACAAGGAACAATGAGGGAATGAAGAGTTTGACGGGGATAAGGTTAGTTTTTAGAGCTTCTCCAAACCATCCTCCGATTGACAACTCGTTATAATGACTAATTATTATAAACTAATTAAAATATGCGAAGCATTTCTTATGAATGCATCATATTTATAAAATGCTCCTAATGCGACAGCCGCAAGCTGGGAAAATTTATGTTGATGAACGAAGGTTATACATCACTGCCCTTATTCGACTGCCATTCTTATTTGACGTAAACTCGGATAATTATTCGCCTGGAGCCTCTTAAGAGAAGCAATGTAATTCTTTGGGTGAAACCTCACCTTTTGAATAGGAAATGGTTAAACATATAGGGATCGGGATGGTGCGGGGTTAATATACCGGCTTTCCACCCCGAGAGCCCTGGTTTGAATCCCGGTGTCATGCTTTTTCAGTGTCATCCTGCTACTGGGAGTGTTATGAGGAGAGCCCTTCAAGAGTAGTACGCCATCCGTCACACGGTACCTTAAAATGTGAACCCCTCTGCGTATTTCGTTAAGATTTGGTCAGTTTCGTCAACGGGTGTCTCTTCACCCTTACTCCATTCCCTGAATATCCTACCCCAACCGAATCACCCACCTATCCCTAATGGCGCAAATGTCCTCACATGTCGGTCTCCTACCCTTAGTACGCCTACTAATTAGCAATATTCGTGGGACAAAATAATTTGAGATTAAAGAGATGAACAACTAATGCCGGAGCCATTGGTCCACAATCAATAATTGGATTCACAATACTATAATATTTCACTCGCTCAGCCAGTTTTACGAGTTAATGGTTACGATGCTTCATAACTTTCGACCTTATTTTGCCACCTCGTTTGGATTTTAGGTCATGAAATTTTATTGCAATGGAAAAAATATATCGCTGGCTACTATCTCGACGCAATCTCGAATATGAGAATGTTCATATTTGCACTCTATTAAAAAAAGATATCGCGCTTTGGAAATATTTGCCTTCGGTTTAATTCCTACAGGCTGTGAAAAATTCACCTTCAAATGAATCAGACTTCAATATTTATTTTTCTTCACTCAGAATGCAATTAGGATAAGTGTACTCCAGAGTGATGTAGCGGCAAAAGAATCTCCTTTTGCCCAGTTCCCTCCACCCACCGAGCCTCTCCCCTAACTCTGAATTGAGCATTCACCTTCCCAAGCACGATTTTCTGGCACGTGCAACTTCATACTTTCCAATGTAAATCAGAATGTCTCCAGCAGCTATCTTGTGGAAAGTTTTGATTTCTGTTGAACACAGAAAGTCAAAGGAAAAGGTGATCCACAGTCTAAGCAATTGTATTTCCAAAACATAATCGATTGATATTCCTTCGACTACTAACCAGATTAATAAAATCTATACCCTATGAATGCGACTTCTTTCTTGCCAGCATCTCTAAGTGCTCCTTAACACCCCTTAATCTTTTATTAAAAGTACCATAAAATTTCGCACACCAATATCTATTGTGGTATTTATATGTTCCATTGATTGTAACTTTAGGACATATTCGAGTTAATGCGATTGATTGGTAAAAACAAAATTTAAGTGGAAAAGCCAAGTTGTTTAATTTTCAAATGTCAAAGTGATTGATTGGATTAATTACGAGGGTCATCCGGAAAGTAGTGCCCGTTCGTGAAATAAAGACACAAAAGTAAATATTAACAAACATAAAAAATTTTATTTGAAAGAGGATACTTTAAACTACTTCTCAAGATAATCTCCAAGCAAATTAAGGCATTTGTCATAACGTGTGACAAGTTTCTGTATTCCTGCTGCATAGTCCTTCGCCGCCAGCTCATTGAGATACAGGGTCACTCCTTCTTTAAGTTCTTCATCGCTGTCAAATCTTTTTCCTGCCAAAAAGTCTTTAAGCTTTGTAAAGAGATGAAAATCTGAAGGGGCCAAGTCCGGGCTATACGGTGGATGGTCGAAAGTTTCCCATTTGAATTGCTGCAAAAGTTTTTGTGTTATCCCAGCTGCATGAGGCCTGGCATTGTCATGAACGAGAATGACACCAGTAGACAATAGACCTCGCCGCCGATTTTGTATTGCCCGCCGTAATTTCTTTAATGTTTCACAATACGCATTGGCATTAATAGTGTCTCCACGGGCCATAAAATCAATAAGCAATACACCTCGTCGATCCCAGAAAATGGTTGCCATGAGTTTCCTGGTGGACAGAACTGTCTTGAATTTTTTTGGTTTGTTTGGTGAATGAGCATGATGCCACTCCATTGACTGTCGTTTACTCTCAGGTGATGCATAACAAACCCATGTTTCGTCACCAGTAATTATGCGAGTCAAGAAAGAGTCTCCTTCATCAGAATAACGTCCCAAAAACGTCAGTGCTGCAGCCATACGCTTGGTTTTGTGCTCATCTGTAAGCATGCGAGGGACCCATCTTGCACAAATTTTTGCATAATGCAGATGGTGTTTAACAATTTCATGAACAATTGTTCGAGAAACATTGGGAAAATGCTCACAGATGTCATCAATTGTGACGCGCCGATCGTTCCTCACGAATTCGTCAACTGAGCTCACCAGTTGGTCTGTAATGACAGACGGTCTCCCCGAACGCTCATCGTCGTGTGTGTTCCCCCTCCCCATGTTGAAGTTGCGACACCACCGCCGAACAGACGACTCGTCCATTACATTGTCTCCATACACCTCCTTTAATTGGCGATGAATATCACATGGGCGAACGTTTCTTGCATTGAGGAATTTAATCACTGCCCTCACTTCACAACTGGCGGCGTTCTCAATTTTTTTAAACATTGTAAACAATCACAGAAACAACACAGGCAATGCTAGCGTCACGCAACTTGGCTCAGAGAAGGCAGACAAGCCACTGAAGCTATCTGACCTCGTCCAGCGGCTACTCGCGTCGTCAGCACTTCATGCGGCACGAACGGGTACTACTTTCCGGATGACCCTCGTACATGCATACATTCATATATACATGCCTAAAAATGTATCAATAAAGTTTTTGATAACAATTTGACTACTTGGAGTGAACCGTGATAATATAAAAGTTCATTTGACTCTGCTTTAGGGAATAACGACTAACATAAAAAAACATAAACACAGTAATCAACCCGAAGGTAGGTTTGGTAGGTGATGGTAGAGTTCACCCAGTACTAAGCCCGACGGCGTGTGAATATTCACACATCAGGCTAGGGGGGCCAGTTCCTTTCCCTGTGCCTGTTATGGTTTCCCAGGAAGATCTGGTACCCGAAAAAACACATTGCTTGGGGTGGAGCTGCAGGTACCCAGAGTGACTTGCTCGGGAGTCGAACCCGGGGCCTCCGGTTAGTAGTCCAATGCTCCACCCCCTGGACTACCGCGAAAACGACTAACATATGAGACCAATTTTACGGTATCAAGAATCGCTTAGTAAATTGACTGAACTTAAATTCGACATACTATATTTCGATTTACCGAGAACTCTTTCAGTCAAACCTACAGGCAGGAAGACTTTTGAAATTACAGACACCGAGAAAAAAACTCTCAAATGTGGAAAACAATGGGAAGAAACGCGTTATTAAAGCTTCGCGACCCAAAGAGAGAACCACGAAGTGGAACTGAACAAAAAGCTTCGACGCGCATGGTCGGACGCGCCTGTTGATGACACAAGCTCACGACTTTTTGTGGTAAGGCTGAGCGTCGGCCACCGTAAATCAGGATCCGATGGTTGATCGATTCTTTCGCTTTCCGCTTCCTGTTTACAGGGGCCGGAGTCGCATCGAACGCCTGGGAGTGAGAGAAGGGTAGGGAGGCGAACGATGGAGCGAAGGCGTCATCAGCGAGCCTCGGGAGGCGAAGACTCGAGCAGCGGCCAACTAACCCATCATCACCGTCCGGCAGCAACGAGGGACTTCCGGATACTTCCTGGATGCCTGCCTTACCCCTCCCTCCTCCTCCCCTCTCTCGCCTTCCTCTTCGTTACGATCCTCCTCCTCCTCCCGCCGCAGCTGATAGCACAGCCACTGCAGCCGAACCCGCAGACACAACTGCGGCAACAGAGGGTGAGTTCAACGGCTGGCTGGCTACTTTGATCGAATTATTCGCTCGCTGAGAACGATGTTGCTCCCGCACTCATTCGAATGTGGAAAGGAGATTTTATCCTTCAAACATCATTTGTTTTATTTTACCGAGAGTATTCCCGATAGTCCAACAACTCTGAACGTTTTCGTTTAACTGTTCGTACCCGTTTCAGGTCGCGGCTTGACTAGCGGTCATAAATCTGAGCTTTGACCTTTCGCGGAGATTAAAGTTAAACTTCATTTTAGCAAGGCATTATAAAAACTGGTCTAAATACTCGTAATTGCGAGGAACATCACTTAATACAACTAACAGGTTCAACTTTTCCGTAATTGCTTTTTCTATTTCGCTATCATGTATTACCAGACCCATTATACCCTGATGTTTACTTCAATTCTCCCTCTATTCTAACTTAAGTACATTGATCTAATACTTTACGTTGCATTTCTTCCAGGTATTTTTATCACTTTCCATGAATGCCTCTCAATTCCATTACTAACTGTACTCTATTATTTCTTGTGTCCCACATCCACTTTTACCTGTTCATAAAATATTCCACAGCAATTCACGGCTATTTCTATCATTTATCCTTCGCATTAGTTAGGTTAACATGAGTTTGTAATTTCTTTACATTACATACAGTTCTTTACATACACTCTCTCAACTTTTTCGTGGTCTTTAATTTTTTCTCTTCCACCTTTCTTATTACATACATTGCTAGAACGAGATTCCTAACTTTTTCGAGTTCACCATTCTTCTTTCCATTGAAGCTCTCGCGTTTCCTTTATCTTCCCTCCATTCTTTTACTGATCCCACCCCTTTTTATCACATAAAATTTAATCCACTGATTCGTGGTGTACTACAGTTATCTTATTTTTGGCTTAAATTAAAGTTTTTTTTTCACTTTCGCAAACTCCTTTCCCTTAATTCACTGCCTGTCACTGCAGCTAAATTATGACTCGAATCTTAATACGCCCTGGGAGGCGACGAGGAAAGACGACGCAATTTCTAAAGGCGTGTCTAATCATAATTTAATTTAATCTGTTCCCTCCTCTTCTCTCTGACATTTCCAACTAGTTTGTATAAACGCCTTTCGTGGTATGGTAGTTGAAATACGTTTCTTTCCAACATTCCTGGCTAAACATTTTCGCTTCGGTAATTCCTAATCCGAATTAATCTAATCAGATTCACTGTTTCGGGCTTAACTTGTAATGTTTCTCTTTTGTAAATTGCTAACTTCAAAATTCCGCTGTAAAAAAATGTCTTTGCATGATTCTGGTTTCAACATATTGAATTTTGTATGGATATGAAGATGACACAATACGGTTATCTTACAATCATGTTCGCCCGATAAGTTTTATTGTAAAATTTAGTTATTTTTAAGTTTTCCACTTCACTTCCATTGTTCATCTCCGTCCTTACCTTGCCCATTGATGCATTCTTATCCTCATCGATATAAGGCAATGATTTCCCTGATACACAATTTCCCCATTATTCCCTCTGGTTAAGCACATACTCGATCCTCGTGTTCCACTCGTGACTACTTGGTAGCATGTATGCCGTCTGAGCTGAAATTGAATATTTTGGATCAGATTTTATTCCGATTTATCAATACATATTACTCGTCAACGCCATGTGTAATAACCGTATTTCCTCCTCAGTGTTACAGAGCCACACGTTAGCTCTCCTCCCCATATACATAGTTCCACTAGCCCTAATGTCTTTTCATCTAACACTACATAAACATAATGCACAATTATATTTCCTTTCCCCATCTTTTGCCTGCTGCTTTCAAACTTCCCTGCCCTCCATATCGTCTTAATATACCATGGCCAACATGTGAATCTCGTCGACCCAATGCAGTAGAATTCTAACCCGTAATAAAATTTCTAGCTGAAACCGTGCATGATTTCTTAAAATCTTAACCTTTTTTTAAGGGGTGATTTCATATAATTATTCTACCCCCTTAATAATTCATGAAATATCCAGAAGCTATTCTAAAAAATCTATGATGGATTCACCGAAACTATAGCTTAGACATAAGAGGGCTTGTTCGAAGGTCACTGGTTCTAGTTCCGACTAAGAGAATGGACCTAGCGCCTTGTACAATGACTTTTCTGATGCTGTCCGCATGCTGCAGTACTACCTAAACCACACAATACCTGATACATGAATTCACAATAATTTGGACACCAATGGTACTAATGACTAGCAATAGAAATAATATTAATAGCCTTCTAACTGCAGATTTTATTATACCATCCCAGCCATCGAACGTCGCCTCACACGCTGCTACGAGACATCTAATTACCGAGCAAAAGGCGACATCGCTAAGGCTGAGACGCCAATCTAAACCTCCAGAGGGCCTCTGGCAGCTTTACCTCAGGTTGATGCGTGAGGTAAGACCACAAATGTTTCAAATCTAACATAAAATGTACACACAATTGTTTCGTCATATTTTAGCCACGTTCAATTTTTAAAATTGTATCTCAAAAATAACTTTAAAAATAAGCTGGATAGTAATAATATGGGTTGGATCAAAATTAAATTAAATTGGGAATTGTCGTATCAACTACATGTATTTGTGTGCTCAAATGTTTACGAAGATAACACATCAGGCGAGTCTTCAAAGTCGGATATACTATGTACGTATAACGTTTTCTCCACCATTATTATTAGAAAGACAGTACATTTTCGCTTTAATTTTACCAATGATATATAAAAATTTTTCACGCAGCCCAATCTTCCACATAGTCCCCTCAAGTGACAGTCGACAAAACTTAACTGTGGAAACATTTCCTAATTGAAGTTATTTATCATACAAGGTCTGTCCCAAAAGTAGTAGGACTGAGTCGATTATAAAAAAAATGCATTGCCAGAATTAATAAATTCACTCAAAAGTCTTCGAAGTAGCACCCTTGTGTGTCTACACAGCGCTGCCAGCGAGTTTTTCCACGCCTTTCATGCTTTCTGGAAGGCTGCGCCCGGAATCTAAGCTCCGGAATGTTAAGCTCGGAGTACTAAGCTCCCACGTCACGGCCCGTTGTAACGCTTCCACCGAGCCGTGGTGACGTCCTTTCAGCACGGATTTGTGGCAATGGAATAGGAAGAGGTCTGATGGGGCATTGCCTAAGAAATTTGAATCCTCACTCACATGGTCGAGAAACACTTGGCAGATCCGTGCGAGTTTCCTATAGCGTGTCCGAGAACACTCGCGGCACCAACTTCGCACACACCTTTCTCATGCCGATGTTTTCGGTCACAAGTCGATAAAGATTACTTTCACGGATACCAAGTTCATCATAAACCACGCAAACACTTAATCTTCGATCCCTGTCCAACAAATCTTCACTCTTACAAGAATTTCGTCACTTTTTGATGATGAAGGGCATCCTGAGCGTTCGGCGTCTTCAGCATTTTCTTTAATCCCCCCAAATTACTTGTGCACTCTAAAACACCCGATCTGCCCATGGTGTTATCACCATTAGCTGCCTTGATCATGTCATTAGTCTCTTTCCCAGTTTTGCCCAGTTTCACGGAAACTTTGATGGCGTAGTGTTGTTCCAATAACTGGTTCATGACGGAGCGTAATGAGGTTACGTTATAGAGGTTTCGCAAATGAACTATCCGCACTCCGCAAAAGCTGGGATCCAACTGCCACCAGCCTTCAGCCTTTCCTAAGACTCTCCTCTCTCAAACCCAGCCAGAGAAACCGTCACCCGTCCGTCTGTCCGGAAAAAAGTACGTAGTAAATAAGTACTACTACCTTTGGAACGGACATATACATTATCATTTTTGGTCAATTGTGACTTTTTTGAAAAAAAACAGGACCCGTCCTATGCTATATCATTTACAACGTCGATGTGAGTAAACTATGCTCTTATGATGCATTTTCAGAGGATGGCCTTATCAAATCCAGTTATTAAAAACACACTATTTTAGTCACAAAAAATGACAAGAAGATTTAAACTATGATTAGAGAACACATCTGGAGAACATTTTCCCTGAAATGCGTTTGAGAAACCACCAACGAGATGCGAAAAATCCGTTGTAGGCATGTGCACGATTTATTTGAATAGTTATTTCAAATAGCCTTCGAACTTCGGCAACAGACGCAAGTGACGTTCTACTTCGAAGTGGCATTTCAAAAGGTATGTATATAAAAATAACGAGATGTTCCTATATGCATGCATGTATATAGGAACGTCTCGTTATATATCTATCTCTATAAATATATATATATATATATATATATAGTAATAATGAAGTGCAGCGTCCGATTCAAAAAGATAAAACAGAAAAGTTTAGGAAATGTAATTTGGAATCATCAACAATTTCGGCAATTTTAGGAGTATCAGCAGGCTTAGGAGAAGATTATGGGTGATGACAGGGAGCTTGGAACTATTTGTAAAGAGACAAAATGGGAATACATCCAAAATGGGATATAGAAAGCCCCAAAGGAAACTATATGAACTGTTAATAGGAAAAGGAAACCATGGATTACGGATGAGCTAATTAGAAAGATAGACGAGAGGAGGAAATAGAAGTAGGGTTATGTAAAAGGAAATAGAGAGAGTTAAGTAATAAACTGAGGCGGATAAAATATAGAGCAAAAGAAGCAAGGTGGAAGACTTACTGCGATGATATGGAAAGTTGGCAGAGGAAGGTTAAAATTGGTGCGCTCTTACGTAAAACACTATCGGGAAGTAAAAAGGAAAAATCGTGGCCAACAATCAAAGATGAGACATGACAAATATTACTTGGACCAGAAAAGATCTAAAAGAGGTGAAAGTAATATATAGATGAACTATATGGTAAAAAGATTAGGCCAGCAAGATTAGACAGGAAAAAAGAATATGAATTAGAGGAAAGAGAATATGACGCAGATGAGGATAGCTTAGGTCCAGGTTTAATAGACACCGAGTAGAATGGGCATTGTGGGAATTGAAATCCAATAAAACCGTGTGGGTAGACTACATTCCTGTAGAACTACTGAAATTTTTAGGAAAATGTGGGAGGAAGGCTCCATATGGACTGATTCGTAGTATCTATGAGGAAGGAATATGGCCGGAAGACTTTGTGATATCAGTGTTAGTTCCTATTCCGAAAAATATAAAGACTATATCATGTGAGGACTACAGAACAATAAGTTTGATATCCCACGCAGCTAAAGTGGTTCTCAGGATCATCAACACAAGGATGGATAGCAGGTGAAATGATTGCTTAGGGAATGATCATTTTGGGTTTAGGAAGGGGAGAGACACATGTGATGCCATTGCAGCAATGAGATCACTAATCGAGAGGAATATAGAATATAATCAGGACGTATTTGCCTGTTTCGTATTTTTCGAAAAAGCGTCTGATAGAGTGAATTGGGAGCATAACTAAGGAGCATATTACAGAAAATAGGAATAGATTGGAGGGACGGGAGGCTAATCTGCAACTTGTACATGTCTCAGACTGCTGAAGAAGGATGGAAAAGGTGAGATGGGCTGAAAGGGAAACAAACGAGGTAGTGGTAGGCTTGGTAGGGGATGAGAAAGTTGGAATAAATCAAAAAGAGGCAAGAAAGATGGATTCAGGACATTTTGATTGCCAATGGAATGTTGAAGACTGCGATGGAAGGGGGAATGCTGGGGACACGAGGAAGGGGTAGGAATAAAATAGGCACGTTCGACTGAATGAAGGGAGGAAGGAATTATGCGTAATTGAAGAGGGGTTTATTATAATGCTGGATCCCAGGCTGTGCTTTGTTAGGAGAGACAATCACTTAGGACTTCATATTTTGAGTTCCTTTTAAAAGACTTTTGAATCTAAGGAATATTAGTTAACAAAGGTAACGACACTAGACAGTATTTATTGAAATAATCCATGGCAATTTACTTTTCATTCCTAGGGAAACAACGATACAGTAAGTGCCTTCCAGCAAATACGACAACTTTTCTCGACCCTAATCGAACCAGAGAGGCCGCGAGAAAACGTAACAACGGTAAGTTATCTAATGAAAAAAAGAATTTAATATCTAAAGTAAAGCTGCTTCTCTGATTGTATCCTCTTTACTGCCCCTCTTTTCCATCACTGATGACATATATAACATAATAGATCCGCTGGTTCCGGTGTGTCCTCCCTAGGTTATTTGAAAAGTATTTACTTTGCTTCGGAAGAAAACGCGATCGTCATATTACGTTTGTTTCCCCTGATGGTGTGCTACTTCACTTCCTTCTTCATAATAAAGAAACGTAGTAACAATTTTCTACTGGATAAGTTTAGTTTAGTACGACTGGGTTTCGATGCATTACATCATCTTCGAGTCTGAAGACGACCTGAAGATGATTCAATAAATCGAAGCCCGGTCGTACTATTTAACTTATCTAGTGGAAAATTGTTTCTATATTTTCTTTATTCTGTTCGAATTCCACCACATCACGAACTAAACTACTCAGTTTGTTCTTTCTTCATAGTCAAATATATTTTTGAAGGCCTCGAGGTCCTGAGGTGATCTGAGAAGGCACCCAAATCTTAAGTCATGGTCATTTTTCCTTCATGCAAAATTACGAGAGGGTTGTCATCACGGTTATTCAAAATTGAATCCAAAAAGGTTTGGGCGAATTTTATCCAACACATATCTGAAATTTCAAATAAAGACGTCGAATAAAATATTTTGAATTAACAATGCAAAATTCACCATACGCCCCAATTCCAATGTGCCGATTTACATTAGTGGTTCATAACCTTCTCGGATGAGAAATGAAAGCCCTTTTTTTACATAATTGGAACGGTAACGCTGGTCTAAAATTTTCTCATAGGTAAACTCTCTACCGATTCACATACCTAAAACAAATGGCTTAAATAAATAGCCGCAAATGAAATAGGGCGAATTGCAGAAATTGTGAAAATCAACGGAACCGCCCCGTGAAGCGAAAAAAAATCACAGTTATTATGAAGCATTGTCGCGGAAATCTAGGTTGATGCCTATTCTCCTCCGGGTTTCCGTTCCTACCGATTCTCTTCTAACGTGACATGGGCATTCGGGAGAATTTTCGTGACGCCTTTGAGAAAGAGAGAGGTTTGGGCGGTCATTTAAGTGCGCCCTGTGAGAGGCAAATGATGGCGGCTTTTTTTTAGGTGAAAGGCTTTTCGAAGACAATGACTTGTCCTTATCTCACTCTCCCTTCGGATTTCATCCCGTCCCCGGGAAATGAAATCTTTTTTTAAAAACCCGGAAGACGGAGATGGCGTCGGTGACGGCAGAGGCCGGCGTCGAAGGAGAAGACGTGGACGGGGCGTCGTCGGTAGGGACCAACGAGACGCTGACCACGACGACCACGGAGCCCACACCCAGGAAGATCAGCACCGGCGAGCTGATGGGCATCTTCCGACGGAACGTCTTCGGCCTCGGGCGGCTATTCGGGCGGGAGTTCTGGAACGCCATTCAGGTGAAGTTCCCCTTTCAACTACGCGATACATGCTTTCGAAAAAATTGTTACAAGAGTGTGTTTCATCAATCGATTGCGTAAAATTGATCATTCTCAGCGTGCGCAACTTCTCTCTCCATGAAATTAGGTGTCCCTTGGTTATTACCTAGTTGTCACTTCCCTCGGTGTAACTTTCCTAATTGATGCTTGAAACTAAAACGAGTTTTAAATTAAGATAGTCAATAAGTTAAAGATCCACAGAACGTCTTTCCTTCTTCAAATGCTTTCACGGATTAAACATTCAAATAAATAAAACAGTTTCTGGCGTAACCTGGTGGAAAATCTTCATACTGACTTTTAATAATCAAACCACTTTACTTTTCCACATAAACTCAAATTCAAATAAACTTCTCGTTCTTCGCCTCCACTGACTTTTCCTCAGAAATCAATTTCCTGGACGGCAATATATATATATATATATATATATATATATATATATATATATACACATATACATATATATATGCATATATATATATATATATATATATATATATATATATATATATATATATATAAAATATTTCACACATAGAAATAGAAAAATAATATTTTTCTTACCTATCAAATATTCCACACCTATGCCCACATAAAACCTACTAACAAACAACAGTCCCTCCACTACACTAGCCGTCACCCACTGCACCTACTCTACATCCGCAGTCACCGAATCGTTAACAATTCGAATTCTCTGAATACATATCTCACCAATTTGCACCACTCTCTCCCACCAACGGTTCCCTCAGGTTCTTTTAAACAAAACAAATCCTCCGAAACTTCACGCGTCCACACCTTCCCCAGATTAACTCGCACACCCTCTTCATCAGCACAAAGTGCTTCCCAGGAATTCAGTCCCTCAAACATATCCTCACAGAACCTTTCCCCATTCTAACCACAAAGCAACGGCAAGCATACAACCTTAATGTCCCCCATCATTTTTAAAGGACCCGCCAATGAGTGCTTTTTTTGTTGTCGAATATGTCATTGATGCTAGGGAAGCTTTCCAAATTATCCTACCTGAATAATTAATATGAATTCAAAGCGACTTTTCTTCGTTATTCATCATCGGTGTAGAGCAGCCTTAATGGAATTGCTGTCGCATCGACTCCCTGCTTCATTTCTTGATAGAACCTTACCCTCTTAACATCTGGGATCATACCAAATTTCCTTATCCCTCTCTCCCCGTAACTCTTCTATGAACATTTCCTGAATGCAGTCCCCTCTCACTATGTAGCCTATCCAGTTTGCATTCCTCTTTCTTATATCTTTCTCTCAAATTCTTCTCATGACTTCCATATTCCTGACAGTCCGTTCACCAAATCCTCTCCCCCCCTCGCTACAGGCAATTCTAAAAACATTCTCAGTATCCTTTTGCCTCGCCATCTACATTCCATGCCCACGCAAAATGATGCTCCATATGAGTCACCGCATGCCCCTTAATTCTCTGCCGACGATCCTAACTACAACAATTCACTCATTTTTTCGAAAACTGACTTTACCTAATCAATCCTATTCCTATTTTCCCATTCGCAATATGTATTCCCTTTGATAACACTTTTCCCAGGTCCATCGAATATTATACTAGCTCTAATTGATTATTATCTACCATGATTTTCAGTAGATTGTCATTTCTGAAATTGTCATCATATTCTCTAAGCTGGGTGATTTTTCGGGTACCAAATCTTCCTGGGAAATCATAATCGCCACAGGGAAAGGAACTTGTTCCCCTACCCTGATGTGTGGATTTCACACGCCGTCGGGCTGATTAATGGGTGAACTCTACCATCACCTACCAAACGGGCCTTCGGGTAGATTACTGTGATTGTGCTTTTATGTTATTCAGTTGTTAGAAACAAATTTTATCCTGTATCTATTTTATCTTCTCCCCTTATTAATATTCTTTCCGTTTTGAAACTCTACTTCTGGTCTCTTGTTTTATTGTCGCATCAATTCAGTCAGTAACAAGTAATACTACAATACAGTAACGAGTAGCACAACCCATTTTCCTCATAAAGACGCCTGCTGAAACACGGAAGAGACAACGCGGGAGCCACAAAACACTTAACATATCGAAAAATTCGAAAGCTCACTAAGCGACTACGACAACGGTTTTCACAGCTGGTTAAGAGCTATTTCTTCCCTCTCCGACTTCTCGATGGCACACCGTCTTACGAAAGGTGGTTTTGATGGTTACACTCATTCCTATTTGCAAAAATTCGCTCAGGTATTTCTGTAATATATGTCAGATATGAAGACCAAATGGTTCCACTTCATAGGCATGAACCAGAACTTTTCCCAGAGATTTATATTAATTTTATTTCTGATTCTGCCAACACCACTGAACTTTTCATCGCATCACTCATGCAATTTAATACTTTTAGAGGTTTAATGAACTGCTTGGCCGTTTAAAAAGTTAGGTGCCGAATGAAAATGAATTCACCTCATTTCGCTACTACATTTGACGATCATTCGAGGAATGGTTTTTTTCGAGACGTGGAATCCCGTCCCTGTGCGCTTCGGAATAGAAATTTAATGCTAGAAGTAATTGTCAAATACATTTTTTAACAAAACTAATTTTTATAAAATTAGGTGCTTTCTTGAAACTTCTTTAGCCTAAATGATAACTGCGTGAAAATAATACTTGCTTGATGGAAATTATGACTAATGAATCTAATTTGGCTGTGTTCAAATTATAATTGCACGTCCGATAAAAACTGTTATCTGTCAAAACAAAGGTATAAAATTATTCCTACATGAATCTTTAAACTGCTCCACTGTATTTAGAACACTAGGATTTAGGATATTAAGACGCTGCATTGACCTTGAGGCTTTTGTGTTGGTATACTATGAAAATTAACCGATATCCCTCCTTGATTCTTTTTATTCCTACGTTAGCAGGTTTATGGCTGGTAAGATTTGAGCGTAAAATAGCAGATATGCTTATTTCTAAACCAATTAATCTAAATGATATGTCAAACAAAACGCTGTATAACCTTTCTAACTGTTGAACAAATGTGAACTACAAATTCGCATGCCAACACATTCGGGTAACACCTGGTAATTGGCATAAAGAAGCAAAGGCTAAAAAATAAGCCTTCCTCTACAAAAATTAAGAAAAAAGTTAATTTTCAAAGGTTCCGATCGAGTTTTAAAAAATGACCAGAACGCTGCAAACGATAACGTAATCGTCTAAGAAATGAAAACCCGCCAAACTCAAACGCCCTAGTAACAAGAAACCCAAATGTGCAAAGGATAGAAAAAAAAATCTAAGTGGCTAAATAGTAGTCTTCGTAACAATTCACTGGTAGTAAAATGTCTGGCTTCATTAATATATGCCAACAAGGTCACTCAATTATAGGTCTCCAACAAGTTACATTTTTTCGAGACTATAAACGCCAATTTTTGGAAAGAGAACACATGAAAGAAAATTCCGCTGTCGTCAAAATGTATGCTACAATCCTTAGTCTACAGTTATGAAACTCCATCAAAACGACAGCGATGGCCAAAATCTGGCTCCAATGCCGATTTGATCTTTTTTGGGTATTTTTTTCTGATCCATGCCTACTCTTTAATTATCCAGTTGGTTATTTCTGGGAGAAGAACCTTGAAAATCAAAAGAAAGGTCAAGTGAAAGGTGTCTTTCCACCTTTGAAATATAATTTTCCATATAAAACGAACAATACGAAATGAATGACATTCAGACGTCACCCTAAGGGGTTAAGCCTATTTTGACTTTTTGCATTAATTCCATCCTTTTCCAACCTTGAAAAATAATTGCAACTTAAAATGCTCTAATATAAGTCAGCGAAGTTTAAATATTTACCCAAGTATCACTCCTTTCCCGGGACAATGCCATACTTTCCGATTATTACATTACACTATGGCGGGCAACGCATTCTCAACCCTATTTGAGTTCCAAGTCTGAATTCTAATGCTATATTTTATAAAATCCAAGGACTGGTACTAACTCAACTACTACAACTTATTAGTCACGTGTCCACTCTCTGCAGATACGCAGACTTCAGTATTGCTAAAAACTTAACAGTAATCTTAGAATGAAAGCATAAAGCAGAAAATCTGGGCCCCATTCCTTAAAACAATTCAATTTACAATTCCTTGAAGTTGACTAATAAAAGTATATGCAATAAATATGTTATAATATTCATCACTATTCTACATTTCATAGGATGTTGTTGAGCGAATTCAAAATTACAACTGAGACAGCTTAAAGAGGGTTTCTATGGAATTTCATAGTACGGAAAAACGGGTCCATGACATGATCCGCGGGCGCGTTTTTCAGTTCTACAACCCGATATACAAGCCCTTCAAAAGTGTTGCATGCAATAAAAAACTTTTCGATTCTTATCCACTGTATCATGTAAGCAAGTGACAAGTGCGGCACCATTTACTCCCACCATTAGACGGTACATGCAAAATTACTAGAACAAGCTTTGAGAAACTGGGGCCCCTGCTCGTCAGTGAAACCAAGGGCGTTCGCCTCAAATCCCATCCTCGAAGTAATGTCTCATGTGGTACAGACGGGGGGGAAGGGCGAAGGACCTAGAGATATCAAACAATGCTCTGTTTCTTTCAACCGACTTAGATCACATTTTACCGACAAACGCACTTATTATCCCAACACTGCTTGCAACAGTTATTGTCGACAAGAAATGCTGTTAAAATAATCTTTCCCGTTCTAAATAACTTCGGCAAGATCCAACGCTACGGGCAGGAAGGCACACATACGAGTGTATGCTCGTGAACATTCCCTATTAAAACGTGGCCGACATATTATTTCGTCGTTTTAATCTAAGAAACCGATCTCAATTCAACAAAAAAAAATGGACGACTCTTCTGTTCGGTGATTTTGTACTTGCACTTAAAAATCGATTTCTTCTGGTGATCATCTGTGCAAGTGTAGCAAAAGCCACTGGAACTTGTCTTTCAGTTAAGGATTTTACGGCGAAAATACACCGATTGGTAGTCTTTTAGTGCTACTGAGATTGAATCGAAAATAAACGTCCTGGACCAAAAGAAATAACAGGGAAACATAATCAAAAAAATATTTTAAAAATAAAAAACTGCAAATTCTGACACCTACCGATTCCATCACAGAATAAATGTCAAAGAACTTATGCCTCAGTCACCCACAACTGAAGCAATATAATGACATAGTTTAAGATAAAATGGTACAAGAGCTTGGAAATGTATTCATAGATAATGTATTGCATGGGATATTTAAATATACGCCAACTCCAAAGATTGGCACCATCTGCAAGTGGATAAAATGTCTTACTAATACAATTCTTAAATCACAGCCTATGCACCCTCAATGAACGATTCCTAGGAACCCAATGCAATATTTAACACAATGAGCTGTTGTAAATAACAGACGCACAACTCTACTTCTCACACGACATACAAAGTGTGATCAGAAAAAGACAGGACTGATTTTATAACTTATTTCGACGGATACAGCTTAATCGAACTTGTCACCCTCAAAGTACATGCCTTGGCTGACGACACATATTTTCCAACATTTCTTCCAGCTCTCCGTAGCACTATTGCTAAGTTTGATACAAAATTTCACGCAAACACGCTGTTCCTCTAGCTCCTTCATTGCTGCCGTTGCACGCGGCGACGATCAGGTTAAGACACGTACCGCGGCTGCTGCGTAACGACTCGACGTAAACAAACACAACACCTACGGTTTTAACCGTCATATGTGTCGGTAGATGGCGTACTGTTTCTCGTTTCGATCCGTTGAACGGTTTGCACAGAATAAAATCATTCCGGTCTTTTTGTGATCACATCTTGAACATATATAACTACTGTTCCCTGAACTGCAACCAATTCATGTGCAGCGGTGGGTGGATGGAAATCACTGCCTCCATAACAACTCTATGTAACCAATCAAAGAGAGTACAGATTACTTGGCAATTTACAAAGAGACTTTCCACCATTTGAGAATTAATATTGCTAGAGAAATATTGAGTAGTATGAAAAAGTTTCAAATTTCTTTTGCAATTGGTTTGAACCCCATAGGATATGTAAAGGAGCCGTTTCTGATTGTAATAATGTAATATTCCCTCATTCTATTTTTTAACTGCTTCATTCCCTAAACTCCTTTGAGGGCATTTTTTAATCCTCATATTCTAAAAGTTAATTCAATCTCACCTTTCTTCAGAGCCTTCAATACATCATGATATGTCACTAAAGATGCCTCCTCTTTCTTATCATTGCCTTTTAAAGGTGCCTTGTCTTCACCCTCCCATTGGATAGCCTTTTTATTAAATCCTCCATTTGACCATCTGATTTTCATCAATCTTCCATTCAAGCATCATAATTCAGTCATTTCCATATATCCTCTGGTACCAGAGCCATCAGAAAATTCCTATGAGCAAAAGAATATGCATTCACTTAAGGTACACACTCATGAAATTAACTGAATCCACTGGGGCATCAAAATTACCCTAATTCAGGCTTTCTCCCAATCTCAATGTCATAAACTGAACAGAAGGTGGCTGATTCATCTAAATGGAAACTGAAAATTAAATACCCTGTGAAAATATGAATAACTTTAGGCAATGTGTTGCTTTAAGTGTGAAAATTGACGTAAGATAAGTTGAGGAACAGTTTGTCATTCAGCTTATGTAAATGAGCTTCTTTGAGAAAGCCTAAATTAGAATAATTTTAGTTGTGCATTTTCAAGTTTAAAACAACATATCCTAATATCATCCATATTTTCAAAGGGTATTTTGGAATACCTGTATAACTTGAACCTTTAAAGGATATTAGGCAAGTACTTTAGTAATGTATCTACATGACCAATGGGTGGCAATACTAGGAAGGAGTATCCACATTGTATGACACCATTTATTGAAATATATTTCACAGAACCCAAAGAAAACCCCACAGTTATGTCTACGGTCTGCTTTGAACATTGATTTGTTTGACACTTGGTGGTTTAGCTGCTGGAAAACCTGATTACAGCCCAGGAGCAATGTGTCAGGATTCCAGGGGTACAAGGGTCACTTTGTTGTACAAATAAAAAAATTGGCTAGTGCAAATGCAAGTCCTAACATATTGGCTCACAAAAAAGAAACCAAAAAGCCCCCAATGAAACCTATAAGAATGTCTAGTGTACGCTCAGGTTCATTGAATGCTATGGCCACAAATTGCTATTATGCATTTCAAAAGAGTTTTAAAATTAATAAGAAACAATAGGAAAGTGAAGTTAATGCTTTTGGGTCAAATTAAGTACCAAAAGGAAATATACGAGAATTTATACATCTGGATACATGAGTATCATAAATAAATCTGTGAACCACGACATCATTAGCATTGGTTGATTGCTGGTACGGGTGGACCTTCAACATTACCCCCAGGCACTTAGATTCCTTGATCCATTATGCCAGCCCACCTCTCACATTTAGACAGAGATCAAGAACACCATGAAGAAGGTATGGGGATCATCTATCCAACCTCTGTACAGGCCCAACACTGCTTAACTTTGGTAATTTCACAGCAACCAGTGCTTCAATGTGAGAAGGCCCTTGCCCTAATTCATGACTTAAAATTTCATGATTTCATATATGCTTGTACATTAACTCACAGAAACCCCAGCATATCTGAGAACACCTAATAGTCCAATCTAGTCTGACATCTTACTCTATTACATTGAATTGGTATTGCATTGGTAGCACTAAGCTAGTTTTATTGTTTGAAGTAACCTAGGCAAAAAATACGATGATTAATCTTAAATGAAGTGTCCTTTAAAGATCTGAAACATTATTGTACATTGCATCCTACTAAAGTATATTTCTCTCTTAACCCACAGCAGTCCAACAAAAATATAGAGATGTACACCAAGGAGTGGCAGGATGCAATACGGCCATTTGTGCAATGAGAACTAAATATCCCAGCAGAGAAAATGAAGTGAAAGGACTTTTCACTAACCATGCTTATTATGTTGGGAGCAGACATGAGGAGAGACAAAAGACTCAAATTTGTCTAAAACCTTGTACTCAAGGATGATTTTTTCAGCATATCTTTTCTAATCAAGTAGCCTTAATGGCAATAAATCATATCAGATACATGTTTATTCCCACTGATACTCTTCAGTGAGAGGTTGATTGTGACATGAAGAAATGCATAACAGATGTACATAAGTTGTGTTACTTTGTAAGCACTAGGAAGTTTGTGTAAAAATGTGAAATGGAACAGCAAGAGCATATTAAAACCACAATCTGCACTGGAATGGAAGAATACATTCTCAGAGAGCTTGAAACACCATTAAATTTATTAATTACTTGATCCATGTAAAATAGATTCCCAAATTGATAATAAAACATTTTTTATGAATTAATGACTTTCAGTAGTATTCTATTTACATATGTTCACATCCACAAATCGATTGCTGTACCAAAACGTATAAAGCATTTTACTTCAGTATTAACTTGTGTACTGCCATTAATAAAACATGAACACAACTAAAACACTGTGATGACGAAGAAATTTATTATTTTTTTTAACACACAGCATGTGCATGATGCCTTCATGGTTTAGTAAAATAAGTCACTCGCAAGTAATTTGACAAGACTGCCTTTTTAAAATGAAATGAATAAATAAATGAGTATGTAAATACTTGGAAGGCTGGTATTATTTCACAGCTCGAAAGAGAGAAAGCAATGGATATTGCATTGTATCGTTCAACTGATGTTCCAAAATTAACTGCACTGCCAGGTGTAGGTAAGGGTATTCAACTTATTCTGTTTTTTAATAGCATGTATTATTATATACACATTTATGACACCATTCATACATAACTATACCTTTGAAACTGCATACATCCTTGTGCCTTTTGTCAAGAGCAGCCCAAAAAGGTCAGTTCCACAGTCGCGCAGGGGAATGGATAAAGACAGAACAAATCTGTATTTTGAACTTGAATTTCATGCCCAAGGAAGTTTAAATTATTTCAATCATTTGAATTATTCAATTTTCCATTAGTAATTAACATTTAAAGTATTTTTTGTGTCGCATGCCTTATGTGGAATTGCCCCCTCCCCCACCAGTAGTTTGTACGTCAAATAGGTGTACAAGTATCTGGTTAAAGTGAGAGTACTACAAGAAAGACTACAGGTACATAAACCTAGACATTAGGCCTCAAGACAGTGTGCTCAGGTATGCAAATACAATATGTCAGGATTTGAAAGAAAGGAATGCACCAGCAATGCTCACAATGGTAAGGTGTTCCGAAACATTCCATTCAGTGAAATTCTCACCTGCTGCCCAGAGCAGTGTAAGCTAGAAAGCGGTGTAGCTTTTTTTTTACATGTTATCACAATCCCTAGCAATTATGTGATTTCTTCCAAAGCACATTTTCAACAACTCACCTAGTAAACCACCTCCAAGGACAGCTAGCATCACCAGGAAGTACACTATGCCAGGTACTGTGGCTTGATATTGGAATAGGGTGACAATGTGTTCATTACCATGCATATGAACTGTTCTACACATGTAAACCACATCTCCTGGAACCAATAAAAATTATCATTACTATCCATTGCTTTAATAACAATCACACATGCAGATTATGAAGATCTGTGATGGCACTTCGTTTGAGCACCAAAAGTTAACAGATAGGAATAGAGTCATGAAAGATTCCCATTTGAAAAAGACCACAGTAATTGAAACAAAATATATAATACCTATGTAGTTATATACAATAAAGTCATAATAATATCCCCCCCATGTGCCCTTTTCTGTCACCCATTTCAGATAATAAACCTACTCCGTAATTAGAACTGTCAGTACCATCACATATTTCTACAAATTCCAAAACAATGCAAGTGTTGAGGATCTCTCATGGAGTATGGCTTTGCATGAAGTTTCACCGTGAGGTATGAAAAACAAGATGGCTAATGACAAGTGATGCTTCTTTTCCTCAAATAATCATATGAAAACACAAAAATTCAAACAATGTTGTTGATACAAAGTATTATGTACAGGATAAAGGACAGGGGTGAAACAATACTACAAGGGAGGTAGTGAAAATTTGCTATACAGTGGAAATGAAGGAAGTGAATTAAGGGAGAGGGATGATTTGAATATGTCATGAATATAATGAGAGATTTTAATGTAGCAATTTTTTTTTAAGGAGAAATAAAGACAATTAAAATGAAATGCACAACAGAGTGATGGTAATGAGAGTAGAAATGATAGCTGCTAATGAACAGGGAGGTTTGAAGGCAAATATCTTGTGGCAAAGTAAGTCTCTATGAGGGCTGGAAGAAGGTAAATGAGGATCTTTGTCACCAATATAATTGGCAACAGTGAATTAGGCAATGTTCTTTGTAATACTCTCCAAATGTTTTTGAAATGCAGTTTTCGAAGACTGAAACAGTAGTCCGAGGGATGAAAAAATTATTGAAATAGCACTAACAGAAAAATACGATATATTCACAATACTGCCATCACATAAAGGTTAAATGGAACTTCTTCCAGCCTTGTGGTCTCAATTTTGCCCGAATAAAGACATTTATCTATCACTGGCATAACTAATTATGTGTGAAGAACTAGGTCAAATTAGTATTAAAATTATCAACAATGAGAAAACTATTTCAAAATATATTTATGATTAAATCCCTCATTTTTTCATTGTGTCCACATGGAATGACACAAATTTACACCTGGTTATATCTTCTATATATCCTGTGGAGAATACTTCAACCGCAGCATGCTTTCCAGTTAATGGGAAGCAACTGCCACTGAAAATTTTAGTTCACTGCTGCTGCAGTTTGCTTAGAGTACATTAAAGTCAACATAGGGTTTCTCACCAACCTTCATTCTAGCCTGAAATCTTACGCAAACCCGATTCTCACTTCACAAATTGCACTGATTATCTCAGTCATTGGGTGCCTACTTCAATACGTAAGGGAAACTAACCACAATTAATAGTGGGTACCATCTCACATATAGAGTCACCAATGTGTTTATGAGAAACATTACTATTTCCTTCTTCCATGACACAGGACAAGGCTGAATATCTTTCAGGACAACCTATAATATATGCAATAACCAAACATGCAATGTGTGCTTGATTGGAATCACAGTCTATCCCAGTCTGTCTGCAAAACTATCCTCCAACCCTATTTATGTTCCCTACCCTTCAACAGTAATGGTTCAGGGTAAGTTACATCAGGATTGTTAGTCTCATATAATTCATGGAAAATGGTATCTTTGCCATCAGGGAAAGAGAAGGACAGTCAATCGACCATCAGCTCTTTTCATGAAACCTGAATTAAGGAAGATTCAACAGGCCTATTCTGGATTGTAATTATGAAGAATAATATTAGTAGTTTTAGGGGATGGGACGGAGAGCTGAGGTCATTTGCACCATTAGGAATGGACAGAAAAGGATGGAGAACCCTAGAGAGAAACCTAACATCAGCATTAGCCGACTCTTGATAAAAGGTGCCAAGGGGTCTGTAGTTTGAAGTCCAATCTGACAGATGGTGTATTCACTCAAAGTGCCCTCCACAAAGCACCTCAAGTAGGGATGGGGATACCACTGAAAAAATATCAGTCACCAGAAGATTAATAGATGTGATATGTGTACAGCAATGAAATGACAGTGGAACTGAATGACGGTATGGATAGATGGTATGATCTTGGGAGGCATGACCCTTTAGCCAAACTGTACTCTGTATGGGAAAGCAA
The DNA here is from genome assembly GCA_037158775.1 of Hetaerina titia. Classification (NCBI taxonomy): domain Eukaryota; kingdom Metazoa; phylum Arthropoda; class Insecta; order Odonata; family Calopterygidae; genus Hetaerina; species Hetaerina titia. The sequence continues at coordinate 35,127,431 of CM073775.1, read as the reverse complement.
GTGGTATAAGTTTTGAGCATGATAAGTGGCTGAGTTCAGAAAGTTGGAATGAATATACAGCTTTTCCAGCTCTGTATATCATATCACTAGAGTCACTATAACCAATAGGGAGCAATTCATTTTGAATCATAATACACCTAGCCTTACTCTTAAGAAACACAAATTTCCACACAAAAACACCATCATGATTTTGTAGATATGACATTTCACCATTTATTTAATTGGTGTTTCAACACATTTGTCACTACTAGTGACAAGATTTACAATTCACACAAATGTGCATCAAATAGATATAAAACATTTAATAAATTCACCCATTTGTCAATACTGGGACATGAGCTTGACACAAAAATGACAATGATAAAAAAGAATACAGCCTGAGCTATTTTCACACCCATTACATTTTATTATATGAAAAAACACACTATGGAACATAGTTTAGTATATCTCTCTGTCAAGCGTTAAAAGACAAAAATAATATTAATCCAAACAAATAACTTATTTACACCTGTGAGAAAAAATTTCATTAGAAAAAGTATAATTTGTTGCATGGGCTGTTATACTATACATGTAGTTGTTTGTAGTAAATTATGCATATATTAATTTCCAGAAATCCCAAATTGGAAAGCTCTTGAATCTTAAATCATGATTTGTTCTGGAGTATTTACACTAATCTACAGGGTATGCATATTCTTAAAACCTCCTCTCAACAGGGCAAGAATACAGAAAAGAAAGAATACCTAACCGGGTATTAGGAAACGTATACTTCAAATTCAACGAAAAATTGAGCACATGAAAACTTTACAAAATACTTTAAGGTAATATTTAATATATTTTGAAATTTTAACATCAAGAACTTCATAACTTTCAAGCACTGGTTGGCTAAAATATTCCAAGGTTTAAAAAATTATTAATTCAAATTCAGTATTATGGGGCTCAATGCATGACAAGACAAACAACAGCAATAATATTTCAAATATTTTTTTTTTCATTTAAAGGTATCACTCAGGAAGAAAAAAGGAAATCTAGTCATATAAAATCTTTTATGCACACAAAATTCAAGATAGACGTGCTTGCCAGAAATGAAGATCTGATCTTCTTTCTGAGCTGATTACTATTAGCATCTTAATATGTATTCCAACTCCTCCACACATTATTGCTAATATCATTAACCACACAAACATTCCCTCACAAACAAAAAAAGATTTTGCTGATCTAATTATTATCAGGCAAAATTAGTAAAACAAAATTTGAGCATGATGGAGCGAATCAATAAGGCTAGTGTTATTACACATTAAACAAGCCCAATTGCAAAAGAACACATTCCACTAGCTACAAATTAAGGATATTTATGAAATTTTAAAGAGCTACACACATGAAGAAATATAATAATAGTTCATCATAAAAAAAGCTGAAAAAATAGAACACAAGCTACCAAAGATGTCAGATAATGAAGCTAACTATCTGACTATATGGCACAAATGGAAACTCATTAATGCCTTAAATATTCAGTAATTGAAATAATAAAAATGGCCTTTTTTGGATGTTATACAATCGCAATGAAGTAGAAATCAAAAGGGAAAAAACTTTAAAGCTCAATTCATGACCACTGTTAAATGCTAAACCATCCTCACTCCTGCCTTCAATTTAGGACCCCAAGCAAGCAAGTTCCAGCTACCTACTCACACTTTTACTGCTGTGAGGAACAATACACTCACAGGGGTTCACACTCTGACATGCTGTGTAAGATCAAAGTGGAATGTTATTATTAGAGCATAAGAATTCCATTTATAATAATATAAGTCATAATATCTACACATCTTTTTCTCAATATTGACATTAGAGTATTCTTTCACTCCAAAATAGGAAAAGTTTCCAGCCAATATAAAAAATTTGCAAGCTCTATGTGTCTGCTAGACTATATTTAGTAAACAAATTACATTAGACAAAAATGAAGGGCATAAAGTGTGTGGCAGTGTAATGTTTTAGTTTTTTCTCAAATAAGCTAATCAATAAGTCATCACTCGGCACTAAATAGCAATAAAAGTAACCAAAAATAATTTTCTTTATAAAAATACAACCATTTAAGAGATTCTCATAACAGTTGAAGCTCATGAAGATGTGACACACCTACAAAACATTCCTCCAAATTAAATCTCTCAAAAACACCAAAAATGATATTTTATCATTACTTTCCACAATGGAAATGAAAGCGACATTGGCTGGATACAAGACTCTTCAACAATCATACAATATTTCTTATCAAAGAATAGAAATGTTACTAACTGATTAGTATTGCTGTTCATAAAATAGAATTCATATCCAAATTTACATAGGTAAGCCATTTACACCATGCACTACATAATGGAGTAAACATTTTGAGTAAGCAAATAGATATATTCTTTTTAAAACCTTAATTCTGTAATGCAGAAGTTGTCCTTAATTTAAGACACTAGTAATAATTGCACGCTGCACTGATATTCATAGTTAGAGAAGCCAGAAAACTTTCAGAGCCCATAATAATTTTCATGATTCACTTCATGAAAATGAACATTCGACAATGAACATGAACATTTCATGAACTTCTGGCAAATATCAATAGTGAGTGTAGAATGGGCTTCTTAAGAAGTTGATCTTATAAATTGTGCATGTATCGATGGCTGATGACACATATGAACATTTTTTTGGTATTGTGATCAAATATGGTGAAGTAAGGGTAGAAAAAGTATGAGCTTGACATAAAAAGAAATATATAAAAACTTTCAGTAAAAGCAGAAAATAATTCAGAATGAACATAAAGTCAACTTAGCAGCATTTATGATTTTAACAACAAAGTTGCTATGAAAAACTACCACCAAGCCATTTCAATGCACTTCTCAAAAAAGAAGTCAATGAAAAAAAAATGGTATACTTCTCTGATAGCAGCATGAATGCAATTTCTACATACCTACTATCAGAATTGCAAAAAGTTTTCCATTCAAACAATATGAAGTACTTATTCAAATCCAATATTAACTTTTTGATCTCGTACATCCCATCATTGCAAGAACGATATAACATATCAAAACTATGGTGATTAAATTAAAGAATTTCTGATGGACAACAGTATATTTTATTGATATTATTTGATTGGTTCAGAAATGGAGATATTCCCAAGGGTTAGGGCAAGTATTGTTTCAAGCACTTAATGGAAATTTGATAACCCCCTTATCGTAAAACAGGCTATATACCACTGGCATAGTGTGTATTCAACAGATCCATTACATCTTAAAATTCAAAAGTAAAAGGAGATTCTATTATTTTGTAGGCTATTTGAAATACTCACAATAGAACTAAAATGAAACAAGAACAGCATGCAAAATGATTCAATGGTTACATATTAAACATTTAATATAATAATATGATAAATTTTTATTAGGAATTGAAAAACAACATTTAGGCCCATCAAAATGTAAAAATCAAGTCATTGATGCCATCTTAGCTTACTTTGCTCACAATAATGTGATAATGTAAACTATGCCTTAGCCATGCAATTAGGTAAGAAAAAGTTTTAACATACATTTATTGCAGGGAAAGAAAAATAGTCCACAGAGAATATTTAGACATGGAGAATAGCATATTATTATGAGTACCCGATACCTTAACTTCAAATTTTGAACCAAATTTCCATCAATTTGCATTTTTAATTCACTTGGTATTTAATTATTTCATTTGCAGTAGCAGTTAAAAAAAGGGACCCTAATGCTTCAATCATGTGCCTGCTTATTCCAATGATCAGCATAGAAGAAAAATAACGATCAGTAATAACAAAATTTGGATAATGAATAAAGAGGCTGTCTAACAATTCTCCCAGTTCCATTTATGTTTTCATAAAAATAAATTTATGACCAAGTTTAGAGATAATTTTGCAACTTGAAATGTTACAGCCACACACTACCAGCTCTCAAACTCTCTGAAACAATTGGGTTAAGTAAATTAAAAGTAGTATTATTCATGGGCACCATGAAATTCCTACTATCAAGTTTTCAGGATTCATCCATGAAAGGTTGTTGGAAATATTATACCAAATACACATATGCGCATGCCTCTAACTGCAAATGCATTGAAACCCTGCATCAATTTCAATTTTGTTTCACTACATTTCAACATACACACATGTATTATATAGAAGAAAATACAAACTTTGCATAATGAAAGTACCTCCCAATTTATAAGAAAGATTCTTAGATAAAATAAAAAATAAACACTAAAACTTTTAAGTCAAAGCAATTTTTCCTAGAAAAAAACATTAGGAAGGGTAAAGGGATGTAGGGTGAGTCTCCCCTGAAATTGACATCTTTTAGTACCTACAAAACAATATAAGAAATAGTCCAAAGTCTTTACTTATTATATTATCATTTGTGGATAAGGATAATTTTCATAAATAAAATATCATTTTCCAACTGGACATTTGTTTAGTCTCTGGACTAATTCCTAGCTCAATCAAGTTGCTCTTTAATGTTCATTCATCATCCCATAATTCCTACCTCCAAACTAATTTAAACAAATTGCATCAACAATTATGACCATGACAAGGGCAATCAAAAAAATATTATATTCATTGATTGCTTCAATGAGATTTTGTATCAGAATACTTCTGTCTGGAAAATTATTTCAATTGATTACTCGTCGATATGCTGGTCTTATGTAACCTACATGATACAGCTTGTGGGTACGCAGCATATCAAGTGCAATGTTTTTCTTTTGAGTGTTGAAAAAATATGCATGCATGCCAAGTATTTCTTTTATCAAGGGGTGTCATTATAAAATTGTAAAAAAATTATTCATCATGTTTGTGGTGCAGATCATTATTAAAGATGACAAACATTTATTCTCACCAATAAAAGGCCTAGAGTTGATCATAAAAAACTGATAGGTAAGCTTTTCAGTGGTCTACAATTGGCAAGAAAATGTGGGTATACTGTTCACATAATATCAAAATCAGGTGCCCTAAGTTGTTATATCTCATTAGAATGACATGGGAAATGTGATTATCAGAATAAGATATCCATAGCGCTGGATTCAAAGAAAGTGAATGTTGGCATATACACATTTCTTGGCTCATGTACACATAATCTCTCTTTATGATCAAATGGAGTTATTGCTGTTTACTTTTATAACCATTTTGTTTGTGCAATTTATTTATGGCCTAAATGTAGGCAAAGCATTATGTAATAAGTTTGCATGATTTGCAAAAAATTATGTTGAGTAACTTAAAGCATACTACATTATAATATTACTATACTTAATCAGCATATAATGCAAAAATCAGTAACCACTATAGATAAAAATACCATACCATGGTTGGAAAATTAAAATTTATGATGCCATGTTATCATGTTTGCCACTAAAATTATACTAATACAAACATTAAATCATATATTAAACATAATATTTATTTTTCCAAGGATTGAAATATCACATCACAATATAAGACAGATTATGAAGAGAAAAGGTCAATCCAATATTTCAGTATGACCCTCTCCCTTCCTCAAGAAATTAACCCTAGTTGGCTTATTAAAATTACCTGGTTTATTCAGTATGTATTGCTAATTAGTGGGCAGTAGAACTGAGTCTTGAGAACTTAAAAATGCATTATGTTGAAAATGATGACATCTTGTGCTTTGTGCAGTGTACCTAATTTCCTCCATCATTGCACCTACAACTAAATGCTTATGCATTTTTATGTATAAGTTTTTTCATGCTTGGAGCAATGTTGAATTTCAACATATGTAAGGGTTTATAAACATTGGTGATCTATTGGATATGTAAATATATGGCTTATGGTTTTGATATTTATGCTGACATTTGCAAAGAGAACATAGTATAACATTACTATCTTTACATGAAATAACCACAAATTTCAAAAACAAATATGGCATCTTTGAAATTATATCAACCATGTATGGATTTTGACACGACTTAATGGAATTGATACATAATTTAAAATTTAATAGGGTTCATTATAAGAAATAAACAATGCAATGCAACGACTTTTTAAATATATCATGGGGGTTAAAAACTTAGAATACCAAAAAATAAATACATGACCAGTACTTTGACAATAAATGTCTTGTATACATTCAAATGTCCTCATTTCAAGAGAACAATGCAAGTTGCTACTTAAATGCCTAAGTATTTGAAACCAAGGATGCTAACATAAATGATTAAAGAATTAAAATAACAAAAATGGAATTAAAGAGGGGAACCATTTACAAAGTAAAATTATATTGAAATACTAAAAAAAACTTAACATACAACAAATAATTTAAACTAAAAGTCTTTTCACACAACAAAAAAAATGGGAAACAATAAAAGATCACCATCTACCTCGTGGAGACAAAAAATTCTCTTTTGTCACATCAAATTTATCTTGGCCAATACAAGGTCATAGCAATAAGATGTTGCTATCCACTGCAGCTCACTCCACAAAATGGACAGTAATTGCCAAATATATAATTCACCACAGTTCCAAAATGAATGAATAGGCCATCCAACATTTGGCAAGCCAATTCATTAATGTCACAGTATATTACAATGTCGCGAAAACTTGTTTTCCAGTCATTTAAGATCAGGAGACTAGCTACATAAAACTCTGCTCATTTCAGAACTTCACATCTGAGGAATAAGAAAACACACAAATCAAACTTCATACAACAACCTTCTTTCAAAATCCATAACTTAAATGCACCTTTCAAATCTTTTCTCATCTTCCTGAACATGAAAATCTACGTCAACACTACCCAAAAGTCAGTACATTGGATGACCCAGAGTTTCTCTTGATACCACTAACCCATCACATTCACTCCAATAATTTTTTAAGGCATTCTACTTACAAACTCAAGACAATACTTAGGAATTAAGTATTGAAAGCTCCTTGATTACAATAAATAACAATGTTCACAAACACTTCATATCACCAGAATAAATAGTGGAATATATGTATATATAGAAATATATACATTAGGGGAATTCATACACCCAGGCTCTCATAGAAATAAACAAAATTAGAATAACATCATACCATTTTTACGAAAATAATGGATTACGAGTGATGAAAATTGAGGCACGCCAAGGCAGAACGTGAAAAATGTGTCCATTAGGGAAATGCGAAGGTAGAACTTGATGAAAATGCTTGGTTCTGATTACAGCAATATGATAAAGAAAGAGGAGAGGGTTGAATCATGTCTCTGCAACAGTCCTACTGCAAAATAGAGGTAAAGACAAATTGTGTCAACAACAGCACATTATATTGAACACCAAACATGTTTAAAAACAATATAAAGAGCACCCTTAATTTGTTAATGTAATGGGCTGTCATATGCACAATGCGTAAAATTGTTGCATTGATACATTGAACTAAAAATCACCACACTTAAAAATGCATAGATATTCTTCCATTGTTCTACAATAACTACCCATGTATATTCAACCATCATTCTAAAAGTATCTTTGAAAGGTGGTTATTTTTTACACACAGATTATGCATTGAAGTAATAGTAACAACATTTCAAAGTTAAAATGATAGCCCTGTACTACTAGGTTCATAATTACTTGTGAAACTTGACGGCACCATCTTTAAAAATTACGATTAATTAACAAAATAGTGACTACATATGAAAAAGGAGATTCTCTAAATTGTTGGGCAAAATTCAATCAAGATTATCTAAGGAATTAACAAACATTGACACAAAAGAAACCAATTTTATGAGCACAGATTTGAATCAAGTGCTCACCGCAGAAAAAGGTATTACAGAATCATATTTCTTATGCAGACTTTTGATAAAAAAATGAATAGCCCATTTTAGAAAAATAATAAATTTTAAATTGATGCATTTGATATTTGGGATAGTTTCATGCTTTGCAAATACAAAATACATTCACAACCACTGCTAAGCTATGAAGAAAAAAATGAGATAACCAATCACCAAAATCAGCATGAACTATCTACTTATCTTAATGCATAAACCTTATTTATAACACTGGAAATGCAGGAAATGACTGATTAATAATAAATGACTGCTAAGGAATATTCTAATTGATGCATTCAGATGGATTAATCCTGCACTAAATTCATAAAATCCTGTAATTCAACGCACTAAACATGAACACTATGCTTGTTTCTCCCACTGTAACTCAGGATTGAAGAATAAAGGTATTTTTTCTCACACTTTTATTGATAGTATGACTAGTTTTAATGCATAGATGTCATCTTTAGGTACCTGTAGATGATGCCTACCTTTTGACATCTGAAGACGATGCCTATGCATCAAAACTTGTCATACCATAAATAAAAGTGTGCGGAAAAATAAGAGGGCTGCTATTTATAAGTTGAGCCTTGACTACACTAAGTGCTTTAGGTGCCATCTGACGTTTCCATCTGAAAGTTTGACCCTTTTAACGCTAACTTTCTTCAGAACATTTTGTCGTTTGGTCATAACTTGTGTTGTTTACAGTGACTTGCACATTTTGTCCCAGCGGAAAAATGGAGTTAACTCATGAACAATTTTGTGCGATGATTTTTTACAACTTTTGACGTGGATTATCAAAACAGGAGTGGATCGATCAACTTACTTCCACATTTGGTGATTAAGCCCCATCCTTTGCTACTGTGAATGGCTGGTATAACGAATTCCATCATGACCGCCGATCGCTCAGCGATGAAAGTTGTGAAGGTCGTCCAAAACCAGTAGTTGTGCCAGAAAACATTGATACTGTGCAAGAACTAGTAAAGGCATATCGTCATCTGACTTATCGTGAGATTGAGGCAACCTTGGGGATTAGAATGACGAACATCAAAAAGATTTTGCTTGAACATTTAGTTGTGAAAAAAATTTGTCCATGTTGGATCCCACATAATTTGGCAAAAGCTCAAAAAGATGCTCGTGTCAATTGGTGCAAAGAAATGCTCAACAAATTCAGTCACCGAGCATCAAAAGCTGTGTATAACATCTACACAGGTAACGCATCTCGGATCTATGCGTCTGAGCCCAAAACAACACAGCAACTCACTGATGGGTCTTCCAAGACGAGCCAAATCTGACAAAAGTGATTCGTGCACGAAGCACATGGAAGCAAATGATCACCTCTTTCTTCAGAATAACTGAGCATGCAATAACGGTACCATTAGAGTAACGTAGAACCGAGAATTCTGAATGGTACATGAGCATTTGTTTGCCAGAAAAGCTTGGTGAAATACAGAAAAAGAAGTGGCAACAAAGGATCATTCTTCATCATGACAATGCAAGCTCTAACAGATTGACTGAAACAACTACCTATTTGACTGGCCAAAACGTCAAATTGATGGGTCATTCTCCATACCGCCCTTATTTAGCACCAAATGACTTATTTTTATTCCTGTTTATCAAGAAACAATTGCGTGGTCAACGTTTTTCGCCACCTGAAGAAGCATTTGATGCATTCAAAAACCATGTTTTGAGCACATGCAAAAGTGTATTGATTATCATGGAGAATACTTTGAAAAACAATAAATTACTGTCTTTTCATTATTAAGCTGAAAATATAACCTCATACCTTGTATTCTTCAATCCTCAAGATAAATTTTCAAGTAATTTAGCCCGATACCATTGAGTTCCTTCTATAAATCTTTGATGAAACTCTTATCTTAAAATGGTTATTAATAAAGTATTCAAGGTTTGTATAAAAAGTATCAGTAATAATTTTTTCTTGGCATGTGCGTGAAATGCTGAATTCAGACCATCAGTTAAGTGTGTGCATAATTGCAGATCGTATTGGCATTGATAATATGTCAGTGCACATCTTTATCAAAGAAAATTTGGTGTTGCGAATGGTCTGCACTGAACTCGTCCTGAGGGTTTTGATGGACGACCAAAAGCAGTGTCGGCTCGTGAAGACCTTCTGCAATGCAACGCAATAACTCCTAAACCCCCTTACACAGCCAACTTGGCACCGCCAGGCTATTTTCTACTCCCAAAAGTAAAATCCTCCCTCAAAAAATATCACTATGGAACCCTAAGTGCCATCAAAGAAGCTTGCATGCATTCCCATGAGAACCTTCCAGAATCCACCAACCAGGGAACCTTCAAGTCATGAAAAAGCCACTGGCAAAAGTACGTCGATGCTTAAGGGATGTACTTTGAAGAATTTTGAGGTATTGTAACAATATCTGAATTGAAACTATTTTTTCTTAACTTTTCCCGATACTTTTTAGACATACCATACACAATTAATTTGTTATAGTAGATATATCTTTAACAGAATATGTGTATTATAATAGAAGTAACACTACCTACAATCCTTCTACAAAGGAATGATATCTTTATTAAGGCTCGGGTGTTTCAATCGGCAAGGTGGACATTAAAAGCAAGAGGAATAAAGACAGTGGGCATGAGGGTAGGTGAGGAAAGGTAGCAGTACCAAACCCAAGGTATCAAGTTTAGGTGCAACTGAGAGTAAGTAAACTATTTTTTTTTATTAAAAAGCACACTGGGATCAAGTGAGAAGAAATGGACAGTAATAACAGAAATAAAAATACAAAATTAGTGAAAATCTATTTTTCATGCCTATATGCACAAGACTACACTAGGTTGACAAACAATCCCACACAATTATATTTGCCTATTCACTTGAATTGATCTATGCAACATTCAGTGAATTGCACCACTGCCTTCTTCATTGTGTGCAGCACTATTCTGCACATCCTGATTTTCTGGATGAACTACTACCATGAGAATCAAAACTTATTTGAAATTGCAAATCTCCACATTGAGTTCTTTTTCATATTTTGTTATGGAAGAAAAAACTTAACTTGGCAAACTTAAAAGTGAAAAATAGTAGTATTTGATGAGGCAACATTTAGCATGAGAGAAAAAACAACAGAACTTAGAAGCCAAGAAAAGAGAAACTGCAGATGATTATAAAGAGTAGTTACTCCTGGAGTTGGGTCAAAGTCAAATAATAGGCTTCAAGTAAAAAGCTGACAAGCTTCTCAATGCTGTGATTACAAAAATAAGAAAGTCTTTTGATGGCAAAACCATTCGAATAAAGCAAAGGTAGCCGTTTCTATGGAGTATCAAAAAATAAGAGTGCTTGTAAATTTACTGGCATAAAGTGAAGTTTAAAAAAATAAGAGTATGCATTAGCATTGTGAGTTATGAAAAATATGACATAACACTTAAGGCCATATATACTTATAAGAATTGGGGGGTCTGTATTTAGAAGTTGAGGCTTTTTTGGATGAATATGAATGAATAAAGGATAAAAATGATTGCAGCTCAAAGTACAAATTACAAAAATTTTTCAAAAGAGCACCCCTTGCAAATTGGCACACTGATGCCCACTGTTGTAGTATTCTTCCTGGAAGGCATTGATGGGAACCTCGTTTATGCACTTCGTCAAGCCTCTTTGACATTATCCAGCATTCCAAAATGGTGGCATTTCAGGCTCCTTTTTATTCTTGGGAACAAAAAAGAAGTCCAACTGTACTGCATTGAGGCTATGAGGAGGGGGGGGGGGCAGCGGTTACCACCTTGCGTTTGGCCAGGCACTCAGTCAAGAGGAAGGCAGTGTGGGTTGCAATGGGACAGCCTCCAGTTGGCAAAGATCTCCTTGCTGATGTATTAAACTCTTTTCTGCAGCCTTCCAAGAACTTCTGCATAAAACTTACTGTTTACTGTCTGTCTCTGAGGCTCTGTCTTTGTGGACAAAACCTTTTGAGTTAAAAAAGACTGGTTATTTTTTGGGACAGACCCTGTACACTATGACTTTCAAGAATTGAAGACAGTGTGTATTCAAAAGTTGAGGCTATTTAGGGTGTATTACTATAAATACAAGGGAAGTCTAGTGGGTAAACTAATGATCTACCACCACCAGGGACCTGGGTTTAAATCTTAAGCATTATCTCCAGGCCCGAACTGCTTGTTGATTTTCTGGATAACCCAAGCTTGTTGATTTTCTGGATACTTGAATTTTCTGTGCTATGGACAGCATAGGGAAAGAGACTGGCTCCCCTACACCAAACGTGTGACTTTCATTCAATATGACTTTGTACCAATTGAGCTATAATTTTACCAATCAAAATAACCTTTGCAATAAAGTGTAGTTTTTAATTATACAGAGGGTTATTTATTGTTAGAATTTAATTTTTTTTCAATTTACCTGATTGCAAAATAATAATCCTTAGAAATTTTTAAGATACTGTATCTGCCTGAATAAAAGCCAACCCCCCCAAAAATTACCAACATATTTTGGAAAAAGTAATTTTTGAAGATTATGTGCTGCAGAACACCAGAAAAGCATGAGCAACCCCATAAGCATGAGGAATCCCAGAAAAACTAAATATACATTGCATTTTAATATTGTCAATATGAGAATTATGATAGTTAGAAGCTATTGGTACTTTGGTAGAAGGTATTGATACTTTTTAATTACAATTTAAGCAAATTCACACTGCTTTTGTGGGTGTTTGACAATAATATCTTCTGATTAATTTCCAATATTATTGTTTTAAACCACCCTAGGGTGGACAACACTTCAAACATCCCTTGAGGCTTCTTTCTCCTAATGGAAATATTTTTTTGGAACCTATTCAAACACATAAGGTCTCATAGCTAAGGAATATGATATATGCTTTGCAATTATTCCATAGCTACCTTGATTTTAATTTGGCAAGGTCGTTCCATTCCTAACAAACCACATTTACATTTCTCTAGTATTAGAGAACTAAATCATTTATTTTTTCCATGGATTTGTTGTACAAGTAGAGGACATATCAAATGAGAACTAATAAATATAATTTTTTTAAGTCATCCTTTCCTTCCATGTGACTGCAGTTCTACATCTAGATATCTGATACTGTAAATCGGTTCTCTATGTCACATGTCACAAATAATTGTGTCACGAGTGCTCCGCAGAATCAAAAACTCTTTTGTTATTGCTTTCCAATAATCATTCATAAAATCAACTACAAACATTACATGTCATGTATTTATTTTCCTAATGAGATGAGCTGCAGCAATGGTTAAATTGTTGGAGAACAAGTCTTTATATTAATACTATTGAACTTCAATAGTTGAGCATGGAAATCAGTGATCAAATCACTAATTATCTTGATTAATTAGCAAACCAAATTTTAATGGAATAAGACAAAATATATAGTAAATACAAACAATAGTCGTTGAAATATAAAGAATTTGAATTTAATGTAAATATACTAATTTCAACCTTTATTCTTTTTGATGATACATCGCATACCCTTAGAAAATGAAAACAAATTCTAAGCCTCGAATTCAAGCAATGGGTGATTTTTTCATTACAAATTGAAAGAAAACTTTTCAGCTTATATTTGGGCAAATACAGTATTTTTTCAGACTGAAATAAAATTTCAATAAATCAGCTTCAGGGCATTTTCATTTAAAAGGCCAATAATGCATGAAGCACCAGGAGCGAAAGGAAAGCCTGCCCCCCAAGCACAGAATAACTTACCTTAAAAAAGCATATAAAAAGATCCACTAAGCTGCTTATCAGAAGGCTTTAAACGTATTGATAATTTTCTTTGGTAGATAACAAGGGAAGTTCTTCAACTGTACTCTTGACCTCATACCGAGTTGTCCAATCTGTAGGATCTGGTTTCCACAGTCCATAGCACCCTAATCCACAGAAATCTACTAAGTTCTGCAAATGACCTCGATGAAACGGGCTAAGCCTCTTTTTCCGTGCTCCACCCTTGCCACGAGCAGCCTCTCCTGGAGCTATGTCAATATGGTAGTGTTTGTATCGACCCCAGTTCATCCTTTCATTTGTTGTCATTCCAAGCCACACGATCTGCAAGAGATAAAAATTTCAGTTTCAGCCACTGAATTAGGGAATCCATCCAAGGCAATATTCTGTCATTGCAAACAATGACAATATTCTCCAGTAGACATATTTTGTGGTGATTTTTTACATTTTCTTTTTATTTCCTCCTTGATTTAACTACCTATCTCCATCCATTATTTCTTGTGTGCTAGCAAATGGACGTGAGATGGACTGATGAATACTAGATTTTAATTATGTAAACTTATGGTTTGAAAATAATGGTAAATGACAATGAAGTCTTTCCATAAAAAATACATGTTTACATTTGGTTTTTGTCACAACTGTGGTTAGTGCAAAGGGAGCAAAGAATGGATATTTACATTCTATTATATAGATAGATAGTCATCTTTATTTTGAGGTGAGATTGAAACTATGGAGTCTCTTCTACCACCTAACCCCTAAGGATTAAAAAAAAACCATAAACACAGTAATCAACCCAAAAGTCGGTTTGGTAGGTGATGATAGTTCACCCAGTATTAAGCCCAACGGCATGTGAAATTCACACATCAGGGAAGGGGGACCATTTCCTTTCCCTGTGCCGGTTATGATTTCCCAGGAAGAACTGGTGCCAAAAAAACCACATAGCTTGGGTGGAGATGCAGGAGCCCAGAGAGGCTTGTCCAGGAATCGAACCCAGGCCCTCCGGTCAATAGTTCAACACTATTCCTGGATTACTGTGACCCACCCCTAAGGAATAGTGAATGGATATTTTATTAATCTATCAGTGAAGAAGTCAATTTTTCTTGTCTTTCCCAGACACAACTGCTAATAAAATATGAGGTTTCAATTATTCCCATGATTTTGGAAGTAATTTTGTCAACCATGTAACTTTTAAAAGATTTTATCTGTCAACTATTTCAATGGCTTTATGGGTTCCTATAAGATTCTCTAATTATTCCATAACATTTCCTGTCTCTGCAAAAAATAGAATAATATCCCATGTCTAAAAACATGGAATTGGATTGCAGATATGTGCTTCAACACAAATATCTGTATTAGATGGAAATAATAGAAAATGAAAGAGTTTCTATTTGGAGAAAATTGAATTTTTACTTCCTCAGTGAAACTAACTTCTTTACTTTTACTGGACTTCTATGGTGTAAAATTCAGGTGACAAGAATGAAACAATGTGTAATTCAGGACTTCTACAGACAAAAATGATTCATATATGGTGAGCACTTAGGCAGATCAGTCAGTTTTATGAGGAGGTGAATGCAAAGATAGTTGCCTAAATGTACGTCCTTGTACCCCCTAGAGGTACAAGGACATTTTTTCTCAGAAGTCTTTCAGAAATGGCTGAGACTGAATGAGTGCATAGCTATGTAAGTATACATTTATGCATATACTGTAAACTCAGAGATGAGTTTTCATGAATGTGAAAGGGTAACTTAGATGCCATGATATTAACTTAGTGCACTATTACTAAAATATCTAGTATAGGTAGAATAAATAGGTATAGTATACTATACCTTTTTAAAAAAAGTTCACAGGTGGAAATATTTTAAATTCATTCAAAGATTACACAGGCCTACAAAAAAAATTTTTTTTTTTGGTGCCGGGAATCTTTGTGATAATTTTAACTATATTTGTAGAGCTGAATCCAAATATGAAATCTGTTTTTATTTAACAGCTCTACTTTTTTAGATATGGCACATCTTACGATTAGTTGTTTTAATATTTGATATATTTGATATATTCCGGAAAATAATGTTCAAAGTTAAATAAATCTATAAGTATACTAATTTATAACCACTCTGCGGTGTTCCTTTTATTTTCAATAAACTGTCAATAGGTTTTATGTATATTTCTATATTGTAGGCCAATGAGATAATTATTAATATAATATTCCCATATCATCATGTAGAAGATTTTTTACGTAAGTAACAACATATCTATATCTTGAAAACTATAGCTGATAGGAAAAAACTAGTGTCATAATTGGATTCAGCACCCCAATTGTTCTTTAAATCAGCATTAAAAGCTCCGGAACCTAAACCACTGTTGGCCTGTGTTATTCAGAATGTCATTTTCAAAGTGAATTCAATGGCAAACAACAGGCCCATAGCTTACAATACAAGGTCTTGAGATGTATCTTAGGTTATCATCAGAACATCAGAAAGTTCAAGTGACAAAAATATTTGGACTATTTTCCATTTTGAAGGAACACTTCATGAAACACCAAGTGACAAAGCATTTTAAGGTCTACAAAAATCAAAACCCAAATGAATGGTCAAAGAATTATTTCAATTAAAATGTACGTCCACCCATTGCTATTTTGCAATCTTTGGAGCTAATTTTAATGTGGCAAGTTAAGATTCAGCTGTCAGACACTAAACACACATTTCATCCAAGACCATCAAAGATATTCAGACCAAATAATCTGCGGGGCTAAATATTACGGGTAACATAAAACAGCAAATACATAAGTCTCACAAGAATTACAGCAGAGTCCATATGGGATTCAATCCATTTTGTAACTTGGATGAATTTAGATGCTTGAAAATTTACTGAATAATTACAGAAATAGAAATAATTTACATCAACAACCAACCTGGTACATTTGACAACCAAAAAGAGTGGCCACCCATGCAGTATGCAGGAATGCATTAAGAGCAACCCAGGCAACCCATGAATTGCAGGTTGCAACCTCAGCCAAAGCTGAAAAACAAAACAGTTACTCATCAGTTTTAAAAAATCCAAATATTAAGTACAGTTTTCCCCAGTCCATAAAATAGACCTTGATTTTACATGTTAGAATTTACAAAAATATCTTGGATCAGACAGACAAGGATCAAAGCATTTTGATGTTAACTCTAAATATGAAGGAAATTTAAATAACAAAAATAGAAAAATTAGCACCTTCCATCAGATGGGACGTTAAACTGCGGACCCCATGATGTCTTTTGTTAAGATTAGGCTAATGCCGATGCTGTGTTTCTTTCCATCCTTCATCCATTCCTAATTTACAAAATGACCTCAGCTGTTGATTGCCTACCCTAAATCTATCACTATTAATACCTAAGTTAAACTTTCTGCCAGGACATTCACAATTACAAACACAAGAAACTGATGTTCATTTCATTCTTCCAGTCAAGGCTAGAGATTAGTAATACAACAATTATTTTTTAAATTGATTTAAATTCTGTGTTAATGTAAAGCATATTGAAAAAAATACTATATTACGATGATTTCCTGAGAAACAGGTTTGTATTACATGAATTATATTTTTAAATGATTAATTGAATATATCTGTAACTTAAATTCAAAGAATTACTTAAACTATCCATAGTCTTACTTATCTGTTAAAAATTTAGGCCTGCCATAAGTTCGAGTAAACTAACGACTGAAAACATTTCCATGTCTCATTTCAGCGATTCCAGAAAATGTAACATACAAACATAAATTAGGCACTTTCTGTAAATTTCATCTTTCAGATGCTATCTTCGATTAAGGAATTTCCAGGAACCAGATTTCTGAGATTTCCAAATGGTAACACCTACATTTGACTTTCATAGCGAAGACCATTTCTATAGAGACTCCTTCCATACTCTGAGCCCACTTACTGTTCTATTTACAATATATACAGATATAACTCGCAGAGAGCGACCATCTTAATTTTTCTTGATAACACCTTGCACTTCGTGCAAGGTGGTACAAGGAGTGTACCTCGAATGCTGTCTTGAATGAAAATTTTTGAAATGGGACAGCTATAGTCAAACATTTGATGGTTCTATAACATGGTAGGTTTATATTGATTTAAAATGGGAAGCCTTCTTCACTTTAAAATTTCACCCTTGGAACTCATTAAAAAAATTACATATCTGAAAGTCAATAATTATTAAATATTTACCAGTAGTTTTCAAAGAAAAATGAAAAAATCATCCTGTTTTTCAAACATAAAAGTTTATAAAATACGAAAGCATGACCCTTTGGTTACAAGGAAATAAGGAGCAGACTGTCAAATGATTTACTGTGGGTGGATTTGTCCATTTTTTGCATGACGAAGAGCCTCATGTCTGAAAAAGGACACTAAAAAATAAAATAGTTCAAATCAGTGATAATGATAACAATATAAAAGAGAGAATTATTTATCAGCAATACTACCTATTGAAACATAATGTACTGAATTTGAATTCACAGAGATAAGATAAAATTTCATAAGCTGATGTAATCAGCAACAAGAAAGAATATTTGATGTTTTACCTAATCACATCATAAGGTGTCATAAAATAGGATTAATGCATGCATCAACAGATTAACAATCATTATGCAGTAAATGCACACAGCTGAGCAAAGCTTAATTCACTTTAATACATACTTTTATGATAAAAATTTTACAAAATACTGTCAATGGGAGAATATTACCAATTCGAAGGATTTGCAGGTGTGTATGAGAATGTAGAAAATACCACACAATTTTACTCACATTTCAGCAATCCATCTCTCCTAGGGGATGCATTACACTCCACTCTCCAAAAACTTGTGCAACCATAGAGAACAAAAACGCACATAGCCAACAACATGGCCAGGTAATTCATAAAGTGCACATGGTTTTTTGCACCTGGAAAAAAATACAGATTCTTTAGTGACTCAATCAGGTTAACTTCAGTACTTAAAAATATCCAAAAAATTTGTTGATTTGAGTTGATTAAGCAACTTCAAATGCAACATATGAGCACAGAAACATACCTACATAAGCAATGATTTCATAATGTAAAAAGAAAAATGGCCTAGATTAGGGATGGCAAACCTTTTGGTGATTTAGTACCTACATTTATGTATCCAATAAGAATATACTCTTGACTCATGAGCCAACCTACTGAGTGATCACTGTGGAATTGCCCATTGCACCCTCCCAGGTCTGCATGCCAAAATAATTACTGTGTACCACTTTCATCACTCCCTTAGATATTTAGATGCTCATTAGCAATACCCTAATGTACTGTATTTCATTATTCACACTGCCATTATTGATACTGCCCTTTCAACGTTCTGAAGAATGTTCAATCTGCCTTAAGGTGAACATTTACTGATGTAAAAAGCTTTGACCAGAGCATAGATATTTGCTTTCAATCAATAATCATGCCATCACATCTACCATTTACCCGGACTATAGGTAATACTGGAGACAAAAAAGTTAATTTTAGCGTTCAACATTATTACTAGTGATCAGTCTCTAGTTCATTACTCATAAACTACCAAGTTAAATTTTTCCCCTCCTACATGAAATGATTGGACAATGTGTTCACACACATTGTCCAATCACAAATCACAAATTTTTAAATTAATAACAGAATCCACCCCAAATCATGCTTTATCTGAACAATCTTGCCAGTAGAATTCTACTAAATAATCCCTGCCCTCTTAATCATTCATCTATTTTTGTTCTTTGTGTAAAACCACTTAGAAATTTTGGAGGCAGCACTGCATGAAAACTTAAATAATTCACAAGTCTATGGGGTGGGTAAAGCAGGTTTAAATAATCTTGAAGATATTTAAAAAAATATCAATGCACCCATGCACCTAACAAAAAAATACATATTTGTAATGAAAAACTATACAAAAAAATGCAAACACAGGTGTTCTAACTGACAGTTTGCTAATTCAATTATGATGATCTCTTATTTGGATAAAAATAATTACATACAACCAACATCTCACAAAGGAGAAGTGGATACAGTTCTCTCTTCAATTTATGAAAACCACATGTCATTAACAAAATGCAACACCATCAAAACATATAATAAAATGATATTTGACTTACCTATACAATTTCCTACCCAAGGACAATGATGATCAAATTTGGCCACACACCGATCACAAACAGAACAGTGTTTTGAACGAACAGGTCTTCTCACAAGACAGGAGCTACAAAACCACTGTGCCTCAAATCCATCCCTTTCAGCCAATTCTATGATGGTCTTTAAAGAAGAAATTAGGTTGGAAAATGTAAAGACAATAATCACACTATTCAACACACAATTTAAACATATTTAATGTTAAAATTTATTTTATTTCAAATAAAAAGTCTAAAATTTGCATAAGTAGCTTTATTAGTGGCAGCTAAAGTATTTAGGAAAGGATTTACAGAATTACATGCATCCACTTTAAGGCAAGAATAAAACTAATGATACAAAGATGACCACTTTTTCTAAATAATCTACATAATATTTATAATGGACCTATGATAGTGCTCTATGTAGTTGGTATAGTAATAAAGCTATGAATAGACAAAACACCCATCGAATTGGTGAAGGCTTTTTGAGATGAATTCAGAAGATTTTTTATGAGGAATTCATAGAGCCACAATAGCTTCAGTCATACTTTTTGAGCCTTTATGTATTTAGAGAACGTGAAAAAAGCTGCAGCAGACAGGGAAATTCCATTAAATCTGCAAGTTCATTCTTGCAGGAAAGGAGAATGATACAAAAATATGGGCTAATACTATTTTGACCCATACATTTATTGAGAGTTCTTGCAGAAGAGTTAATAAAAACAAATGTTTGTTGCTGGCCAGTCAAGCAAGAAAAACACAAAGACATACCCTTCTTGATTTCTACAGCTATATTGTTCACTTCTTGATAAAAGGGCAAGGTAAATCATTCTACAACTACATTACAAAAAAGTTGCATATGCATCCATTAATGAAAGGCTAGTAGTTGTTAGAACCCTGGAACTACATCCCTTCTAAGGTCAATATGGCTGATCGGCCCTCATGGGTCTACTCTATTGAAAACCATGGCCACTATCTTGATTGCGGAGCTATGATAGGGAAGGATGGGCTTCTACATTAGTGAGACCAATTAGAATGAACTAACTTGGGAAGTAGACAAAGTTCCAATAATGAAACACATGCACATTTTCCAACTGCAAGGAGTCTTGTGCAGGGCATTTACTATTAAACTATTAATTAGTTATTAATTATTATATAAACTACTATTAAGAAATTCCTGAGTTTTCCAAAATTTACTGTGAATATTTCTAGTTTTCCACAATGTTCCACATCCCTAAACTAGTTTATGTTTGGGCAGATATTGGCCAGGTCAAATAATATTCCCAGGTCAAATAATATTCCCAGGTCCTTCATAATTTTCCGTACATAAAACATAAATATTCAAAACCATCCTGGAATTATATTCAATGCAACTTTCTTCCAATACTTTACACTCTTTCTCTCATCCATGCAAATATTATATATAGAATCACATCAGAAGTGTCAAGAAGGCAGTCTCAATCCAGACATTTTCCACTGTCCACCAAACGAAAAAAAATTGCAACATCATTACAAACCGGTGCTTGGAAAACATTTCCCAAAACTATAGAAATGAGAGAGAATTTATTGTTGACCAGCAAGAAGATATAGTAGACTTTCTCTTTAGTCCCATATTCATCTCAGCCACAATAATATCTTTCCAGTTCTTCAATAGCAGTGACAACTGTTCCATGTTTCTTGAAATATATTGGTTGGGGTAACGATTTGTTTGTGAGACAAAAAGAGCTAATATGGTTTCCGCAAAGAACAGGTAAAAATATGCAATAGAAGGAGAGTCTGATGAAGGCATGTGTTTTGGACCAACCATTTCCAGGAAGAGAAGAACCATGGCATGGGGTTGTGAGAGCTCTTCAACGACTTGCCATCCATCATTGATTCATCCTCGCTGTCTGTTATTTCTGGCACAAAGTCACACACACTTTCAAATTCAAAATCACTTTCTGATGAAAAGAGTGATCCACTTTCATCTGAATTATCGACTAAATAAACTGCAATTTCATTGTCAGCCTTCATAACATCTCAGGCAGGGCCTGCCATTATGGGTTTCCGAAATTATCCGATCCAAGTATCACATTCTTGGTACAAACAGGATTTCCGAGCACTCTAAATGAAAGTACAGATAAAAGAATCCCAGATTCACTATAATAAATGCACACAAGTTAGACAATGCATCCCACCCGTAATGAAGACAAGTGAGAGAATATTGTCTCATGCGCAAAGGAAAATGCTTGTGACAATGTAGTAGTAGTTATCAAAAGTTTATGCTATAAGACAAAATTATCATACCTGACAAAATTGTAATATTTCATAAAGCCAAAGAATGATACTTGGATCCTCAGATAAAGTTAAGCCATAAGCATTACCAGCAAGAGAGATAGTCAACAAAAAAACAACGGAAAATTTTGGCTAGCATTTTGTCCTACACAATGTATCAGGCTAAGAATGATAAAATTTTGGTAGAAGTGCACAACAGGCAGTTCATACAAAATGACAAAAGAAGAATGAAAGAGCTACCATATTCTATATAGCAAAACTTAGAGACGTGATGAGAAAAAAAAATTTTGGATGACAACTCATGGTTGATTAGCTGCGTTCGACGGATGGGGAAAGTTATTTACAATTACTTTTGTTAATTTAAAATACATAATTTGAAAAAAGCACTCCCATTTCGAAAGAATAAATGATCAAGCATTTCATAATCAGTTTAATAGAGATTAATACTTAACTTGCATTAAATAACAATTTGTATACTAGTATAAAACCAGAGCCGTTATGTTGGCACCTTGAGCTTTTTCATATAAATATGAGAAGCGAATATATATCGGACCTTGAGTTAAGCATGGTTTCAACACAAGAGTTTTATTATCAAGGTACAATTCAAGTTTAGTGACTTTGCATCCCAATAAACATGGAGAGACATGAGATTGCATAATCTGAATTTTCCCTAATCCTGACACTGTGGTGCAACTATGTTCTGAAATTAAATTAAGTGTGAAAATTTCTTTGTTTTACTATGTTAATATTATGGATTATTGCACATGATGAAAGTACAACAATTGTAACTTTCTAACAACTAGCTAACCAGGTTTTTTAGGGATTCATGTTTCAAAAAAAATAATCATTTTGCACTTAAGCTTTGCATGCATAACTCACTCTATACTTCTGTTCCTGAGTGGCAGCAACAACTCCAGGGTCACCACGCCAGGATTTCAGAAAGGTGTACCACAACAATAGCGATGATATAATGAAGGCAACACTGAGCCAGGGAGAAACAACCTTGGAGATCCAGACAAACCACGTGACATACATCCAAAACTGGAAGGGCAAGAAAACAATAATGTGTACATCATACATGCAGAATGCAAATAGTTGCACAGTAACTTTTGGCAGCTAGTAAAATGACAGTACCTTTTTAAAATAAAATGAATTGAAACTTAACATATTTTTTGACATTCCAAAAGAAAAATATCTTTTCATTTAGTCAATAATTCATTGCAGACATACAGTAAGTCAGCGATTTATGCAGTTCGTTCAGGAAATTTCGATAATTTAAATCTAAACATACTTTACTTTTTTCAAACCATTCTACATCATTTTTAGTTTTTACAACCAGAAATGTGAAAAGAACTTCGGCAGGAATGGCAATAAATGCCATCTTTTGAGCAAATTTCCAGATAACCTTCTACATACAAATTTAATGTTCAGTGCATTGTATCATTGAAGTCGCCAAATATATAACTCACTTAAAAAATTTGAAGAATATTCAAATTTATTAATTACAAGTATTATGCTAAAGTAAAATGGTATGCTATAGAAAAACTAATTTATTGGTACCTATTTAGTGTGTGTGTACGCACTCATTTGGCAGCATTGTAAGTAATAACAGTATCTGGTTTTCTAGGAGTTGGGCTGATGTCAACTAAAGTAAAATTGTGAGTTTTGCACGTTGTCAACATGAGGACAGGGCTCTTTGTCTGTGCACTTCACAAATTTTATTCCATCTGAATTCTTTGGTCCTTATATATCACACCCTTTTTTCTGATTTTTTTGGCCTTGGGTGAATATTTCTGTTTGGCATGTACTGCACCACATAGGTTTGTATTCTTTCTAACAACTCTTTAGATAGAGGAACACTTGTGTAGAAACTGCCTGTGTTTAATATGCAACCTTCATACAAGAGTTTATTTATAAACTTCATTACTATGTCCGTGAACATCTCTTTTGGGAGGAATTATCCTACAACTGAGATTAGTTGTACCATGATACCGATATGATTAAGAGAAAACATAACTGGCTATGAGGAATATACTGACTCATCTAATGCAAAGACAATAAGCAGAGAGGACTGTGCAGAACAAAAAATAATTAATACTTCACTTTGAAATAATTTTGCAGTCACATAGTAATCAGAATGTAATAAAAAGTCTTACAGCAGTGATTTATTTATTTACATACTTCGTTGCAATTAGGCAATATACCTGGTGGCAACGGTCCAGTGTGATCACTGGTCACTCTTACAATGCACATACATACACACACAAGAAGAACAGATATGAGACAAAATGCTCGTATATTCAATGACACTTTTAAGATTACCGACCTCTCCTTTACTATCACACAAGGATTAGGTGTACACCACACGAGTACATACTACGCACCGTCCATCGCCACACTTCGTCCGTAATCACGTATCTTCAATTTCATATACCGTTCAAAATCGCGTCCCGTTAACACATTATTCATAGCACAAGTACATACGGTTTTATTTCTCACTCACACGTTTTTAAGGCGAGCATACACCTCGTTTTAAATTTATTTAATGAATAAGGTAAGGACTTAAAGATATCCTCAGGTAACTCATTCCATTCTTTTATTCCACGATTGAGGAAGGAGTTTTTTTTAATGTTTGTTTTGTGCCCTCTATGTTTTATTTTGAACTGATGGTCCTTCCGCCCAATGTAATTTGGTTTGTCTAATCTTTCTGAGAGCTCCTCCCACCCCTTCTCTTTATTTACTATCTTGAACATCCCACATAGCCTGTTCAGCTTCCTTCTGAGTCGGAGCGGTGTCCATCCTAGTGTCTCTAACATTTCTGTCACACTATCTGTCCTGTTATGTCTTCCTAGAGCGTACCTAGCTGCCTTTCTCTGTACTTTCTCAAGCTTATTTATATGCACCTTTACCATAGGGTCCCATACTGTTGTTGCGTACTCCATTATTGGTCTTACAACTGAAGTGTATGCTAATTCTTTAGCGGATTTGTTGCTCCCCTTAAGGTTCCTCATGACCCAGTGTAGAGTTTTAAAAGCCTTACCTGCCACCTTATCTATATGATGTCCCCATTCTAAGTTAGCTGTGAGATAGACACCTAAATATTTACATTTCTCAACTCTTACAAGATTTTCACCTAGCAAGTTATAATCTCTATTTTCCCTTCTCCTTTTCCTACTAAATGTTATTAGTTTACACTTTTTTGTGTTTACACCCATCTTATTATTAGTAATCCATTCCGATACTCTGTTTAGATCATCCTGTAATATATCACTATCCCTGTTGTCTTTTATTTTTCTATATATTATACAGTCATCTGCAAAGAGACAAATGTTACATTCTGCTTCCTTACCTATGTCATTGATATAGGATAGAAACAGTATCGGGCCCAGTACACTACCTTGGGGGACGCCCATCGTCACTATTGATTCTTGAGAATATTCTTCTCCTACCCAGACCCTTTGGGTTCTCTCCCTGAGAAACTCTTTTAACCAGGACTTAACTCTTGGGTCAATGTTCATCTGTCCTACTTTATTTAGTAACAGATCATGTGGGACCGTGTCAAAAGCTTTTTTAAAGTCAATTACAACTGCGTCTATTTCTCCTCCATCATCTATTACCTCAGCTATATCTTGACATAGGCCTAGTAATTGTGTTTCGCAGGAATAACCTTCCCTAAACCCATGTTGGTACCTAACCAACCAGTTATTTTTTTCCCAATAGTTGCGCATGTATCTAACTATTATTTTTTCGACTAATTTACAGACTACTGAGGTCAGACTTATAGGTCTGTAATTCTCAACCTTCATTTTATCGCCTCCTTTAAATATTGGTATAACACTTGCTTTTTTCCAGTCTGAAGGTAATTTACTGTTGTTAATGGTGGCATAGAAAAGTGATCTAATGTATGGAACTATAGCCTCTGCTCCAAATTTTAAAGCATCGATTGATACATTATCAGGCCCAACTGATTTATTTTTTCTTTGATGGCGTATTAGTCTAGAGATTTCTATATCAGTGACCTTTATATACTCTGCATCGTTCGAAACGCAGTTCGTTAACATCCTGTTGTCCTTGTTAATGGGCCCGTCCACCTTACTGTTTTCGTTACTTTCCTTATAGGGTCTAGAATACCACTTATTTAGTTCTTCCGCTTTTCCCAGATCATCTAAAATCCTAGTTCCGTCTTCTTTCACAATCATGACTATGTCTTCCCGGTTATCCTTTTTCCTTCTTAGATATTTGTGGAATTTGTTTGTATTTTTCTTATCTAATATATTAACTAAAAACTTTTCTTGGGCTTTACGTTTTTCAAAATTTAAATCCATAATCAACTTTTTATATTTAATCAAGTTTTGGGAGGTTGTATTCCTACGTTTATATGATATCCTTACTTTCCTTTTTAATCTTCGTATTGATCGATTATAATATTCTGGGTCACTATTGTGGTTTATCATTTTTTTAGGGACAAAGTTCTCCAATCCCTCATGTAAAATACTTTTAAATGAATTCCATATTTGGTTCAAATTCGAACCTTGCCCTGCCCACCTTGGAAAATTTTCAGTCAACATAGTTTTGAACCCATTCGCGTCCCCCTTTTTATAAAGCCACACATACTTTTTTGCGAATCTCTTTGGGTTTGGTGGTGACCACTTTAGATCCATTGATAGTGCGGAGTGATCGCTCAGCCCGGGTATAATCTCGGTGGTAACATCTCCGTTATTGGGCCTTAAAAGAAAAACGTCAAGGACATTTCTTCCTCTAGTGGGTTTATTTACTAACTGTGTGAAACCTTCTTCATGGATTATTCTATTTGCAGCTGACTGGGCCCTCCCGCTCCCCATCCCTTTACCGCCCCAGTCCACCCCCGGTAGGTTTAGGTCCCCCGCTATTAGGGTCCAACTGCCTGGTTTTTCCGAGCATAAATCCGCCAGGGCCTCAAGAGTGCTCAGGTCTTCATCTGGTTTCCTATATACTCCAATTATATTGAGTGATCTGCTATTTTCCGGATTAAGAATATTTACACTTAGGATTTCAAAGTCTTCTTTCGCCACTACCAAGTTACTCGAAAACCCCGTCTTAATACAGATGAAAACACCCACTCCTCTGTCATTTCTATCCCTTCTGTACACAGTAAACCCCTCTGGAAAAATTTCACTTGAATATATATCTTCATTCAACCAAGATTCAGTACCTACAACACAATCTGGCTTACATGCCTCGAGTAATGTGTGAAATTCATGCTTTTTATTCCTGATGCTACGACAGTTAACCTGAAGAATCTTTAAGCCCTTACCTTTGTTAGATCTCCTGTTATGTGGAAACTCCAGCACCAATTTCTCTTTGCTGCACTCGAACTCCCCTAGACCGCCTTTAGCATTTTCCACCCTCCTGAGTCTCCATGGAACATTTTCTGGAGCCTCTGTAGACTTATCCTCGTTTGTAATTTCATTTGACGACGAGGCAACACCACTCGATCCTGACACTAGTTTTCCTTCTTATTCAAGAACACATTTATGACATTACACATTAACTCGCTTAATTTGTTGCTACCTCTCCTATTTAGGTGCAGTCCATCCCATCCTAAGTCCATATCACTTATCCAACAGTTCGGATCTACGAAGTATAATCCTTTTTTTTGGCAAACCCAGTCCAGACCCTCGTTAATATACATAATTTTTCCCCATTTAACATCCCTCCTTTTTATTACACCACTCACTATTATCTTTGCTGTTCCAAATTTTTTCTTTGCAGCGGTACACAAGTCCCAAAATAGGCCCACTATATGATCAGCCGATTTCGATTTTATATCGTTCGTCCCAATGTGCAACAACACCACGTCCTCGTTTCTCGCTTCGCTTAACCGCTCAATATGTCTCTCTAATTCTTCAATCCTCATTCCAGGAAAGCACTCCACCAATGCACCACCTTTTCTACTTTCCTCTCCTGCGAAACGGATCATGGAATCACCCACAACCCTTACATATCCGTCTAAAGCTTTAGGTCTGTCTTTCGAGAAATTTTTAATAACGTCTTCCCCCTTGTGGGTCGTGTTGTTTGAGCCCACTTCCGTTCGGTCACTAATATTTTTGCCTCTCTCCTTCCGAGCCTCGTTCACTCCATTCCTCTGGTTTGCAGGCCTTTCCGGACCCCCGATGGGAGTTGTTTCCCTGGGTTTCTCCGTTCTCACCCAATCTTCCCCCCCGTGGCGGGGTGCTACCTGGTTTCTCTTCCCCTCCGTTACTGCCCCATTCTTCCTGGAATCTGGCCACCATGTGACGTTACTCGAGGGCTTCCCTTCCTGAATAATCTGCTCGGAGGTCGCTCCAAATCCCCTACATTCCATCCTTATGTTCGTGAATATGTCGCTGCGGCGTCGGCCAACGTTAATGGCTTGCTTATTATCTTCTTTTTCGACGGAAGATTTGTTCAGTTGGCAATTTTTACTTACAGTCGACTTAAGAGTAGATAGTTCGTCTCTTAGGTTTGCGTTTTCTCTCCTTAGTTGGTCAATCACCATCGAAGCTGTTGAAAGCTCCTCTTCCAGTTTTGCTATTTGCATTTCCTTCTCATTCATCTTCTGCGCGCCGCTTTTCGATTCGCAGCCAGCGCAATTCCATCCCTCTTTCACACAATCTTCCATGCTGCATCCAGAACATCTGAAGTGGAACCAATCGCCGCATTCTCCACATTGGGCCCCGTTCCTCAGCTTTCTGTTGCATACCGAGCACTTGACCACCACTGTATCGGCCACATGGCCCCTCTCGCCGGTCATTTTACCGAACCCCTCAGCCCTTCACTCGGACAACCCCACAACCGGACACTCCAGCGACACGTCCTTCTCCTCTGACGGACTGCTGATGACTGATGTTTTCTGTTCTGTTCTGATGTTTCTGATTCACTGTTTTAATTCCAAGTCACTAAGAACAGTACCTCAAGCCGATCAATTTGTACTCATTTGGTTTTAATGCATGGCCTGAAATTCCACTGAATTAAATAGACTTGAGGATATATAATACAAATCTGAAAGCTAAGAACCACAAAAATTTTGGGATTTCGGGTTTTGTGAAAATGCAACACAGCGATATCATCAAATTAATTTTTAATGCACAATGGCACAGGATGATTCTTCTCACTGCACGATGCAACAGTTTTCCATGCCTTCCCATGACCTCCACATCGATTTTAGTCTACTCTTCTGGACTTCACATTTCTTGAATACTTGGGGTATTTCTGAATGGTAAACAAGCAGTGGTTCAATTTGCAAATTGCTTTTTGCATTTGCACAAAACAGCAGCGGGAGACAGTCTTTCATTGGCTTGTGGGATGGAAATGCATTCGCCCATAGCATTATATAGATCTGCTTAGGTATCTATTTCCAGAAGACACCCATCTCATCACAATCAAAAACCTGTGGCAGCATACAACCCCATAATCTACAAGCTTCTCTAAGTTACCTATTAGATTCTCTGCTGCTTTTTGAGTCTGAGCTCATTTTTTCATCATGCCCCACAACACTGTGGATGTCATTTCTATTCTTTAAACTTCGCACACCACCGACAGCTTTGCTTAAATACTTCTTTTTTGGCCATTGATGATCTAAATTTGATTGATCTTAATTGATGGCTATCTTCTTAACGAGGCCAGCAAATATCACTTTCAACTTTCACCAGTTATATTCTAGTTCATAGCATTGCAATTGCTTTTTGTTTATCCATATGAGAAGCAAACTATCAAGTTTGTTGAGAATACCTAACCATTTTATAGATAGTCTTGTCACTCCCTTTGAAGCATTAATCTCCTTAACTTTGTCCTGGTTCCTAAGGACAATGCAACTCGTTGACGTCAACTGATTGCATGCGTAAGCTATATCAGCCATGCTCACACCTTGTTTCCGACTTTCAATGATTTTACTTTTCATTTCTTTTTATTTTATTTTCATTCTCTTATGGCTGTCTTCTGGTGGATTTTTCTTCAGGAACATTTACAAAACTTTGTACAAAAAAAATACCAAATAATATAACTGAACACAAGTTTGAAAAAATATGTGATCACTAGGAACACCACGATGCTAGCACAACGAATGCTAAACACAAACTGAAGTAGCTGGCATGCAATCATTCTGAGAATTCCCCCTTTCTCGTCATATGTTATGTGAAAAGTCAATAGGGAAGCGAGGTACTTAACAAATAGATTTTTGCTCCTAATGCAAATTACTTGCTATGAGAGGTGCTTATTAAATGAGGTTCTACTGTACCAATCTACAACATAGCATATGCTAAGAACAAGGATGTATTGTGTGAACTTTCTATTTCTTTCTTCATAATTTCTGCCTTCCTGCCATCTTCCTGCCTTCATGCTGTCTACCCCACTTCCTCCCTCTGATGATAACTTTAACACACAACTACCTTTCAAGTAGTAGTAGTTTTTGGGGAAGGTGACCAACAGCTAAGGTCATATGCACCACTAGGAATGGATGGGAAAGAAAAGTTAGAGAGAAGCCCAGCATCGGCATTAGCCTACTCTTCAGAAAAGACGTAAAGGGATCCACAGTTAAATGTCGAATCCAATAGATGGCACACTCACTCAAAGTGCTCTCCACAAAGCACCTCAAGTAAGGATTGGGATACCACTGAAAGAGATCTGCCATCTCCAGGATTTGAACCCAGGCCCTCTTAATAAGAAGTCAGTACGTTAGCCACCACTCCACTGTGATCCTCTCACTACCTTTCATTATTTCCTGCACACACTTCTACATCTTTTTTGGATTTCCCTAGTAATAACGTCTCTTCAACCACTCTTATTTAAAATGTCAGGCTTTGTCTTCCTCTCTGTTGAACTTATTTTCTCCCTTCTCTACCACATGCATATTTCAAAAGCCTCCATTCTATGCTTGTCCTCTTACCTAAAAGACAAGGCCTCACATCCATAAATCACTATGATCCATATTCAACCCTGTTCTAATCTTGTCTTCACATCTTTTTTGAGTTCACAGTTCTCTTCTTCTCCCAATTGTCTCTTTTGGTAACAATTCTTTTCTTGTTGACACCATTATGATGCTCCTTTTCCTAAGATTATTCATGTGCACATTATTATATTGGATTGATAATAATGCTCGAATTCATTGAGCATGATATTGCCACAAATATTTTTCACCAATTTGTAGAAAGCGACACTAGTATTAGAATTACATAAGAGTTACAAGATGTCATAAAATTTCAGAATGTTGACTTCCGGCAAGTAATCTTTAGAGAGCATACTCTACACAGCAAATGATTAACTTCCTTTCAGGTATTTTGTTCATACCAGGATTATTCAATGAAACTACAACATTAAACATTATTTCTACTCGACTTTTGGCAAGATTTTCAAGCAAAAAAGAGTCACCCTTAAAATATTTAATGCTTCGTGAAATCTCACACATTTTTTTATATAAAATTTTTTTTATTAGAGTTATCTGACTTACCTTAGTAGCAAGGTAAATAGACATAGGTAGAAGATTCATTAGTCGCTCATCATAGAGATACTGTCCGCCAAAGTGAAGAATGATGTAGGCCAGCACAAATATACCCATTTTCACTAAGTAATTGAGACTGGACTCCAGTGTGACTCCAACCACATAGAAAGCCATGAATGGTGTAGATACCATGCACCAGAACCTTAGATGCTGAATGCAAGAATAGGAAACAACAGAGTTAGTTATCAATGCCCTTTGTTTTTCCATCATTGCAGTGCAGCAATATCTGCAATAATGAAACCATTCACTTATCAAATGACTGACTTATATGCAGCAAAGTTTTAGAAAATGATGTGAAATGAGTCAAGATATTTATATTAAAGTAGACCCTGAAGAACTTTAAAAGAAACTACCGAAATTAATTTTATCTGAAGGATAACAATGCAAGTAAAAATAGACCATAATGCTTTCTTTGTGAACAATTGAGATTACTACAATTAATATTACATTGTTTACAATTCATGATTTTTAAGTATAACAGGGGATAAAAATTTCCCAGAGAGAGGCAGTACACAACTGAAAACCTACTGGTTTACACTCGGTCCAAATTTAATATTACTCTTTGGCAATCTACTATTCAGTCAATTAAAAATTATAAATTTGAGTATTAAGTTAGTAAAAAACAACACAAAGCCAAAAAGCAGTCACACATGAAAAGTATAAAGACATTTAATGAATTATTAATGGAATTTCTATATTAATAACAACAGATAAAATGCATAGCTAGTGGGTAAATATATCAATAACTGTTTGGTATCGTTTGCCATTTTATATGTTCAAATACTAGTCTAGTAAAGCATGATTAGTTTAAATACTTTTTAAAGAAGCAATCAAGTCCCTTTTGTAAGCCAAGCAGTTGATGATAATAAGATTGTGCAAGTGAAACATTTTTCTTCAATTTTTCCTCACAAAAAGAGGAAGTCCCTGACATTTTGAGGTTTTGTTGGACGCTAACCAAAGGAGTGATTCCCCAAATATAAATACCATACTATACTTTTTTCCCAGAATGTAAATTAATTTTGTAGATAAATATAGTTCTCTCCTTATTCATTTTGAATGAAAGTTACAATGTTGTTAAAATTAACTATTTATATTACTGTCACAATGTCTTACTACTGCTTACATTGTGTTTCACCAACAAAAGCATATGTGTGGAGTTTACTACATTACAATAGTAGTCTCCAAACTAGTGGAAAATAAACTGTAGTAAAATCTAAGAGATTAAAAAATAACTACAAAACTAATTTATCCAAAACTGGGTTGGCTGTCATCATTTGACATCTCAATACAACTATGTTATGTACAGAAAGAACCCATTCAAGTCAGTAATTATCAACTGAAATCTCATCATTGACCAGTGACTATATCTTCTGCCAAGGACTAACAACAGGGAAACTCAACATATTACCATGTATCAAACTTTCATGAGCAAATGGAATTTGATGGGCTGGCAGTAGTATTCAAATTGAAAATACAAAACGTTTGCGAAAATGTGTGGGTCATGGCTAACCAAAGATTAGCCTCCATTGCCACTGTGGATGTGTGTACTGAAAGCTCAAGTATCTTCTCTTTCTTTGTTTTCATCTTTATCTCCACTTTTAATTAAATCATTCCAGGTTGGAATCAGAGATGACTTTTACTATCATATTCTAGGATTTTCAATTAGAAACTGAATAAATCCCATAACTCTACAAAATTAAGACCATGCAATGAAATTTTATTAATATAAGAAGAAAATAGATTTGATTTCTCAAATTGAATGCCTCAAGTGGGTTGTCTAACATTACTCACATATACAAAATTGGTAATGAAGAAGACTCAAATATTTATCAACCAAAAATATATGTGAGGTGACTTCAAACTCAATAGTCTCCTGATTTTTTGGACATACTACTTACATCAGAAACTTGAAACTTCTGAAACTTTTCAACATAATCTCTGTACACATTGTTTACAAGGTTGATGCCATGATTCTATGGCTATCGAGAATGCTTCTATAAAAGCCCATTTTGCCCATGAGAAAAACTGGCCAGTCAGTGGCCGAAGTTTATCAGATTCATTGTCGACCAAAGTTCATCTTTCCTTGAACTGTTGCCACCATAAATACTTAATTTTCACATTCATAATACCATCACCATTTGTCTCATACAATTGACGAATTCACATTGGTATTAAATCACCCAAGTGAGAAAACAGATAATTACATGTTCTTCTAATGCACCAAATGATACCATTTTAAGTATTGAAGATGCTCCCATTTTTACAGTAGTTATAAAAACCCTGTGCACTGTTTGAAGCAGCCATCTATGCCTTAGACACATAAACAGTGACCATATATTTTTAGCTGCACCACATCTAACTACTCCCATTCCTGAAACATAAATTGAGATACCATAGAACTTGAAGCCATCTCAACACCTATCTCGCATGATCCTGGGGTATTTCATTATGAGAATATTAATCCCTTTTCTCAATAGTAGCTATTTTTTTAAAGACTAACCCAACAAAGGTTTAGAAAAAGTTAAGCACATGAAACACAGCTGTCATTTTACTTTTTAAACAGCTTTTTAGGGATTACAATACAACAATTTCAGAGTGTATAAATCATCCACCTTGATGAGGATTCGAACCTGGATCCCTCAATGTCCAGCTGAGTGCTTTAGCCATTTAAGCTATTGAGGTGTCCTCGAAATCTGATTCCATCAAAAGTTACTACTGTGGCATCTCCCGCAGTTTCTTGGAAGCTTTTTAGGGCATTAAATTCCAAAACTCATGTCATAGATTAAAATAAGTAAATACACTACTCTTTAGAATTCACGTGTATGAATGAAAATATCCCATAAAGTACTTTAACAAACAAAAAAACATCTTAAGATAAGATAGAAGAAACTTTTCAAATGCCACCAGAAAGAGTGGGTGATAAGAGCTCATATTTTCCAAATATTCATCCTATACTACCAACACATGAAGTTAATTTGTAAGCAATAACAGATAATTAATTGCCAACACAAATAAATACGGAAATAACCAGTCCATCCACATTATTTACTGAAGATTTAACGCTAGATTAAGTTTTGTGATGGTGTAGAGATTAAAATTAAATATTAAAAAAAGCAGAATAGTGAAATGTTTCAGTGCATTAAAATGGAAGCAACACACAACATAGACTGGGGCACATCATGTACATATTTCAAAACAACAAACACTTAGGAGGCAATAGGCCCTCTAAGCATAAACAAAAATGCACACATGAGTACTCAGATTCACCATTTAGAATTTCTTTTTGTATGTTGTTAGAAAATTGAATGTAAAAGTGATGCAATATTTCAATTTATAATGCAACATCTAGAATACATACGTCTAGCATTTATTTTAGGCTCATCAAAGAAAGAGATGGCATTTGTCAAAATATAAACCTTAAATCATAGATGGCATTACTGTTCTAAATTATTCTCAATTAAGGGCCTTTAAGTAATCACAAGAAAGCTGTCTGTGAGAAGGAAAAAGTTGCATTTTGTATGTAAAGTTTCACTCTCTTATATAGAATGCAATTTAAAAGCTCTGGTGATCTGACTGAGCCCTCTGGGATATACATATTCGCCTTGCCCATACAGGGTGGGCCAGGTCCTGAACTCATGGCAGCTGCCTGGGTATTATGTGGAAGTAGAAATATATTTTGGGGAAACATTCAGGACACCACTTCGGCTAGTTTGAAGTCTTATGCCATGCTCCATTCCAACCTTATGGACTGATGAGTGTGCCAATATAACAAGTGTTTCAAGGGCTCACAAAATATCTTATGTGCCTATCACTTCATAGTTATACCCATCTGTTGACAGAAATGGAATAACTGAATTTCTAATTCTTCCCAGTATTAAATTTCATGTCTGGCAATTTCATCCAAGAAACATTCTTTCTCAGAACTTAACCTT
This sequence comes from Hetaerina titia, assembly GCA_037158775.1. Lineage (NCBI taxonomy): Eukaryota > Metazoa > Arthropoda > Insecta > Odonata > Calopterygidae > Hetaerina > Hetaerina titia. The sequence goes on along the minus strand of CM073775.1, from coordinate 35,092,063 downwards.
CACAATTAATGAATTCAAACATTTTTTTTTCTCTATCTTTCAATTGACTGTTTACCAGTCCTCTAGTTTTCCCTTGTTTTCATCCACTAGATATGAGAAGAATTCATCATATGCTAGCAGAGGAATAGATCTTCCAAGCAATACATGGTTATACATGGTACCACAGGCTTTTGAAGGGAAAGTGAAGATGAACGCAAGTAGGCAATAAAGAGTTAGGATACAGCAGTGGTTCCCAAAGTGGGCACTACCACCTCCCGTGGATTGGTGCTCTAGTCTCTAGGGGCGAAAAGAGGCAAGGGGGCAGCAGGGAAGCACCGGAGGGTCCTGACAATGTGACATTTGCAAAGGCTCATTAAGCTTCCATTTTTAAAGTTTACATTGTTTCCTGCATCTGGAAGCAATTTAAACCATATTATTATTATTAGGTAATCTACCATTTAAGGTAGGTTTTTGGATGGACACAACTATCAAATAAATATTTTGTGACTCCTAACAAAACGCAATCCAGCAAACTACTCTACATCAGGTCCCTCTTCATCTCTGTGTACTTTCTTCCTCCCTTCATCCCGTCCAACATCCCTATCCTGTTCCTGCCCTTACCTCACTTGCCCAACATTCTCCCCTCTATTACCTTCTTCAACATTCCACTACCGCTCAATACGCCTTTCATCCATTTTTCCTGCCTCCATACGATTTCTCTCAACAAACCCCTCTCCTCACCCACCATCTCTAGTACTTCCTCATTTGTTTTCCTTTCGGTCCATTTCACCTTCTCCATTTAAACCATATGTGTACTTATATTTTAAAGTAGGAATGATTGAAAAATATTTCCAAGCCTGTCGAACAAGGGAGACTTTTGAAGGAGTATAATCTCATTTGGCCTATTGTCAGCACAACTTCACTAAACTGAGTACTTCAGCAGTAAGGTTTAGTGTGAATTAAATGAATGCGAAGTGAAACACCTGATATGAATTCAAGAGACATTTATATTACTACGAGGGTGGTCCTATTAGTACCCAGCCTGAACTAGAGATGACAGTAGTTGTTTGAAAAATATCACTGTATTAGAAACTATTCAATCTATAAAGCATATGTTTTAAGTTTGAAGACACCACATTGTTCAGTACCTGTTTGGCAGCCATCAATAGTGAACGTTTTCACTAAATTCATGAAAATTGATAAAATTGGTCATCATTATGCGATACTATACTTTTATTTGAAAGGCATCAGCCCAACCAATATTAAAGCTGAACTGGTTTCTACTCTGGGTGAGTCTGCTCCTTTGTTTACAACATTAAAATATTGGGTAGAAGAGTTTAAACGAGGCCATACCAGCTGTCAAGACGAGTGTCACATTGGTCAACCAAATTAGTTGACGACTCCAGAAACAGTGAGGAAAATCCACCAAGTGATACTGGATGATCGTTGACTGAAAGTGCACAAGCTAGCAGACATACTAGGCATTTCAAAAAGTTCTGTACATCACATATTAACTGAAAATTTGGACATTAGGAAGCTGTGTGCAAGATGGATGCCGTGTTTGCTCACACTCGAGCCAAACCAGTGTCGTAAAGATGTTTCAATTGAGTGTTTAGCAAAGTTTTGTAGCAACAAAGCAGAATTTTTGCACCATTTCATAACCATGGATGAAACATCCAACGTCCATTACTTCACACCTGAGACAATATAACATTCAAAACAATAGATTCAAAAGGGAGAACTGGCTCCAAAGAAGGCAAAGATCGTTTCATCTCCAGGCAAGGTCATGGCATCTGTTTTTTGGGATGCACCTGGGATAATTTTCATTGACTATCTTGAAAAAGGAAAAACTATCAACAGCAAGTATTATACGAACATATAGCAATGTTTGAGCGAAGAAATCAAGCAAAAGCGGAGGAATTTAGCTAAGAAGAAAGCATTGTTTCATCAAGACAATGCACCAGCTCAAGAATCCGTTACTGCAATGGCAAAAATTCATGAATTAAAGTTTAAATTGCTACCTCATGCACCCTATTCACCAGATTTACCCCCCTTGGATTATTTTCTGTTCGCAAACTTGAAAAAATGGCTCGGCTGTCAAAGATTTTCCAACCGTGAAGAAGTGATGTCGGCAGTTAATGGCTATTTTGAGGAGGAAGACAGTTCTTACAATAAAAAGGGTATTGAACGAATTGAACATCACTGGGAAGTGTATAGAGCTGAAAGGAGATTATGTTGAAAAATAAATGCATTTTTTTCCAAATTGTTGTGTTTTCTTTGTTGGGTTGGGTACTTCTGGAACCACCTTTGTACAGCTTTTGGATTTTAAATAAACATTTGATTAGTCATTGTTTTTAATTTAATTATTTCAATGTTCCTCATTTGGTTATTGCTTTATGATTTTGATTATTATTTTAAAGCTATCAATTGATTGGGGGGCATTGAATATAGCCCGCTGTAGAATATATAGATGGCTTGAAAAAGTTTGAGAAACACTCGGATAGTGTCAAGGATGGATTTACTTTGGGCTAATTTCCTCTACCTTATGCTCATCACCTGACCAGAATTATCACAAAATGCATTGCATCTACAATTACACATGGTCCTTGCAAACGCATAAGATATCAATCCGTACATATTGGTAATTAGACTTGGCATATGGCAATGAGGCCACTTATAAGAGTAAATAAACTTAATTTGTTTTTCTCCAATTAAAGGTGCCCTTTGAATTATTTTAACGGTCTTTAGCATCATAGTTTGTACCAATTCTAATTAATTATAACTATTTTGGGGTTCCTCTGCTTGAACTAGGGCTATATACAGTAGGTAAGTTCTCAATTATGTACTCTAATATAGAAGATTAATATTGCACAAATGAACCAAAATGAAAAAAGATTAGAATTTTCCATAGGCAGGGCAGAAATGTAGATGTAACATCAAAAATATCAGAAAAAATAAAACTCAATTCTAAATGTCCTAGGATTGAATATAAATTATATGGAAGTGCAAAGTTTCTTTTGTACCTTCATCATTAAAAAAATTCAAAATCTTTTTTCTCGTAAGAATGGCTTTGGTGGGGTTAAAAAACATTTGAATAAGTAACTGCACCAAATATCAGGTATTGGATCAGGCTAGGGCCTATATGTGCAAGGTGCCAACAAGGAGGATCATGATGCAAACTGCATAATATAAATTTAGTAAAAAAGTATTAAAATCAAATACAGCTATTAAATTAACCACTCTTTTCATAAGCATATAGCTTCTAAAGAGATAATACTGCTTGTGTGCTTTGTTGATTAATTTTGGGCTAGAAAAGCAGCTCGGCTGCAAAGGTCATAAGGCTGAAAACAATTTACATTAACGATAACATAGTTTATAATACATTCAAAATTAACATATAATAGATTATATACATAATAAGGCTGAGTCCAATTGTTTAGAAAGAGAGGAGCTGGTGGTTTGGCTAGGAATGGTGAGTCACAGAGGGGGCTTGGGGCACTCCTGCAGTATTTATAACAAAATTCCTGCAGATTGCTAGAACATAAACCTAATACTATGCCTTGTGATGCAAAATAAAGTACTTCTTTTAGGAAAACCAAACCACTTGCCATTGGTCCCAAATATCAACGTCACAAAGACTTTTAGTGGCAGGAAAGAATGCACACCTTTCATGTCATAAGGGCCAAAGAACCAAGTGCAGGTTAACAATGAACTGAATGAATCCTTTCCAGGATATTTTAATATTTTTTTAAACAATTTTATAAACAAGTCTGACAATTTCTCTGCATGTTGAGTTATCAAAATACAGTTCTTTTTATCAATATTTCTCAATTAATGTACTTCATTTGCTTTATACATTCACATAAAAGAGTAATCCAATTTTCAAATAGGCTATGCTTTACACAAACTGATTTTTACAAATGGGATATTAGCATTGGATCAATCTATGTTTGGTAGTCTATGGTTTGGTCTATTGGCAGCATACGCTTAATATGCAACAAATTTCCCAAAAATACTCATAACATTCATGGGAGATGAAAAGTGCATATTAGTGCATTTTTACACAAGAAAGCCTTCTGCTTTAATTCAGGTCAACAAGATTTGATGTGCATCAATAAAATTTTTAAAATTGGTTTATCACCGCTACAGGGTTACATAAGAGGTTAAGCATAAAAACACCCCTGTTAGTCACTTGAAAGAGGCAGGAAACAGATGAAGAAATATCAGGCAGTGCAACAAAAATGTTACCTGATTAATCCGGTCCCTATCATTTATACCTTAATTACCTTGTCTCTTGTAAGCCGGTAGCATATATTTCTTCTTCTCCCAGAAATTTCCTGGATTTTTTCATTAACTTTCTTCCCTATCCATGTTGCTTTCTGAGATGATAACATGTTGTATACTGTTTCTCCCTAAAACATTAAAAAAAATGCTTTGAAAATGTGACCTATTGAGAGATTTTCAAAGGTTCACAAGGGCAGAATCACACTAATTCAAAACAATATATTTTTATTTCCTCAATTGGCATATTTCATTGTTCCTCTGAAAATATTATTTTAAAAAAGTGAAAGCCAAAACATAAAAGTATACATACTTTCAATTTAAATTGGAAAGAGTTATGTATCACTAGAGGTGGCAAGGGTATCAATAAATAGGGACACACAGAGGTCATGTTTTTTTCAGTAATGTGCACTCAACATTTAACAACAATGCACATTAAGTTGAACTATATGCACTGAACTACACTTGCTTTCAAACATTGGATTAAGTCTAGAGTTTAAAAGGCAGATTCTGCGGCATCAGTAACAATACTTCAAGTTGGGGTGCATAACACGTGCATACATTAAAAGATTTTATTTAATATCAGAACATTTTTCATTTAAACTTGCTAAAATATATTATTCAAATTGTTTTTCAAAGCCTTAAAATTCCTTCCATTAAAAACTACTACTTCTTGTATCTATGAAAGGACAAAATTGAAAAAACACACACCAGTTTCCAATCGAATGTTAAATTCTTTTGGCTGTTCTCCACAGGAAGAAAGACTATGTACACTTCATGTTTACAAACAAATCAAATCTTTTTAAAGAACAAATAAATGGCAGTTTGGCCACAGTAGGAATAAAGGAAATCTCTAAAATATACCAGATTTGGCAGAAAATAATTAATTTCACAGATAATCTTTAATGGAAGTACTTGTAGCTATGTCCATTTCAATATCTGTGGTAATTTCCAAGAAAATTATGCTTCAAAACAAATTATTTAAAAACTGTTGACACAAAGAGGAAACACTATTTCAATATAGACTGGGGAAACTTTTCTTTCTTTTCTTTATGGTCATTTTGTTTGCTCCAATCTTCTCCAAACCCACATCTCAAAATCCTTCCATGATTTCTCATCCTTTTTACACAATGGCCAATTTTTGGAACCAGTGAACATGCTATGTAATTCATAAACTCAAGACAAAGGGAGTGCTTCTGCTAAATGATAAATTTTAAATCCAGAAAATAAACTAAAAACCCCTTTTCCTGGTTTTTCTAAAAATCAATATTCCCAGAACTTCACATATTTCCTGGTTAGAGGACATTGAATTTAAAGAGTTGGACATAACGATGTAATCGAATGGATCAAATATCTTCCAGAATGATAACATACAAAATAGAGGAGGAAATACATGGTTTTCAAACATTTTAATTTATGGGAGAGCTTAGACTTGACTCAACAAAACAAAAATTACAAAATTCTTTTGAAATCATTGAAAGAATATGAAGAAAATACCACCTTTAGTAAAAACATAATGCTAGAATGACCATGATATATATAGGTTCCAAAGAAGGACCAGGAATAGCAAAAATTAGCTGCATAAAACTACATGTGACAAGTACTGTTTCATTCAGTTTCTAGAGCAATAGATATTTTGAGAATACTACATAAGTCAGACTAAAAATGTAATAAATTAGTGTGAAATTACTTAATCCATTACACTGAACAACACATAATTAGTAAGATACCTTGGAGAAGGGCATCAAATGAAGGTACCTATGTCAACATCTAAAATACCTCAAGTAAGGCTGGAACCATTACAGTACACTTCCAATCTTCAAGAGGTTGGAAATTTGACTCTTCCTCATCTTTATCTCAAAATGTACATAACTGAAGTCCCAATATAAATTTGTTTGTTGCTTACCTCAGAATTTGGTATGTCCAAGCTAGCACCTCTCATAACCAAGGTTGAAACTGCAGTTTGATTCCTTGCAATGACTGCCCAATGAAGAGCTGTGTTGCCTTGGAGCTTATCTTGGGAAGCTGTAGAAGCCCCAAAGGTAAGAAGTAGTCGAGTTGGATCTAGGCTGTAAAGGAGAAAGCAGTATTCAATGAATGAATGTTCACACACAAAGTGAAATTTTGCTAGGCAGATTTATATACTAAGCAGCAAATGTACTTAATATTGGTCATCCTAAAATATTAACATTATCTGAGTGGGTAAGACTGATTGAAAAACCATGGCATCAACTTTTACTTGCATGATTTTTCATTTCTATAAGCCAATATTCATATTAAACAAGATACAATGAATAAGACAATATGCTAGAAGTAAATACATAAACCTCTTCATTTATTATTAGAAATTAATGTATGAATTGGAATTCATCCATTCATCTTATTTTCAGCAGAGTGAAAGTGCCATTTCAAATGCAATGATTCAAAAGAGAACCAAGAGAATTTTCTCAACTTTAAGTGTTGTCAAATCTCATTTAAAATATAAATGCCAATAATCAGTGCCCATTTTCATAATCAGCACACCAAAATTAAGGAAATAATGAAGAAAAAGTAGCAAGCCTTTTCTCATATGAAGCTAAGAAGCTCAAGTAAAAATTAGGTTATTTTTATTTTAGATGATTGGTACATACAAAGCACTACTGCCAATGTATAATGAAGCTTATAAAAGAATATAACAGTATGCACAGAGACATCTTTTTCATAATCAGGAATTTACAGGAGATGCTATTAATCTCTTTTCAAAAATTCTGGTTTAACAATAAAAGTCCATTTCTTTTTTGATAGACTCTCTCACCATCTCTCAATAAACAAACAAAACCACTCTAGGATCATTATGTGACTGAAAAGAAACACAAATATCAATTCAAAGAAATCAACATCTCCAAAAGATCAATGATGACCTTCCACATTCACAAAACATCACCTTAAAACTCAAATTATAAAAATGTACATCATCTTACTGAACCCATCTTCGAAATATGTTCAGCAGAAGATTGTAATGAATCCATGATATTAGTTGTTAAACATAAAATTATCAAATTCCTTATGAAAAAAACTTGAGACAAACTCGTCACTACAATGCACTGCAATAGAATTCACAATTTAAAATTTAATGCTAAAGAAAGGAACTGTTCATCACATACAGTTTTAAATCCATCTTGATTGGTATCAAACTGGCAAAATGAAGGTGTCAATGTGAGCATCCAAAATGCCTCATTGAAGGCTTGAATCATTACTATTTACTTACAAACATCAACAACGAAACAAGGTTAACAAAATATGCATCAGAAGATGACATTAATTATTGACAGAGACTTGAGATATAACTAAGTTGCTAAATATGTTAGAGAAAAGTGAAAAACAATCTATGAGGTTAGGAAGTGAATTCATTACAGAGAAGACAAGGAAGAAAGAAAAGCAAATGTTTGACCAAATGTGACGGAGGAACTCTGAACATGATTAGCAAAAGCAGGTCAGGAAAGTTGTGACAGCAAAGTGCTATGAATTTAAAGTCAATTTCAAGCTGTGGTTAAGTTGTTCACCAATACACGAAAAGACAAAATGGCATCAGTGGGCTCACTGCAACTATGGAAGACTGTTTGCTACTATTTTAGTAAATACATGGGTAACACTGTCAAGACCTGAAAGATTCAATGGATCTAAGACTGACCACTTGAGGAAGCAATGAGTAATGAGAATATGACAATAGTTAAAAAATATACATTTTGCTAAGGCATGTGAGATTTCTGTGAAGTAGTAGAGGAAGCTTAAGAGAGACATAGCATTACATGTGTTTAGATATGTTCAGAGAAATTAAGGTTTGACCTGTTAAAATGAAAAGATCCTTTACAGATGAAATATGACTAAGAGGAATGGTGTAGTTGAAGTGAAGGCATTACACACCTATTTTAGTGTAAGAAGAAGTACATATTCATTTAAAGACATTCATTCCTGACATGGCTAACACCTTCCCGGTAGCAAGTGAAATTCAAAAGCAAAACATAACATGAACTGGAAAAATGTTCAACTTGTGACAGCAAATCCAATTAAATGATATTGGAAGGATGAGCTTTTTTTCTTACTCACTTCCCACCAACAGGTAGTTAAACCAAATACAAAACTCCAGACATACCTTGTAACTTTATATGCACTCCACATGAGTGGTGTCATCCCATTCCTATCACGCATATCAACACTAACACCTTTCGCCACAAGATATGCAACAACGGCAGTGTGTCCAAACTGTGCTGCAAGGTGAATACATGATGCGCCTTCACCATCACGTAATGATGGATCAGCCCCACACTGCATTAGTAGAACAACGGCCCCCAGATGTCCTTGCCTTTTGAGAATAGGTAAATAGTAAAAGTGAATTAAAATAATTAATATTTTCTTAGCTCATTAATATTTCCCTATCACACAAATCTCATGCAATAGTCAGACTTTTAATGATGACAAATATACAACCAGAAATGACGTGGTGAAATTAATTATTCATATCATTCAAACCTTTTTTTTCACCTCAAACCCAAAATTCATTAGGGTGAAAAAATTTCCTTTGTTTTACTATATTAATCATGATGGATTCGCAATCAATCCAACTGCATGGGGGAGACTATTTTTGGAGCTAAGTTGGAACTTCTGCAAATTACAGCACATGATATCTGGGACACAATTTATTATTTTTAAGCAACCCTCCTGAATGACTTAACACTAAAAACACTCACTTGACTTCCATATAATATACTATATTTATTTGTCCAGCAGACAGTGTACATTTTTGAAAATATATGACAGATGTTTAGGACATGACAATGGGATATAGATCACCTTATTTCCAAATAGAAATAATAATAATAATTTCTTCTTGAATAGTGAAATTCTTGTCTCATTTTTTAAATAGTCAGGTAGATTGTTAAATAATTTTGAGCACATTGATGTAAATTCATTGTAAAGTCACATTTACCATAAGTCACTATATGATAGATAATACATACACAAGGTACAGTTAATATTCCCAAATATTTAAAAAGAGGTCAGCAATGTGCACCATAAGATTGATTACGAATGAGTCTAATTTTTCCTCAACTAAAAATACTCGATTTTTTTGAGGATGATATTTCCCAAATTACAATTCTATCATAAGTTACAGAGTAGAACAACCCATAATGTAATGCTTTTATGTCATCTAAACTTATAGTGCATTTTAAACTGATTTCTGATAATTTAAATATACAAGGAACGTATCTACGGTCGTGAATCAATGTAAACAAAAAATGCTTTAGTTTACGGTCCCGCCATTTTTTGTTTACAAAGATTTCTGATAGTAAACTGAATTAATTTTCTTACATACCTAGAAAATATGTTCATCCAAATTGAGATAATGGTTTACATGTAACCCTGTTTTTTTATTTGTACAGCCATGATATCACACTTACTTTGAAAGTCGAAATTGTTAATTACAAATTGCGGAGAAAACATAATTTGCGTTTTACCACTGCTTGGGATCATGCCATTACTGTTACACCAGTCATACATTGCCTTTATCCCCAGTTCACCAGAATCCAATAGGTTATTAAAAAATTACAGGAATTCATGATGCTCACATATATATTCTCCTAATAATAATGCTACTGGTTCTTAAACAAGACTAATTTATGTAACTATCCATGAAGACGGGTGAAAAGCCTAGACCATCACTGAAGTTCATACTCATATTAAAAATACATCAAAAATACATATGTGAATACATCAAATTCCCTAAAAACTTTGAACATTGCCGGCAACACAATTTGAGCTGATAGTTTAGTTCGCAGTATCGGATATTCCTTATGTTGGTAGTTCGTAGGTATAACAAACTAATATAATATGCATAAAGAGTGATACCAATCAAATATCAAAGGAACCGCAGAGACCTAAAGAGCCCTAAACAAGATATGAACGTAATCAAATACTTGTGTATCGTTGACAAGTATGTAATGTACACATTTTGGTTGCCTGCATTTTGGAATGCAGGCTCTGGTAACTTCAAAGTCGTTACGAAAAACTGTAGACTATTAATTCTTTGCTTTACTACCATCACAATACACCTAAAAAAATCCTAAATGTACACCGAAGCAAAAAATCGATTCTAAACGTGTTAGATGGATAGGACAAAAATTCAAACTTGATAAGGCACAATTCATGCTTTGCATACTTTAAAAGGTTTTCAGAGAATATGATGATACAATTATATTTTTATTGAAACAAAAGTTAATATTAAATATTTAATCAAAACATCGATAAATCATTAAAATTTTTGCACTTCATAATGCAGCAGACAAATTTAATCATTTCAATTAATACAATGGCTGCAACACATGAGTGTCAATAATCCTACCTCATCTAGAATAAAGACAATGAGAGGACGATTGCTGCGCTATTTACACACTATTTTTACAGAAATCCAAAATATGCTTCCAACTGATAAACATAACTCTTACCTAGTTGCCCAATGAAGAGGAGTTGACATGAGCTCTCCTCCGACAGCATCCACAACTGCGCCTTTTGATACATAGTATTTAATAATTTCCTTCCTATTATTAATCGATGCCCAATGTAGTAACGTCACCGTTTCGCTGTCAGGTTTGTTAACATCGTATCCGCCTTCAATAATCTCTTTGCATCTCTCAAGGGCCCCATACTGTTTATAGATGAACAAATGATGTTTAAAATTAAATTGGCCCTTTTCGAAAGTAAAAATTTTGCCAAGATATTGAACGTCTGTACTGTGTCAAATTCAAAACATTAATACATTAATGTAACCTGCAATACCTGAGTAGCTTTGACAATGTCGAATCCACTGTAATCATGCTCTGTTGATGTGTTTTTCGTCACCGGTTCTTGAAATATTGTGTTACCATCACCTCTCCCATCACTTTCTCTTTCAGTTCCATAAAGCGTGCCTGGCTTACATCCATCCTACTCAATTGCAATGACAATAATATATATTATCTCAATGCATTATTACATAATTACAGCCTCAACAATATCTGACACAAATATAATCCAATTTCCTTAACCTAGATACAACCAAATCTCACACTTCAGTTCCAAATTACACAAGGAAAACAAACCTGAGTTACAAAATTCACAGGATTGCAAGTTGGGTCAACCTCCCCAGCCATGATCTATGTACAAGTAGAACTATAACAATGACAAATTACGTATAACGAAGAAATATAATCATTTTGATGTTATTGTTTCTGCTGTAGAACAGGCTTGATGGTCCCTCAAGATGCCTCGACCGACAAAAATCAATACTTATATGAATATACTCAATATTCAGCAATCATCAACAAATTATAGGGCCCTAAATTCGTATCGGGGTTCGACACGATTCAAATCTCGACAGAGAGGACTAGCACATATTAAATCATTAAACACCGGTTATGTGAATAGATAAATAATACCTCATTCTTCTAATCTACAACAGAACTTGAATTTTGAATCGATTTTTGGTAGTCGACTCATCCCGATACATATCGATATCGAATTCGTCTCCTCTTGTTACCATGGAAACGCAATTAATTTTACATGGCGGTTTCTTTGTATAGTTGTATAAAGTGAACCATTTCGAAGTAATAACTCTTTCTAATGATTTCTTGAACTTAACTCTTACATTTATTTAATTTCAATAGCTTGGACTAGAATTCCATAATTTATTCCAATTCAATTTAATAAATTCCATAAATAATTGCAAATAAAAAGTTTTTATAAACTATGAAGACATTGAATTAATAATAATATCTTTATTGAATTTTAACATCTCCGCTTTGACATGAAACAAATTAATATTAACACACGCATACAAAGAGACACTTAATATAATGAAATAAAACAACAAACAGTCAGTTCAGATAAGTATATAATATCAAGAATTTTTCACATATTAAACTGAGTGTGTGAACTGAAAGATTGGCGCCAAAGAATGAAGCAGCAAATCGTTCGAGTAATGGCAGTATAGTCCAGATTCTGATAGATCTTTGTGATGAGTTCCAGAAAATTTCCTATATTCACAGATTCCATGTAGGGTACTTTGGATTTTCTTAAGGAATCATATTTGAAATTTTTTGCACTTGTGGTTTTACAGCTATATCTCAAAATTAGCATTAATTTGTCAAATCAATTACAATGTACACTATTTATCTGATATATCATCACAGTGATAATAGGACACACTATAATTCATCAAGGGTATGTGGTAGGCCAAATAATAATGTTAGCGGTTAATGGTAGTCTGGGGCTACTGACTGGAGGGCTTTCTTTTGATTCTGGGTAATGACTTTAGACACCCTCATCTTTAACCAAGCTGTGTGATTTTTGGGATGCCACAGGCGGCCTAGAAAAGGAACTGGCTCACCTATCCTGATGTATGAATTTTACACTCCATTGGGCATAACACTATTTGAGCTCTACCTTCATCTATTGAACCAACCTTCAGGTTGAAAACTATTTTTATATCACTCAGCAACTATGGTGCGATAGTCATAATTTAAACTTTCTACAATGACATTGAAAAATAGTCCATATATTCCAATATTCTTGCCTGAGGCAAACATCAAAATATAGTTTGCTGAGTTTAGTTTTCCTTTTGATAGCTAAAATAAATTATCTTTTTATGAACCTGAAATTTTAATGATATGATAATTTATCACATTTCAGTTAGAATGTTAATACTTACTGTGGATAATTTGTTCTCTGAAGATCTGCTATCCAAAAGCAAGTCCTGAAAAAAAAATATACAACCTGAATACTTTATTATATTTATAAAATTATTTCTAATTGAAATTTGTATCATGTAAAATATATTTATAACAGGGAAATTCAACAACAGAAAGTGTTTTCACAAATGAATAAATTTTTGAACTGAGAAAAATAACAATGATCAATGGATTCAGTAAAGGTTATTATCATGTTAAAATTTAATATAAGCTCTTGTGAAATCTTACACAATGACTTTTCAATAATTCTATATAGACAAGACAAATCTACTTGTCTAAAAGTATTGAATTTTTTTAGTTACTTTTTCATTGGATTCTTATCACCACATTGTTTGTATGTAACTTAATTTGAATAAACTTTTTTATAATTTTATCCATAATTTCTCATTTATTTACAATAATACTCTCCATTTTAGTAATGCAATTATTAAAAAGCCCACCATGTCCACAAATGATCTTTGCTCTTACTATATAACTGGTTTAGCTAATGACATCAAGTGTGTCACACACTGACTGCTTAGATATTGTAAAATGTCTCCCTTTGGTGGCTTAAAAATTCAGCTGCTTTCTGCAAGGACATATATCATGTCTCACGTGTATTTACAAGCAAAACTTTAATGAAAAAAATGTATTCCTAATAAACACAAAAATTGGACTAAATTTCTCCATAGATTAATAATAGAATTTATAAATATGTTTTGATATTGAGAGCATCCATTTTGAAGTCCTTTTTTCATCCTCAGAAAAATTAGTTACAATATAGGCCACTCTCATATACAATATTAATTTTATTAAGAGCACAATGTATACATACACTGTTCTTTATTATCGTACAATACATTGTGTTCTTAATAAAATTAACATTGAACATGAACTTCCACAAAGTTGAGCTTAAAACAATAGAAAGCACTCTCATGTATCCCAGACTTATTTTGGAAGGTAGTTTGTCCCTGAATATGATATTAATGGCAATAGCATAAGCATTCATTTTATGTTTTTGGGTTTTGCTTTTGAACTTAAATGGATTTGAACTCAATTTTATATATTATATAAAGTCTCTCATCAGAGTCACCAATTAGGTATCTTTCATTTCACTTATGAATATCACATCATCCAAAATTGTTAATGTCAAATCTAAGCATTGCTATATTTTGGTATGAGCACAAACATTCATTGATTATATTCTAGGTGAAATCGAAAATATAACTTAAATGAATAAATTTGTAATATATGTGTGCATGATAAACTTGTATCTAGCATAATAAAGTAAATGGCTTCAAAGTTATTGTATATCTTACTGCCAAATTACTTTGACTATCTGAACTTTCCAGTTCTTTGCATAGGTGAATGAATGATTTCCAATTAATCATTTTCATTAATACCCTCATTATATAGAGTACATAAAAACAGAAAATGCATGATGACAATTTATAGGCGATACATTTGCTGTCTAAAAAGTTGTGTAAAAGAAAATGCTAATACTCTCTTGACAAAATCCAATGTACATTACGAAACAAGAATTGGACCTAAGCTAACTAACATAACCTAATTTGGCTAAGACCCAGGAATCAGTGAAATTCATTCACATTGCATAATTTAATAAACTAAAAGCTACTGCATATCGCACCAACATTCAAAACCAAATTATTATTGGCTATCATCAAAACATTTTAACTCTGCCAATGAATATCATGAGATAGTGTCCATAGAGACACTAATAACTCGGTATTCAAGTAAAATATTTGTAAATTTCCCTGTAAGTTCTCTGTTTTGTGTTTTTAATTATATTAATGATATCTATTTTAATATATAACCTTCTAACGACAAAAAAATTATAGCTATTCAATATTTTCTCCTGCATCAATCTTAATTCACAGCTCTGAAATGAACAACAATGAAATAAGAGACATAATGTGAGGTTCCAAATTTTTTCTGTCAGATTTGCAATTAAATCTACTGGTTTTGTGGGTAAAACATGTTTGAGCATATGTGCATAATAATGCCCTCTTATATATAGAGGTCACTTCAGAGAAGTTCTTGTTTTTTTTGTTTTATACAAAAAGGTTCACAACCCTACCACCATGCTAAGAATTCTGTTTCACTTAAAGATCTTGTGTTAAAATGCTTATCACAGTAAACAAATAAATCAAACAATGAATAACCATTAAAAATATTTGTACTCTCATGCATAGAATGAGTGAACTTGCTGGTATAATCCTTCAGACTGCAATTGTTAATGCAGTTTTAATTTTAAAAATTCACTAGAAATGTGAGGTTCCAGAAATACACCTTACAAAAAAATAAAGCTGGAGCCTACACTCAGAAATAGTTGTGTGCACAGTATGGTGCCATAGATGATTCCATAATCTCATTGACTTCAGGCTTCCTGTTATTTAATCTCATTATTTCTATTTGTAGTCAAGACATTTAACTTAATCACCCTTTAGTAGAAGTATAACCCACAACATCAACAAAATTAAGATGTTTGGAATGACAATTGGAAATTAAGTCACCCAAAATGATAAATCTTCCCAGAGGGGCCACAGCACCTCATAGAACATTTTTTAACACCCAAAGCACATTGCACCTTTTACAATCTCCCCATTTGACAACAGTGGGATGCCTACAGATGTAATTGCTACATATGAAAATATAACATGACTTTGACCAATTTTGACCAGGTGGGAACCAAAGAAGTGGAGATACTCCCCTGATATATTCTTGGTTCAGTTCACAAATGCACCAATCCCAAAGCTTCACAATTTTGTAATAGATGGTGAAACAGAGATCTAGTTAGAACCTAAAATAATCTCTAGACAGGCTTGAGGAAAAATAAAATTTCAAAAACAAAATATGCATTAAACACATACACTAAAATGCTGGAAATTCAACATTTGAAATGTTCACCTTGATCAAAATAATGATTTTCACACAGCAAAATTACCACATTTTTGGTGCACATCCATTTTTCGTAACTGTCACAGCATGTATCAAAGTTCGCAGAAAATACTACAATATTTTTCCGGCATCTTATTATGTACTAAAAATTCTAAGACTTAAATATATATACTATCCTTTAGGCTACTTCTCTCACTGAAAGCATTCAGTTTAAACTTCATAAGCTCTTTGCCCCAGTCACACTGTAAGAAATTAATGCACCATAAATCTTCCAAAGGTACATAGTTACATATTTTTTTTCTATTTTTCATTGACAAATATTTTCTGAAGATTTCTGATTTGAGTTAGAATACTTCTTACTGATGACTTTGACTAAGTATGCAACTTATAATCTAAATAAAAATGTTTCGATCATACCTAATTAAATGGTGCACATCGCAGGTTATAGTAGTAATAAAGGTAATGAATACTGATTTTAGTCAAGTACATTTTAATTTGGATGAAAAATATTAAAGTTTAATAATACTCACACAGTATGTTTCCTGATCCTATTAAATAAATCAATCGGCACATATATTCTGTAATTTTATGCATTAATGGATTCCAAGCATCACATTCTAGGACTTGTACACCAAAATACATTGCTGGGATGTACAGGACTGAAAGAAATCATCGCATGCAATAGGGCACATGCATAATCACATTACAGATGTTTTTCTCTGCCACGTATTTTTTGGTTAGATGGTATACCAGTAATGCTACTCTTTTTGGTTCTATACCTATACTGATCACTCAAAACACAATATGGGTCATACATTTGATAAGATAAACGAATTAATATATTCAATTTATATTTATTAAATAATAATTATTACATGAAATCAACCTGAAAATTGCAATAATCTTCGGTAATGAAAATAAGTGTCAACAACTAAGTTCATGGCCCATTCTAAAATCAGCATGGCATAAAATTATATAATTTTTTACTTATCAGGTTCACCATATACATATGTGTGAAGTAGTAAATGTTTGACAATTTGACACACCAAGAGTATTCTTGTTTGGCTCATTGATAATCAATGGATTTTCTGAGCTAAATATCATCGCATTAATATATAATTATTTTTTAACAATTTATTATGCATACAAATGCTTCTTTCATGAATTAATTTCTAATACCATGCATTTACATGAATGGACTCCCAAAAAATATTCTTATTTTTACCAGACTAAATTTTGAGCTAAACTGTATTTATGACAGAAACACATGCCCATTGGCCTCCATTTCTGCCACTCTACTTGCACCCTAAAAAAATAGGTATGTTTATGATAAAAATATCCTCATGGCTCGCTAATAATTAGTATCAAGTAACAGATTCAAGCAGAAAGATATCGAATTATGGGAAAATATGTCAAAATTTTGATGAATGTCAGCCATTGGTTCAGTTATGATTTTATGCAGTAAAATATTTACAAAACCTAGAGGCTGAAGTATAAAACAGATATCTAAAAAAATCACACAGCTAAGCAAAGTCCTTGGTTAATTAATGTACATGAACCAATACTATAATTATAGCTCCCACAAAATCAGCACTTACACCTTTTCCACTCATCTACATTTGCAATTTTTTTTAATAATAATAGGATAATATACTGCATTCATAACTGAGACATACCACAAGTTTTACACGAGGAATAGAAAGTAATGGAACACTACATATTGGTAGATACAAGTTTCTATAACACAGTAAGTCATACTAGAAGCTCGAACTTTCCTGAGTTAGTACTTTGTACATAATTTACAAAATTTGACAACATGTCTTCAGGATTCTCACCTTGATTTTCAAGTCCAAGAGTCAGTAGTTTTTATATCAAATTTCTGTATTCCTTTTGGTGTTCTCATGCCAAGTCCATGAACCATGGATCTTTCCTTGTACGCATGCTACCACTATCCATATTGCAATTTTCCTTTGTCATGAATTCTGTTATCACAGCTACTGAAACCTGGATCCAATGATTCTTGATAGAGCAAGGAATCATACCATGTTGAACTTTCACATTTTAAGACTCCAAAATCAGTAACAGAATATTCATTTTTCATCCCATGAACAACAACTGTGACACTCAAGCACATTATGGAGATTCATGATTGTGTCCATGGTCAAAGTATCCATCAGAACATTGGTACAGCTGCCATTTTTATGCTTCTGAACATGGCAAGACTCTGGCAGACATGTGGTCAAATACAGAGCTACAGAATAAATCTTACATCAATCAAATAAAATATATTAAGCATGCAAAGACTGCAAGTATCATAAAAAAAATTAGTGATGACATTTTTAAATTAATGATAAAGAATTGCATATATGCTCCTTTGCTCAGAAAAAAGTGGAATTTATTTGTTTTGATTCCACATAGTCACATGAACCATTTAAACATATGATAACCAATATTAACTCACTGCTGTGAAGGTATATTGAATTAGCTTTGAAAGGCAAAAAATGTGATGATTGAAAGAGTGCCATTTTACTTTGAGTCCAGAATTTTCAAATAGACAACGCCTTTCACTGCTAGAAAAATGAACTACTGCTACAAAAAAGTATAAACTCAATTTCAATAAACCAGATAATGGACATATTAAATTTAAGATAGATGAAAGTCTAAATGTAGACATGATTACAGACCCACATGGCACATTTCAACATTTATTATCTCACGGAGTACTATTGACTTACACAAAATGCTTGAGTACAAGTTTATATATGATATGATACAAATATGCAAATGCTTCACCTAGACTAGCTACCAGTGACCAATCATTATTAATGTTAAAAACTTATGATGAATCAGTTTGATATCACTTGTCTATTGTAATGGCATTAAAATTACTTCCAAAGTTCAATTATTACAAAGTACAAGTACAGATCACCTTATAAAAAGCCTTAATTCTTAGACTTGGTCCACTCCAAATCTTATGATCAATTATTCATGGCAGTCATAGTTTTCAATATAAAATTCTCATTCTAATTAGCTCATGCAAAAAAATTAAATGCTATCATAAATATTAAGCACAAAAGGAAAACATGTATAGATTGTGCTCTGAAAATTTTGCAACAGTATTCTTGAACAGAAATGACATGTTACCTAGAGTGATGATTCTATTTATGACAGTTACAGCATTTTAAAATCATCCTGTTTACAAAACCTTACTTATTAGGTAAGAGTACCGTTTGAGATGCAATGTCTTTTTAAACTAAAAAATTATATCAGTTCAAAAAATTTCAAATGCTTTCCTTGAGGTTGGTTCTGACAGTTTTGGGTATCTCTTTGAAGGTCAACTAATAGGTGAATGAGATAATTTCCAAAATATGTAACACTTAATTGGTTTGGGTATTGTTTGTACAATTACTTTTTATCAATTAAACCAACTAGTATGGCATCCACTATGAGATCTCGCCTTTTTACTCTCCAAAAAATATATATTATTGAATTGTTAAAACTTGTTTTTTCAATAATATTCTTGATTTATTGCTTCAGTTATTTTAAGTCCATCAGACGCTTACAATGATTTGAACTACACTTTCCTTTGGGTAACCCCAGAGAAAAAGAGGGTTAGGTACCTGCATAATAACCTAGTACATGTCCAATTTTGAAAATAAAGTTTTTTAAATATATCAAAGACCCCAAGAACCATTACACACCTTTGAGGACATTATGTCACTTTCCAAATATTGATTTTTAATTGTACTAATATTGCCCAAGTAAATTTTTTTCTGAAGTTGTGTCCTTCTCCTACTGTAAAAGTTCAGCCAAAAATCAAATCAACTTCTACAGCTAATATTTTTGATGATGTCAGTATTTTAATGCTTGCAGTTAATTTAAGTTATAGTAACAAAAAAAAACAAAAATTTCTACCATAAAGAGGATGCAGGAAGGAGGAAGCATGAAGATATCAAGAAACTTATATTTTATTGAATCCACCTGAATTGACATCCACCTTTATTTTTTAGATGCCTAAAACTATTACTCACCTATTCATTATTATAATTAATCTCAAATAGTTATTCCTCATTGCATAAACTTTAGGCACCTTATTATGATATGCCTGAAGAATTAATTTGAAACCATCTACAATTACTTAAAACCAAACAAATATAACTTAAAACTGTTCTACAGTCAAAAATTGTCATCTGAAAATTTGTTCTTGAAAATTCAACCTTTACGTAAGCATTAATTGTAATTAAAAATGATAACGAAGAAATTAATGAGTGAAATTCAAATTCTCTTTACAGCTTATTTTTTTATATTTCATCCCATTATAAATCTGAGAATTCAAAATGTTGTGATTATAAAATGTACCATGCTTGAATGTGAGTAAAAAGTTGACCTCAAACAACACTTCTTTCATTGTTGAAGAGAAAGTCCAACTTTAAAAAAAAAAAAAAAAACAAATTTATGAAACTTCCCTCCACAAGTTTTAGTTAACAATATGGCAATGGGAATGATCCTCGACTTTTCTCTTGAGAAATTTATCAATGGTAATATAACAGTGAAACCAGTTTCATCATTGGCTCCAGGCTAATCCTTCAAGTTTCACATCCATGGATAAAAACAAAACTGTGACCATGAAATTTAAAATTCCAGACTGAATTCTGAATCAAATTGATGCGAACAACATTGGTATATATGTTGATGACTAAAAAAATAATATCAATTTGGCTCTTCAATTATATATTAGTCTCTAATGTAGCCTCCTCAAATATGAGGTAAAATTTCATTAATTTGATTCGGTTTAATTCAAAATATGTTGTCATTCAAAGCTAAGATCAGACCCTGATCAAAAGCATATGACTTTGCATGCTTTTTAATATGGATTTCTCAAAATATAGGATTGTTCAATAAAGATTGCTAGTAATTTTTTTATTCTCATTACAGCCCTCGTGCATATAAAAACCAAAATTATCAATGTGAAGGTGTTTTGATGGTTCAGGGCTCACTATATATAGCTCACGTAATACTAAGCACAACGGCATATGCAATCAACAGATCAGGATAGAGTGCCAGTACTTACTACACCCTGTGCCTCCTATAATTTCCCAGGAAGATCTGATAACCAAAATATCATTGCTAGGGTAAAGATGAGGATGCCTGGAGGCATCCCTGGATATGATACCTTGGCCCTCTGGTCAGTACCCCAGCACTCTAACCACTGGACTACTACATTCCTCCTCATAAACATAAAAGCACACTGTACCTTTGTATCGCACTTGTATACTTGCACTGCACTTGTATGCACATTTAAATTCAAAGCCCCTATTCAAAGCCCTATGGCATGAAAATACATTATTTCAAAATTTCCCCCACACATTGCATGCTATCATGCATTCACAAATTGTAAGGCTATACAACATGAAGGCATAACATCTCTGCTATCCATTTCTTTCAAACAAACTCAACTATCCTACAAACATACAACTTCTTTCTGCTAGGTGAATAATTAAGGATAAAATAATACTGTATTTTATACAAAGGCATTAATAATCTCTATACTGAATCTCTAGATATATTACAAACTTTTTTACAATTTCAGCAAGTAATACTATTGGTTGGCCAAACTTGTTCAAGGTTCCTCTCTCAAGGAAAGGAAAAAAGACCCATTAACTTCATGCTTATTATACAATGTACTGTCCAGATACAAACATTTTTCTGTCCCCACCTTTTTCTATCAGACAATGGATTATGTAAATGAATAAGAAGTCAAGGTCACAATGCTTTTGAAGCCAAGCTCTCAGAGTCAAAGTGGAAGCAGTATTCACAGCCTATTGAGGCAAGAGAGATGGGGCCAAACAAAAAAGGGAATGAAGTCTAAAAATATCACAATATAAACTCATTCCATAAAAAGCCATATCACTAAAGTAAAATTTCCATACCTTAAGTGAGATTTCAAGAGTCATTCAACAATTTTCAATGAAGACCTCTATTTTTCTATACAAATAAATATTGAAGTTGCGACGAAAGAATATAAATGACTTGCTAAACATGGTAACCATGAGTAATTTGCTTTTTATAAATTTATTAATTGAAATTTCAACAAATAACTTTGCTTAATTTTATGGTGATATATGATTCAGTTGCATGTTCATTTCGAAAGAAATATGTTCTTTTACAAAGTCATTGCCAAACATCTATAATTCATTGAAAATTCATGAATGGAGGAATATGTATTCCATTATCAAAAGAGGTTTGATTTGGGCATACATAATCTGTATGTACTACGTTGAAGATCATGAAAAGAAAATGAGAAGGTGCTAGCATAATTCTGACTCAACTGAGGATGCCATTCGTTAGTAATAATGAAAGAGTAGAAATAAAGAAGCAGAACGGTCCAATAGCCCCACTTCAATGGAAGCAGGAAGAAGAAAAAAACTTCCAATATCTATTCCTAAAATATTAGCTATGCTGATTTTGGTGGGCTTGGATCAATGGATAAAAGTCCACAGTTTACAGTTTCAATCTTCATATAGGCATTCATTTCCACTATTTTTACTACTTTCTTGTGGAAAATTAAAATAGTGAAAACATTCAATTAAAAACTTATCAGGTCAATTTTATTAGTAATTAAGGAGCAGATAAAATGACACTATGATTTTACTTATGAAATGTGAAACTTCAAAAAGATTATTTTACTTACATCAATGATAACTATAGTCAATGAACCAAAACTAGGGTTACCAATGAGCCAAACACTAGGGTTAAAATGACTTCAATCTTTATAAAACTAACTGCTGAAGTTAATGGAGGCATCATTTTAAAGCAGCTAAATGAAAAACAGATATCATTAATCAGAGTAATAATAGAAATAATAATTTGTGTGGAATGTAATCACAACCTTGTGATTAAACTTGTGTTGAATATTTGCCCTAAAACTTGGCAGGTTGTCCACTAAATCTTGATATTAATTTCAGTGATTTCTCTACTGCAATGACTTCTCTGGCTAACATCTGACCACAAGAATTTAGCTATGGCATCCAAAAAAACTTACAAAGGATAAATGATGTGCTAAACATTAGTTTTTACATCATCTTGGAACACCATTAAAACTAAAAAAGGGTAAATATAGTACCAAGTCTGAAATAAAAACCATAAATACCCCCAACCACTTAAAGAAATGACTGAAGAATAACTTAGCAATAAATGGAAAAAGTAAAAAATGCCTTCCTATTTCATTTCATAATTAAAGAGCACAAAGAATATAATAAATTTTGGGAAACATGGCTCTTTGATTTACACTTCAGAATATGTGCACTGGATGCACATGATTGGGGAACAAAATGATAGAATAAATTAAACAAACAATATGAAATTGGGATTATAAATCACTACTGTATCTTTTAATTAAATAATACATAATTACAGCATACAGACATTGAGTAAATACTGTGAGCTAATTGTGGCAGAAATTGTATTCCTCTGAAATACACTTTTCCTATGCAACTGAATAACTCTTCACAAGCTGAACAAAATTAAGGCTCACTCTAAACCAAAAAAAGTCATAGTAATCAAACCCCAGGCTGGTTTATCAAGAGAAGGTAGATCTCACCTCAAAGTACCGCAGTGGACATTCACATGTACAGAGTGATTTCTTCCATAAGAAGACAATTTTTCAGAAGATAAGGAAATACTGAAGGGATGATTTTTTTGTGATGAATGAAAAGTTGTATTGAAATGACAAAACAATATAAAATTATAATTGATTGAATATAACACAGAATTAGATGTGAGTAACACAATCAAAAACAATTAGAAATGACATAAAACTTAAAAGTCTTCGTTATGTATGACAAGGTATGTTTCAGAGTTCTATGGCAAATGGAAGCATGCATATGCATCATCACTACTGCAGCTCTTTCCAAAAGCATTTAACTGATGGGCAGAACATTTGCCAGAACAGAAACCAGGATTAAGGTAATTAAAGAAACCATAAAAGGTAATTAATTACCTTTGCTATTAAAAAGCTGCATCAGGATAACCACCATTTCTTAATTTTCCGTCAAATAATCTACCTAAACATTAAAATTATGGAAAAATTCCTGCTGTTGATTTAATTTGTCTGTACAAATTTTTGTCTTTTGTTCTTTCATTCACATACTTGTAAACACCTTATATAGCTATTCAATTATATTGGAGAAATGTGTTGACTTAATGAATTGACTTAATTTACAAAGAAGAATAGGTATATGCCACTTGAAAAGAACACGAGGGAAACACTCTCAATGACCTAGTGAATTTTACCCTCCATTTAACCAAGGATTTAGCAAATAAGGGTTAAGAAAATAAGGTAAACATTCTTGGTTTAGTGGTGATAGAAGTGATCAATAGCAATAACTGCAAATTAATTTGCAATGAAACTGCTGAAATCATCTACCAAAAAGATATGCTATGGCACAAACAGTCGCTCTCTTTAATTGAAAATTTTTGGAAATTGAAAACAGCATTGGTGACACTTTTGGTATTAAACTCAATTTGTAAAAAGGTTGCATATTTTTCTGATGCAAATCAGTTTTACCCTCTGATATCTCACAAATGAGTGAAGGGTCATCAAAGATTATAAAGTTTTTGATAGTTCATTTTAGCATTATGATAAAAAATTGTAACCATAGGTAGCAGTGAAAATAACAAAATTGAATTTTCCAAACCTAGGATTTGTGAAGTTTGTTCCAATATTTAAGCTTTCTCCTGAATTCTATTGAGTCTCCATCTTTAATATTTTCATCCAGGAGTGATGAGCTCAGCACTCTTCAGAGAACTAATGACAACTAATGTTATGAGACACCTGAGCCAAAATGGGAAAGGGTGGGAGAGATGGCAGATGGGTGGATGAATTTTGGAAACTCATTTTTATTTTGTGAAGTCATCATTGAATTCAAAGCTAATATTGAAAATTCCATTTACACAAGATATTTTCCACTTAAGTTACATCAAGAAGCTCTTGAACCTTCTCCAGCTAATGTCACTTGTGAGCTGACTCATGAGCAATGACCACGATTCATACATCTCAAATTGTCCAGTTTGCACAGTTTTGTTCTGGTTCTATTACCAGAATGGTAAATGCTATAATCCATCAAAAAAATACTGGCATAAGCGGATCTCCAGTTCATTGAACTCATCTAGAGTGAAAGTAAAATATGCTACCTCACCTAGTAATGTCCTGCAATTATTTTTCATTTTGAGTAACTGACTTAAATAATATTGATAGGAATTGAGCTCTTGCGGCTAGTCGTATAGAATAAATGAAAACCTCCAATAGCCGTCATCAGTTAACCTTTCTAAAAAAAAGTACAAAGTAAGTTAGTTGGCAAATGCCACAAGTCAAGAATGGGGGAAAGGTAAAAAAGGGGAAAGAAAGGTGAATACGTAAATAAATACGCGTATTTCGGCTACAAAGTAGCCCTCTTCAGCGTACTGAAGGTGAATTGTCACAACCACACAATTCGAAGTGAGAAAGGGTAAGGGCAATCCGAAGTATATATAGAGTAAGGTTTGGGGAGGGGGGGAAGGTGGGTTGCAAGGGTGGGAGCCAATAGAATGAACTGAGATAGGTTATGTAGTGAAGGGGAGGGGGAGAACTGCAAGATCGAGGGAATGACCGTTGCAAAAGGGGGAGGGAAAAGTGAAGGAGAACCAAAGCCACATTAGCGGGAGAGGGAGAAGTGATAGGCTGTCAACAGAAAATGACCGTTGAAGAAGTAGGTTCAAAATAAACATAGGCCTATTTCAAATTTAACAGGGGGAATAGCGAGGAATATGAAATGGGTCCTGTGTCGCTATTTAGGATAAATAATGCTGTAAAAAATCTCCCTCACTGAATAAATGATTCATTTTCATTTTTATACTGAGTGAACCAGTTTGTTTATAGTCATTAATTTGATTTGGTAACAAGGAATTTATTTTGCAGTTCAGCGAACACTGACTGACTTTCAATCATAAGTACCTAAAAGTCACAGTGGAACATCACTGCCACAGTAGGCTTCGATTTAGGTTGCAAACTGAAACCAAAGTAAAGAAGTAGGCAGAGTTTGGCTTCATAACGATTTGATTTGGGTAAATTAACTGTAAGGTAAATTACTTAAAAAGATATATATTACTTTGAAAAAATGAAAAAATTTTCAGTAATTTCGAGTATTAAAGGAATAGGTTAACAATAAATTTTTGAACAGAAAATTCAATGACAACATAAAATAAAAAACAGCCTTAACCCCCACAAAATCTTCATAAATCTACTGAAAAAAAATTCTAAAAACAACAAAGATGACAGCAGGACAATTTGACCTGCTTACCGGATGAGAAATGTTTGAATCAAATATTACTCTGCAGCACTCTGGAAGATGGTTATGCCTTCATCTGTACAAATAAATGTTACTTAATTAAGGGTCAATAAAAAATTAAGGATGGTCACTCATTTTCTAGAATCTCATTTCCAGTTCATTCCAAACTTTCCCAATGAAAATCCTGTCTTTTCCCCCAACTTTTCTCAATGCTTTCCTCAAAAGCTGATAGCCAGTAATAATGATCCAAATGATAGATAATGCAATCTCATGCTTTCTGGAAACATCATATGATGTTGAAAAAGTTTTTTTTAACAGAAGTCTGTTGCTTAAACTATATCATTTTTAAATGGTAGAAATGAGTTCCCTCAAAACTAAGTTACTGGAGACCACTCCTATATTAACTTCATTTAGCCCTTTCCCATCTGTGCCTAATGGTGTTATCAATATAGTTGATTGTGACTCAATCATGGTTGAACAATATCCTATGGCAATTGCCCGATCTAAGCTTCAATTTTCAGAACCATAAAGATAATTCTTATTATTGGGAACACTCCAATCACATGTTATATTCCAGACTTCAAACACCAAGACCTAACCACATTTAAACACCACTTCCTGAAACATCACTGAAGTTCAGCAATGTTGGGCTCAGATGGAGCTTGGATGGTTGATCTCTTGTCTCTACCAACTTGGCCTTGTCCCACCTGCATGCGGCATGCAGGTAAAAGGTTATGGGTAGGCAAAATGGAGTAGTAGTAATAACCAGAGGAGTTGAATGACATTTGATGTCAATTGCAACATTAGAGATAGGTGAGAAATTTGGTAGAGGTAGGACTTTCAGGGAATGGGGAGAAACCCTATGTTAGCATTAACCCACTCTCAACAAGAGGGGACAATAGGTCTCACAAACATCCAATCTGACCGATGGAATACTTCAATTGAAGTATCCTCCATTGTAAATTAAGGATCTCGACACCACTGCCACGATTTGAACCCAAGCCCTTGGAGGCGATAACCAGTACACCATTCACTGCACAAACTGA
The DNA here is from genome assembly GCA_037158775.1 of Hetaerina titia. Classification (NCBI taxonomy): domain Eukaryota; kingdom Metazoa; phylum Arthropoda; class Insecta; order Odonata; family Calopterygidae; genus Hetaerina; species Hetaerina titia. The sequence goes on along the minus strand of CM073775.1, from coordinate 35,064,772 downwards.
TCCTCGAGCATCATGGACCAAAACATCTGACTGCCTAGGGCTCTTTTCGAAGACCTCCAATAGCAACAATCCACCTTCAAACATAAGTCCCCTTTCCTGATTTTTTCCCAAGTTTCCAAAGAAAGTAAGCAATTACAAACTTAATCTCAATTTTACCAACAGAGTGTCCACCCCTGAATTGATGGTTATCAAGTCTAACCTCAGTTCAAACCTAATTTAAATAAGTTCATTATTGCTCCAGTTTCCATTCCAGAATTGCAATGCATTTGGTAACAGAATAGTTACTAGGGATGAATGAGGTCCACTGAGGTAGGAATCTGTTCAGGTTCAAGTTGATTCAGCTCTCTTGTAGATCTATAACATATAATACAATACCCCTTAACGGAACTGCCAATATCTGATGTGCTTACTGAATTAGAGTGTTGGTAACAATGCCTAAGGAAGAGTCAGAAGATTTACTCTAGTGTAAGATGAATGAAAGTCAAGACATTGTTGATTCAATGGGAGAAAAAGCCCTGACATCAGCTTAGATAAAAATTGAGCATACCAAAATGGTAGTATCTCAAAATTATTCCCACACCTAGGAATATATTGTATTACACCTACATGATTTCAGAAGGGTAGTAGAGTCATGAATCAACTATACTGACAAAGGAGGGGGTGGGATAAAATCTACAAACACCTTATGATGTTTTACCATGAAGGAAAAATCAGCCTGCAGTAATAATGATTAAATCAGCATTTAAGGTTGAATTCATGAATTCCTTGAAGTTTTCATGTTAATTTACAGTTAAATGAAATCCATGAAACATGCATATCATTTTGAAAGGGAAATAAAAAAAGGAACATTAGCATCCTGCTTACAATATCCACATGAATATTGTTCTATATCTTCCCAAAAGAGGTAAGAGATTTCTTGAATTTTTCCTTCACTCTCAATTCATTTCCACCCTTAAACTCAAACTGAAAAATAACATGAATATTTTCAGGCCAGTAATGAATCAGGTACATTAGACTAAACATGAAACATTGTCTCAAATCTTAAAATCAGGCTGATCCAACAAACGGCCTGAAAAATGAGATGTTGTGGCCCTTAAACAAGTCTTGTTTAGGGAAATCTGGTCCACAATAAATCTGAAGCTGGAACAGCCTGCTTTAAAATATAATATCCTTTAAAATTAAAAGTGTGCTAAGGGAGGGTAGAGATGTTACACATTTCAAAGCAAACCATTATAAAATTAAAGAAAAAATAAAAATAAATACAAAAATTATCACATAGAGTGTGAGAAATGACAAGTTACTTCTTGCAAGTAACTTTAATAAAAACTTAACATTAAATTAACATTTTAACCAAGCCCTGCTTAGGGTAGGTAGAATAATTAATGGTGACCACCATGAATAATTTATGATAAAAATAGAGCTTTTGTAAAATTCTATTCATGAACTTATTACATATTTCTCTTTCAAACTAGTGAATTCCTTTCTGTGTTCAGATGAATGAATTACTCATTGTTCTATAATTCCATGATGTAATCATAAATAAATTTATGTATTTACACATTAATAATTTAGCATCAAAATACAGCATCACCTGATAATATCATATGTTTTGTTTGTATGATTTTATGTGGAAAACACCTATAAAATTATATCACAGGATGCATTGGCATAATAAAGGCTAGATAAAATATGTACTTGGCCATAGCAAAACACAAAATAGGTCATTTACTTGGTTTTTAGGTCAACATTAATAAAACTTTAGTTATACCAACTAATTATTAAGATTTCTCAGGCTGGAGAAATACTACAAAAGCATTTTTATCTTACATGCTTTGACAAATTTTTATACAGCCCTTGTGTAAATAATTATTTTAACAAGCTTTTTAGTTTGACTGATTATATCTTCTAGCAATAATAACAGTACATATACTAGATGAGTTCACACTTAAGAAAAGATCTGCTGCTGGTTATCTGGCAAATCTAATGCCACCTGGCAACTTCTACAATTTTCATTATAGATGACAGGGCTCTTCGCCAAAAAGAAGAGCAAAATAATATATTTTTTTAAACCCATGAATCTAAAACTTACTTATTATCCTCTCCTTTGAGTGCTACATTTGTTCTTCATTCATATTTTGACTCGGGTGCAACTCACAAAAAAAATGAGTTTACATTGCTTCAACTTTGTAAGTCATCTTCCCTAGGATGTTCTTTATATTACAACTTAAAATGTGATTTTCATACTCACTTTTATCCTTGAATCCTTGACCACACTCCTTACATTTTGATATGGAAACACTCATATGATACTTCCAAATGTGTAACTTAAGGGGATATTTTCGCATGTACGGTGAATTGCACGCATTGCATATAAAAACATTTTTACTGCATTTCAAAATATGTTTCTTGTACTGGACTTTTTTCAGATAAGCTTTATCACAGCCGTCACACTTGTAAGTGCGGTTACCATGCTGGTTGGAAACGTGGAGGATCAATTCATTCCTCCCTTCAAACCGCTCAAAACAAAAGTTGCATGCATATCGCCGGTTGGGGAAATGCGAGCGGACATGATCACGTGTTGCCTCCTTCCCTTTGAAGACATTCTTGCAAACAGGACACTGGTAAATGCCACACCACGTGAGGTGCTTCTGAAAGCGTTTCAAGCCTGATATGTTTTTCTTACACTTAATACAGTAAATTATTTTTACTTCACATTCACCACTGCTTAGATGAGTTGTTAAAGATGCTTCATCCGTGAATTCCTTTCCACACTCATCACATTTTGGCACTGTGTTCTCAGCAACTGAAAAGTTATTGATGGCAACTGTTGTGGGCATCCTTGATGCCATATTCACTGGGCTAATTCCTTCTGAAGCTAGTACCTAAAAGAGATGTCATTTTAATTAATTATTTAGGTGACAAAATAAACAAAATAAAGCATTAAAACCTTCAGTCACTTCAACATTCATTTCAATAGTTTATTACAACATCCTGAGTAACTGAAATAGGGCATTGTAAAAGAGCAGCATTCATGATTTAAATTTGGAAGAGAAGTGAGACTAATCAGTGCATGGTACAAAATATTTAATGAAAAAATTAGGTGTTCTTTTATGATTTTGTCAGTTGATACTTCTATGAAAAATGCAAATGCAAAAATGTTCTATTTTCTATCACACTAAAGCCAGCCAGCTCATTGCATAATACAATCAATGACATATTGATGACAAAACATTGGTTTTAAAGTTGCCCCAGGTACATGAATGAGCAAAAGGAAAGTTACTACCTTTTCAACAATAGAATAAGCATTGCAATAATGAAAGGTCTATATATGCACACATTCTTGGTGGGACAAAGAAGAAAAAAAAAACAGGAAGAATGCTTCATATGCCATTAAAGCTTAATTTTAAAGAGGTTCAATCACCTCAGGCTTAAAATTGTTACCTGACTATAAATAAGTCCTTGAGACCCCAAATATGACTTTGAGGCAACCTTCTCCTGATCAATTGGAGTGCTGGTACTTTTCACCAAACTGATCTGATCTGTTTGGATTCGAGGGATTGCCAACTGCTCTGTGCATGTGGCTAATAAAGTTGAATCCACCGGTTCATACTTATAGATCAATTCCCCAATATTCAAATTACTCCTTGCACCACCATCCAACTTGATACATGGCTGAAGGGCATTGGCAGAGGACTGAAAAAAAATATCCTTACATGCCACTCTTTACATCCACAAATATATATGACCCATGATTAAATTAATCATATATACTGCAGTCACAAGTGCTGCTTAAAATTTGAATTAAACTGTCAAAAATGACAATTAGGATATTCAACTATAAAACAACTTAATGAGAGTTCAGTTTAGTCCAAAACAATTTTACGTGACATGAGGAATAGCTCGCCATTTAGAAAAAATGACAAAAGAATTTTTGTTGGAACCAAACTCATTAAATAACTATGAGTTTAATGAAAAATATCACAAAACTTTATCAGAGGAATTGCTACCATTATTCCACCTTTAACAGACTCACATTTAAAGAATGAGCAATGTAGAAGTGGAGATCATAAATTAAAAAAAGAATCCATAATCTTGAAAGCATGATTCAAGTTTTGATTTCAGGGCCACCAAGTGCACTACTTAAAAAAAACTTAGCAATATTTAACACTTTTAGATTTCACAAGGAGGTAAAAAAAATTAAGTATTAGGAATACCATATTTGTTTTGCCTATTTTTTTACAGTCTCCATGCTCACCATCAATTAAATACCAAGTACCTTTTCAAGTTTTCAGATGGTTGGTTAATTTCTATTAGGTATAGGGGTTCAGTTTGAAATGAATATCTGTATTTGACAAATAAGCATTAATGAACAATATACTATGGAACTTAGTGGCCACAAGGGTTTATACATGAGTAAGACCAAATTATCTAATGAGTAAGAATCTTGTTAAGGTGAAGTGATTTTATTGTTGAAAGTCAAAACAAATAAGCTTTTAATTATGGAAAGGAGAGGATTATCACAAATGTTTGCTTACTACATATTCCACAATACAGGAATCGTTGGAATTTACATCCATCTCAGTGTTTCCAGCTTTCGTCGATCCAGCTTCATTTTTCACGAGTGAAATTTTAGGAATTTCAATCTCTGGTTTAGGGATTCGCTCAAGAACATACATTGGAGTTTTTGAGTTCTGACCATGAGCTTGGAATACTGCTAAATCCTCTGGCTCTGCTGCACATACTGCTTCCCCCTTGATCTCAGAACCCATGAGAACTTCAACTTGGGGAACTATGTTTCCTCTTGTGGTGTTGAATACACTAGCTCCATCATTTGTCCAAAAGACCTGGGTACTTGGCGATGCCTTTATGTTTGTCAAGCCTTCTACACAGATTTCCTCTGTCTGAGGATGTGCACCAACTTCAGTAGTAGCCAGTCCAAATACCTTTTCTTTATCATTTGTTTCTTGGATGTTGTAAGAGTAATACCAGTTTGAAGTCCAATATTTTGGCTGTAAATTCAATGAATCAGATAAGTATGGTTAATTCAACATTTTCTAGGTCTAAGAATCATAATCCAATGCATACAGGTAATGAAAATTATTCTATTAAGTTTTTCTGCTAATCATGGCATTCAATGTCAATTCTAGGAAGCATACAGAAAGAAAAACACTTGCGGGACAATCAATCTCACAGCTATGTAAACCACTCAGAGTGAAACACTCTGAAACATGGTACCCCATCCAGGAATTCTGGTAGAAAGCAAGCCAAATCAATGTATTCAAAACAAATAAACAGGGATAGCATTCCTAACGTAAGAAAACATTAAGCATTTATAACCTTTTATAACTAGAGTGATTTCAGCTTGAAAAAAGGCAGCTATTCTCATTTGCTGAACCAACATCTTATATAGCAATACACACAGCAACCCAGAAAATTCATTCAGGGTCTATAAACAATATCCTCAAAATTTCTACTGATGAACCACACGCAATACAATTTGCTCAGAAGAACACTCCATCCCAAGTGCTGAAAATACCGTTAGAAGGTAAATATTCGCCTCAGGTTGAGTCAGTGAAATTTCTTGGTACACATTTGAATTGTCATTTTTATTGGGATTCTCATATTCATATGCTCTTAGAGAAACTCAATCCACTGTGTTTCCTGATCGGGACAATCCACTTTACAGTTTCTAATAATGTTCTTCTATCACTCTATTATGGTCTGTACTATTCTCATATTGTTTCAAATGTTACTTTCTGGGGTTCATCCCCACAGGCCATATCCATTTTTAAATAAAAAAAAGTTACACAATTGATAGCTAATGTTAGATATGATGCCCCTAGTCTTCCATTATATAGGCAATTTAACCTTTTACCCCTTCCGTGTATTTATATTATTACTACAGTAGTATGCACAAGAATGAACCTAAAGACTTTCCCTACTAATGCTGATGTTCACAATCACAGTACCCGCAATATAAACAATCTATACATAAATTTTGTGCGCACAAGATGCACCAAACAAGGGTCCAAGAACATGGGACTTATTTTGTACAATAAACTTCCTTCTTTTCTGAAATCTAAAATGTGTTTATTGCCCTCTAAGAGTAAATTAAAATATTTTTTATTCAAAAGAATGTTTTACAGTTGGATGAATACAAGTCTTATAATCAATTAATGTGTCTGTATTCAGCTTGTATTGCATCCTCATGTTTTTTATTGTTTTACATACGTACATTCTGTTTTGACAAAACCAATACCACATGGTCTGCTGGTGAATAAATGATGATATGATATATGTTTCAATGCTGGAACATCATCACCAAGTAATTAAGTAACTAAATTATTAAGTCGAATCAGTAAGGGTATTATTAATAATTAACTGTATCTTTTTATACCAAAAATGGTAAATTCATTTCCCACCTATTTGTGTCAAAAGTCTGTTAATTATGTATTAACCAGAAAATAAGGATATAGACAAGTTCTTCAGAGCAGTTAACTTAAAGGAGAGTGGTAGATTGAAAAATATGTGAATAAGGACATTGGAGGCAGTTGGATTATGAGTTTTGATACAGTAAAATTATGTAAGGAAGTTTTTTGCATGAATATATGAATGACAAAGGCAATATGACCACAGTTTAGTTCACAAATTTACCATTTATGAATAAATAAATATTTTTAGAAAAATAAATAGGTGAATTAATTAAAATGTTCATAAAGCATTTCAAGTATATATCATTTCATTACAGCTATTCTTAGTAATCTATAAGGGCCATCATTACAATTCAATTTTCTGTAGCCATTAAATCAATGACCCAAAAAAAGTCACCTTAGTCTATGACTTGACTATGGTTCTTTATGTTTTCATTAGCATGAAAAAGTAAACAATTTCTTGATTTTTAATCAAAAATATACAAAATTTTGTCTTCAAAGTTATCACACTTTTGAGAGGTGTTAACTCAATTTCAACACCAAGATGTACTAAATCAAAGAATTAATGCTCATCTCGTTCATAAATGGGGTTGGTACAGAATGCAATATAACTAATGGTTATGATTTTTAAATGAGAGGAAGTCCCAACCTAAGAAAATATATTTTAAAGTAACACAAGTTTACTCAACGCTTCATTAATCACACATTCACATACTACTCTGAAGGCTTGGTATAAATTTTAAAGTAATACTTACATTGATCCCATTCTTTTGAGCAATTGCATACTGTAGCTTGTGCTTTGACTCCAAGCAAATACATTTGAAGCGCTTGAATTCAATTATTTTAGTCAAACACTGATTGCAAATAATTTCTGGGAATCCATCATCTTTGAAAACCTGTAACCAATGCATTCATCAGTTTAGTATTTTACACTGATAAGGTGTAAGAGGTAAGGTACTTACTTTCAAATTCTTTGATGAATTATTAGTCAATTGTTAATATATGGCTAATAATCCACTTTTTATTTACTGTCATCAAGTTATCACCCAATTCAAAGATTATTTATTTTATCAAATAGTGATCTACACCAACTAGTTATTTTAGGTGAACTCAGAATGTGATATGAACTGCTCTAATAAAAACTAAAAAGTAAGGTAAATGACATTTTGCCGTTGCGAGCCATGAATCTATTACCACTAATTATCACTTCACATATCAATTGAGAATTGTATGCATAGAAGATATGATATATAAGTAAATATTAATTGGAGCATAAAAGTATAATTGTAATGTAATTTGAGGATCCTGCATTCGTTCACCAAGACCATTTAACTTTCATAACAAAATGTTACTCATAATAATTTCCTAGATTTTCATTTTATATGTGATCCAAGATAGCTAAGTGTATACAATTATATGCAATACATTTTCAAATGGCTAGGAAACAAGATTATGGCATAAATTGTAATAAATCATACCAAAACCATTTTCAATGATTGATTACAGAGCGCCGAGAATTAAAGTCATTTTTTGAGCTGGAGAGTCGATTCGGAGTAGGATTAATTAGATTATGATGAATTCAAATTTTGACATGAAGACAATTTTGACAATGAAACACTGTTGTAATCATTCCCCTCTAGACAGTGGAAAATAGTACAAATTAATGTGAAGTTTTCCTATAGCCCTGATGCTAGGTTAGTTCGTCTTTGATTGTGCGATTCATTTACAAACAGACATTTTTTCTGTTAAAATAGAGTTATCATTATAAGAAAAATTTCACATATTAAAATGAAGAGATAATAAAACAAATGAAGGGATTCTAGGTATGGCTGGAGAGGAGACAGCGATGTTGGAAAAGTTCAAAGGAAGCAGAAAATGTGGACGCAGGGCGGTTTGATTGATTATGGACTATTGCAGACTATGATAAAAAGAAGAACTTTGGTGAAATGAGGTAGAGGGTAGGAAAGAATAGGCATGTTGGATGGAATGATGTAAGGCATGAAGTATGCAAAACAGATGGTTTATTGTACTGGGGTGAGTGAGATGAGTGATGTTCTGTAAGGCCAGGAAATGTAGGGGTGGCTAGTCTGTGCATCATTCTAAAACATTTCTTAAATGGAAGACTAACATTAATTATTAAAAATAATAAAGCTATCAATTTATAGGTTGTTTATCTAAAGAACAATGAACCATATATTTTCATTATATTCTGGAAAGGCGGCATACAATTTCAAAACATTTAATTAGATGGTTTGGTAAACAGTCCAAGTGAGTTTAAAATTAGTAACATTCTTTCAAAGTATATTTTGATCACACTTCTACGAAAGATTAGAAAGCTTTTTATAACCATCTACCTTGGCATCACAGAAATTCCCCCAGAGGGACCATTAATACTTAGAAAGATGTTAAAGGAGACAAGTTTGAATTATAATGACTCCTGTCTATTCCTTCTTTTATTAAGGCAATTGCCAGACATGGCTTAGACCTCAAAGGGAATGAGAAACTTAGTCTTGTCTAACATATTTTAACTGATTTGACTTTCTAAACAGGAAATTAGGGTTGATCTTGAATTTCACATCCTGTAAGAAAAAATCTAACTAGATAAGTTTCCTTATTAGCCATGCATCATAGCATCAATATAGTAGGCACCTAATTAATTACCTAGGTAATTTCTTAAACTAACTATTCCAATGTTTCCATCAGACATTTCTTTTTAATCTCTGTTTCTTCAATTTCATTCACTATTTTCTCTGTCTATACTATAATCTATATTTTATATACTATTGCCTTGAACCTAGTTCTTTCTCATAAAAGAGGTATACGGAAATACTAGAGTGACAACTTGATGAAAATAATACAGAATTCCAGATCATGAAATTGTGTTAGCATGTAAACAATAATAATAAATTTTAAATGATTTTATTTTCCATTAGGATTTTGCTACTATTATGTGACCACTTCCTTTAGCAATAAAGCTTGGCAATGCTAATGCAATGCACGTGTGTAATGGACAGTGTACCACCTATAATGCTAAACTGTTGCTCCCCTGAACCCCTTTATCTCCTCACTATATTAATTAATGTCCTTTTTCTTCCAATAACCTAGAATTATAACAGGGTTCAAAAATTTCCACGAACGCTGTTTGCAAATATAAACAGAGCTCTATACCAAGCACTGCTAAATTATCTCATGTCACAGAGACAGACCGGTTAATTACTATTTACAAACTGAAAAACATGGGGAATTTCTTACTTGTTGACTTTATATTACCATTATATAAAACCAGAGCTTATGAGAATTAGAAGATTGCAACAATTCATCGTACTGAGTTGTATTTGAGAAGAGGTATTGGTTTCTGCCAAGAAGCTCCTGAATATTCAACATATATGGCACTAAAAATCCAAAGTACTTCGTTTACCCAGTTTATGACTACTTAGCTGAAAGATTTTCTAGAAGTTACGAATAATATACAGATTGTACTGTTAACCGTGTCATTTATTTTACTCCAGCAAGCGTGCCTTACACCAATGCGTGCATTTTCAAATTAATGTCTTTGACGATTTTGAATAAAATATTTAAGAAGTTTATATCGCATAGGGAGAATTTACTCAAGTCCTGAAACTAGTAATAGCAAGCGTGCCTAAATTTCAAATTACCGTCTTTCACTATTTTGAATTAAATATTTAAGAAGTTTATTTCGCACAAGGACAATTGATTCGTCAATTCAAAGTGAAAACCATATGTGAAGTTCTCTAGTAAATAGTAATTCAGGGGCCGCCCTTCCCACTGCTTATCATTGAACCAATCGGCGCAACAGATATTCTTTTCGCACTCTGACACCTCATTAAAAACTCATTTCACAACTTCCAGAAAAGTTGTACATTTCTTTACATGATTAATTCACATAAATTAATTCATCAAACACGAAAACGTGGTTTCAGTTACGCAACATTAGCTGCTGAATTAATTTGCCTTTCGTGTCATAAACACATAGTAAAACTGACACCGCATGACATATGTTCATTCATTTCTTTCTTTTATCACATGATAGGAATGCACGGCTTTTGAGAATAAAAATGAATTTACGCACATCTAGTTGTAGTATCTCATTGATGACTTCTGCTGCGCGAAATCCATGAACTCCATTCGCTTCAAAAATATCAACATATGAACTGCTTTTACCCAAACATAATCGACACGAATTGAACATTTCGGCGACATTCATGTTTAAATTAAAATACTCTGACACTTCATAACACAAGCAGCACTGAGAGAAACTCTCCCACAGCCCTTTCCTTCTGAATGACAAAACATTCGCAAAAACGGCTTGACCTTTTTTTAACGTGTTGCGGGTGTTGCCATGTAATAATGGCGGGAATTTGATTACCAGATTCATAGTAATCTCATTTATTTCAATACTGATATCGGAGTATGGTGTTTGTGCAGTAACATTTTGTTACAATTACTATTTCGAGCAATTTAGAAACTGAAAACTCTTCCATGAATATCAAATCAAGTGCAAGAATTTTATCTTGTATCTCTTTGTTCAACCTTGAAGTCACCTTCAACTGTAATGGTAATGGAACAAGTAATAATGCCAATTTATTTCTAGTAACCAACTCAGTTAATTGAAATTTTCAAAACTGAACCATCCAGAAAAAACTTAGCTTCATCTAAACTAATTACATTATACATTTCTCAACCACTGTATGGCCATTCCTAATTTGATTTGGAAATGTTGGTCAACTTTAGAAAAAAAGCTTTGCATAAACAGAATAACCCTCAAAGATCACCAGAAGAAGCTATGAAAAACATAAACACTTTTCTGACAACAAACCAGCAACAAAAATTGAAGGAAATTGGAAATATATTTATGGACAAAGGCATAATATGGTTGACATTTCATTAACTGGACCTGCATTCATTATATTATTCAAAATACAGGAGTAGTTCATCCAAAGTTTTGTAAATCAAATGCTATGATATGAGTTCAAATAAACTTATCCCAGATAAACTTAAAAGAAAAGTACTGCTAATTACAATGAGTAATATAGGTTATTAGATGTTAGGTACACAACACTAAAGCAACATTATGGCTGGATATATAAGTGTGCCTATTGAGATATCATACACTAATTTTTTAAATGGATAACAGAAAAATAGACCTCAGGGACCAGCTTCCTAAACCTACAAGCCGTCATATTCCTAGGTAATTCACTCATAAATTTGCTTTATAAAGTGCCTCCAAAGGACACTACATCCACTACAATGCTAACAAAGGTACATTTTACACTATATTTGATTTAGAATGTTCTATATCACATTTAAGATTCTTTTTAGAGAGTCTGTAACTTTACATTCAGCTTTATAAAATAAACCCCTGGTATATAGAGGCTCTGGGGACTGGTCTTGTAAGCTTTTCATCAGATTGCAGGGGCAATTCTCATAAAAATTTTGTGTCCACCATACCAAGTGCTGAGATGAGCAATAATAATTAATTAATTAGATCCAGTCAATTAGAATCAGGCAATTTATTGTTTCAATTTTTTTTAATGAGCAACATGAAAACTTCCTCAATTACTATCCCATGCAATTATAATAGGCAAAACATTATAATGAGCCACAGCAACTACCTACTGGCCATGGCCAACAGGGAGGCGTGCCATGCCAGGTATGTAGTGTGTGAAAAAGACCTCGAGTCATCATCACATGATGTATTTTCAAAGTGGAAATTACAGATTTACAGCATCAGAAAAGAAGAATGAAAAGTACCAGTAACTGTTAGAAGAATGAATTTAAATCCTAGGGTATTGTTGAGTATAAGGAACTTAGAAAATATCAAGAGACAGAATATTATGGCTGGGGATAGTGATATGGAAAGTCAGGAGGCAACACAGGTTATTGGAATGATAGATACAGGGTACTGTGCAATGGAATGGAAGAGATTAATGGTGGGTTAGTAGCATCAATAAACAATGGAGCAGGAAGAAGATTAATAAACATAGAATAGGTGAGAATTCTAAAATTATAAGCAATGATGGAAGCATAAATTATAAATTTTTATTCTTATTATGGGTTATGATGTTACTAGCAATCACAGGAAGGAATGAGTAAGAAGTACTTCAGCATAGTAAACACAACTAAGATTCAGTGCTTAGAGTATTCCTAGAAGAAAAAAGTGATAGTATTGGGGATAGGAATTTAGTTGTTACGGACAAAGAGATAGGAGCCAGGGGATCATTGTTTAAGAAAAATGCAATGACAGTGAGGATAAAACAAAGTGTAGCAGAGGGAATTACATAAGTATAACTAACACCTGGCTTAAATACCACAATATATGTAGTTACATTTGTAAAATGCAGTGATATTTAGGACCTGCTTTTAGCAGATGCATATTCAAATCATAATTTAGTGCTCATGAAGTGTAACATCACATTCAAAAGTATAAAAAAGCTAAGGGTCTCTATTTGTGTGAAATCAAATTTAATGTTCTATTGTCCTCATACCCTAATGCTTCTCCCTTTTTTGAGGAGGGAATTAATAGAAACTGATCTAACAGTCTTCTGTCCAAATTCCTGTCTAATAAAGGCTTTGAAATAACCCATAAAAGTCTTCCCATGGCTAAAACTATAATTATTTCTACATGGTCATATAAAAATATAACCATGTAGAAAGGAATGAAGGGAGGTGGAAAGTATGTGGAATTGAAGAACAGTTTAATGTAGTTTGGGATGTCAGGGTGCCTTGATAGACCATGCTCAGAAATGTAGCGATGTTCAGTTTGTGCCTAGCCAAAATCTACCATAAACAGTAAACCAAAAATAATTTTTCCACATCACCTCACTCAGGCCTAGTGTAGCTCTATATCGTCTCTCCATTTCCTCATTGATGTTTTCAAACTTTCCTATTTTCAACGCCATCCTAAAATTGCAATTCCATATTGTGTTTGTCTTCTTTCATGCTGCAGCTGTCAATTTTGTGCTAGGATTTCACGTAATAATGACCAAGGAGACTTTGCCTTCTCCACTGTTGGGCACAGCACACAGCCAAGTGAGTTCAATATTGTAGGTGTCTTTAATCTTCAATTGTTCAGTCTTGAATTGATGATTTCATGCCTGTATTCATCATTGTTATTGGAGAAATGATTAAGGTGGTTTCCTATTGCCTCCCTCAATAAGGTTTTCAATGTAAAACTGAAGTAAAGTAAAGGGTGAAAAACATCTACTATGTTGACCAGAATGAATGGAGGTATACAGTATGAGTTAAAACTTGTTTATTTTAATATGGAGTATTTAAGTATGTAACAGTCTTATTAGGCTCTAAGTGTGGTAACTCTGAATTTCAGGGAACATCAAAAATCTAGAGTCATTACCAGACTACTGTTAATAGTAATATTAAGTTGTAACTAAGTTTAGCATACTGTTAATGCTGTATTTTCTCCAGTTTCTTTGAACCATTACCCAATTAGAAGCAATCAATTAATGCATTAACTATAAACGAATTACACTCTGAAATTGTTGCATTGTAATGCTACACGTAGCAGATGACTCTTAAAAGTTACTGTTGCGGCATTTCCTGCAGTTTCTTGAAATTTATTAATCCCTTCTACATAGATGAATGAGGTAAAATCACTAGTTTTCAATCATAATAAAAGACTTACAATATTATGTAGATATGTCATAAATTTATCCAGTAAAATTTGACTTACTGCAGGAAAATTAGAACTAATCATGGGAATGCTTTCTTCATTTACTGAGGGAAAAATGGAAATAATGGTTGTTGATGTAAGTGTACAAGAGGAAAATTTCCTTACAGGAAACTCTGAATTGAGAACGATAACCTTGACATGCCCTAGATCAAAAATTAACATTAATTCTGTTGATAACTACTTTTGTATGTCTACTGAATATTTATTTATTACCATTTTCTTCTGCACCTTTACTTTTGTGAAAGATTGTATTATTCATTTGAAAACAAAAAAAGAGATAACAATTTAAAAAACCTTGATCCATTTTCATAGAAACAGAAGCTCTGGGATGGTCTTTAATTTGGTATAATATGCATTTGTTTCTTGAGGACAATTCTGCAAGTCAATAAAATAATACTAATATTATTGGTGATTTGGATCATTTAAATATTTAATAATATGTATACACCTAAAAAAAGCAGGAGGATAGACGTAGATTGGAGGCTTTTGAAATGTGGGTGTGGAGAAGAATGGAGAAGGTGAAATGGACCGAAAGAAAAACAAATGAGGAAGTACTGGAGATGGTGGGTGAGGAGAGGGGTTTGTTGAGAGAAATCCTATGGAGGCAGGAAAAATGGATGAAAGGCGTATTGTGCGGTAGTGGAATGTTGAAGAAGGTAATAGAGGGGAGAATGTTGGGCAAGCGAGGAAAGGGTAGGAACAGGATAGGGATGTTGGATGGGATGAAGGGAGGAAAGAAGTACACAGAGATGAAGAGGGACCTGATGTAGTTTAGGTTGCTGGATTGGGTTTTGTTTGGAGTTACAAAATATGTATTTGATAGTTGTGTCCATCCAAAAAAAAACCTACCTTAACCGGTAGATTACCTAATATATATAAAATAATCTGAAAATTAGAAGCATTAAATGGATTAACGAGGAAGGAGTATCAGCAGGCTGTAGAGAAAATAATGGATGATGGTAAAGAACTGATTACTATTGAAGAAAAATGGGAATGTATCAAGAAAGGAATATTGGAAGCCGCTAAAGACACTATAGGAACCGTTAACGGGAAAAGGATAAGGAAACCATGGGTAACGGATGAGATGATTGCAAAGATGGATGAGAGAAGAAGATGGAAAAATGTAAACACAGAGTTAGGCAAAATGAAGTACAAAGAGTTAAACAATAAATTGAGAAGGGCCACAAATAAAGCAAAAGAAGAATGGTGGAAAACACAATGCGAGGATATGGAAAGTTTACAGAAGAAGGGTGAAATTGGTGCTCTATACAGCAAGGTTAAGTTATTATCGGGAAGTAAGAAGGCATGATCTGTGCTAACAGTTAAAGATAAATGGGGTAAGATAATAGTTGAACCAGGAAAAATCCAAGAGAGATGGAAGGAGTATATAGAAACACTGTATGGTAAAGAACTTAGGCCGACAGGATTAGACATAGAAAAGGAACATGATGTAGAAGAAGATAGCTTAGGTCCAGGCATACTCGACGAGGAAATAGAAAGGGCATTAAAGGAGATGAAAGCAAATAAGGCTGTGGGGGTGGACAACATTCATGTAGAAATGTTGAAATGGTTAGGAAAAGGAGGGAAGAAGGCCATATATGGACTGATTCGTAGTATCTATGAGGAAGGAATCTGGCCGGAAGATTTTGTGAGATCGGTGTTAATTCCTATTCCAAAAAAGGCAAAGGCTACGTCATGTGAGGATTACAGAACAATAAGTTTGATATCCCACGCAGCTAAAGTTATTCTCAGGGTCATCAACAAAAGGATAGAGAGTAAGGCAAATGATTACTTAGGGGAGGATCAGTTTGGGTTTAGGAAAGGAAGAGGTACGCGTGACGCCATTGCAGTAATGAGATCACTAATCGAGAGGAATATAGAACACAATCAGGACGTTTTTGCCTGTTTTGTAGATTTTGAAAAAGGGTTTGATAGAGTGAATTGGGAAAAATTAATGCGTGTATTGCAGAAAATAGGAATGGATTGGAGGGACAGGAGACTGATCCGCAACCTGTACATGTCTCAGACTGCTCAGGTGCGAGTGGGGAACGGAGAGTCCGGATGGGCAGTGTTAGGAAGAGGTGTAAGGCAGGGTTGCCCATTGTCACCGGTACTGTTCAACGTATATGTAGAGGAAATGATTAAAGAGGCATGGGAAGAACTGGAGGTAGGAATGAAAGTCGGAGGGGAATTTGTAAAATCGGTTAGGTTTTCTGATGACCAAGCATTAGTTGCTCAGTCAGCCAAGGGGTTGCAAGCATTGCTGAGTGAATTGGAGGTTCAGTGCGATAAATATGGGATGAGAACCAATATTAATAAAACAAAGGTTATGCAATTTTCCAGAAAGGAAAAGGCTAAGCTAAATATTAAAATAGGCGGGGAAAAAATAGAGCAGGTAGAACAGTTTACATATCTCGGAAGTGTTTTGGACCAATACGGTCAAGGTGGTAGGAACGTAAAGAGAAGAATTGCACTAGGCAAGGAGGCTTTCTCAAGGAGGAGGGAGTTGATGACGGGGATGTTGAGTAGGGATGTTAAGACAAGACTCGTAAAAACTCTGATATGGAGCGTAGCTATGTATGGTGCGGAAACGTGGTCACTAAAGCAGGAGGATAGACATAGATTGGAGGCTTTTGAAATGTGGGTGAGGAGAAGAATGGAGAAGGTGAAATGGACCGAAAGAAAAACAAATGAGGAAGTACTGGAGATGGTGGGTGAGGACAGGGGTTTGTTGAGAGAAATCCTATGGAGGCAGGAAAAATGGATGAAAGGCGTATTGAGCGGTAGTGGAATGTTGAAGAAGGTAATAGAGGGGAGAATGTTGGGCAAGCGAGGAAAGGGTAGGAACAGGATAGGGATGTTGGATGGGATGAAGGGAGGAAAGAAGTACACAGAGATGAAGAGGGACCTGATGTAGTTTAGGTTGCTGGATTGGGTTTTGTTTCGAGTTACAAAATATGTATTTGATAGTTGTGTCAATCCAAAAAAATAACTACCTTAACCGGTAGATTACCTAATATATATATACACCTAAAAAAGGATGCTCTCATGGTAAAATTTTAGTATTTTACTACTTACATCGCATAACACTCTAGTTAATCTCTCTTACATTTCTTAAGAGAGTAATTTGATAATTCTAAGAGATATAGTTCACTATTCTATTAGTCTATCTTTGCACCAACCAATTATAGTCTTTTGCAATGGTAAAATTATTCAATGTTTTCATTTACTTAAAATTTTGTTCTCATATAGTTTTTTGTATTGATGTACTTTAATGCATGCATAAAAATAATGAAACTCACACATTCATTTCCCCTTGTAGCCTCATTTATATTAACAGACCCTACAGACATAGCCTGCAAAAGTTTTTCAACCCATGAACTCGACCATCAGCAGTGACTTTTCAGAATACACCACATACATGTATTAAATGAAATTATCATTAATTTTACTGATTGAAAATCAACCCGTGCAAAATCTGTTTAAGATTTTTTTGCAATATATAATAATATAAGGAGATCAAAACGTATATTAGATGGTATAAAAGATAGGAAAACAGAGAAATACCTATTCTAGTGAGCTTTTATTATTTTTATTTAGCATTTATAGAAACAGCACTTTTTGGCCTTTACATCTGACTATAAACAATGATTAATATATCAATGGACATAATTACAAACACCTAAATCCTAGGTAGAGGAAAACTCACCCAAGACGAAATCAAACTCATGACCTATGGGTTGGCAGATAAGTATGTTACCCCGCCACCACTGAGGCTGGCATAATACGAGTATATAAAAAGAACAATTTATAAACTGCTCTTTCAATTTTGGGAGTGATTTTATCATGTTTTCAAGTGAGATATCTACTTAAAGGCCTTTTCATTTTTTTATTAGTTAAGATAGAAAACCTTTGCAAAACTGCCACTTTAACAAAAGCAATTTCCTTTTACTGATATTTGATTAGAATAATTTATTTCAATTGTCAGGAAAGTATTTGCTAAATCTATTTTTCCACTATATGACCAGTAGAAATCTATCATTCAATCTTTAGGCAAGCCTGAAAATAACAAGAGTACATTCCCATTTCATTCTACTTTGACTAACTTTACTGCTTATAGTTCCAAATCATGCATCATCAAATGAATTAACTGATTTTGATGGTCTGTCTCAGGTTTCACTGGGTTTTCCTTGAACTTCCGGTGAATGAAGGACCATATCTCTACCCATTGTCATCCAGTTACTTCCATATTCCAAGAGCTGACTCAAATATTTTTGATTTTCAACATAAAAGACATTCCACTCGGAAGACATACATTGCCTATAGCATGGATTCTGTTTGGTATGACCTACTATGATGCATTATTGTTACTACTAATATTGTGGATGAAAGACATTATGGATGAAAGACATATATGGATGAAAGACCATTTTACTGAACAGGCTTGCACTGGAAAATGATAATAGGTGAATGTTTTAATGTAATATATTCCATGTCTTCAGGGATTTCTTCCGTGCTCAACCCATTTTCTCAAACAACATTTTTGTCAGTGAAACTGTCCCAAGAGAAAATGCACTTACACAGAATAACTCTCAGAAGACACAGAGCTTTCACAGGGAATTCTTGCCATCAAATGTTGGCCTCTGGCATTCTCTTACAACACTTAAAATAAATTTAAGAATGAAAGGGATGCTGAGTTTGGGGAATGCAAATACCACTAAATTACGCTAAGGAAACAAAAATAACAATTGAGAGTTTTAATTGATTCATAAAAGATTACATTTTCCAAAGATCAACAGACCATAGCAATTTTACTAATTAGTCATGAGTAATCAGGTTATTAAATAAATAATTCATAAAACAGCATACACTCCTTGAATTGTCTTTTCATAATAAACACTCCAAAATTGAATCCAATTTTGTGGAAACAAACATGATGAGAAGGATAAAAATCAATTCCACACTACTCTTAATTGAGTAAATCACTCAAAAAGCAGTATTTTGGAAGTTCCAAAAATTTTATTACAATTACCCCAAAAGGTTCTATGTGCACCTGCTAATCACATAAATGCGAAAAAATTATGACTACACCATAAAAAGAAATATATAATACTTCATAAAGTTAACTGTTGATTTCATAACGCTCCTCCAGTCCAGTAAAAAGTCTGATATGTGTCCATCATGCACATCATGACTTGTAAAAATGACAAAAGTTCATTCTTTTTAGAAGAGTTATTTTGGCAGAAGAATACCCACATAGGAAACAATGTAAAAAAACAAATGCATTCTACACAGCAGCAAAATAATGCTTACCAACAATGCATGTTCCCTTTGCAAACTATTTTTTTTAAATTGCCATGAAAAATATGTATTAGCAGGAGTTGTGAAAACCAAGGGCATCACAATAAAAAAAGGTAACGGTATATGATGTACATATTTACACAATTAAAAAAAAAAGCAAAAATAACTAGCCCACAAAGATAGGACTAATTTAGAGAGCATAATGGCCATTATGGCATTAAATCAAATGAAACTACATGCACCAGATTGGAGTGATTTGTCTAACTACACGATCAAAATATGGCACAAAATTCTTCACATTTCAGCTCACAGAGCAATCAACTTCACCTTCACGAGGAAAGCAATCTTTGAGACAGGTAGCAACAGCTCTCATTAAATATGTCATTGTACCAAAGCTTCCACTTGGTGCACTGTCATAGAAATGCTGACAAACATATGCAGCACCACCACAGAGCAGACCTCCTGAAGCAGTTGTTTCTCGACATTCTCGTGGCTTGGCACAGCATAATGTGGCATCCCCATCAACCCTCATCTGAAAATATTGATGCAGATTGCCAAACTAAGAAACATACCTCAAGAATCATAATCTCTATTTATCATTAGCAGCCTACATACTAACATAGATATCATTAGTGTCATACCAACATAAATATCTAAATGGTATTTCAATTGACTTGTTTAAATTGGGTGGTAGAGTAGCTTCAACTTATAAATCATTTATTCAATGTTACCTTAAACAATAATGCACTACCAAATATTTGGAAGGAGGCATTTGTTACACCAATTTTTAAAGGAGGAAATAAAACATTAGTTGATAATTATAGATCGGTATGCTTGACATCAATTGTATGCAAGCTATTAGAAAATATAATTGCTGATTATCTCCAGGATTTGCGGGAGAGAGAGAATTGGTTGTCCAGTCACCAACATGGTTTCAGAAAAGGGCACTATTGCGAAACTCGGCTATTAGGGTTCTGCCAAGGAATATCCAACTCATTTTACCCAAATTTTGAGATTTGTCCAACTCATTTCATCCAAACTCAACACAAGTTTTAATATTTCTGGACATTAGATACAAATTTTGATTTTGGCTCAAAAGATTAATGATTCATTGTTATAATGAATTCTTAAAAAGGAAAGGAAATGCAAAAACAAAGATTTTTCAAAAGATTCACATATTTTACAGTACATTTATGTACTCTATAGAGAAATGAGTACCTATTTAATTTACATTACTGACTTCAGTAAAATCTGTAGCTTCTTTCATTAAATTCTCTTCACTGGTTAAATTAAATTTCTAATACTATGCAGTTTTATCACTAAATTTACAAATTGTTTCAAGTTGGTACCATATTCTTTAGCCTTTCTATGGGTCAGTAGAGATAACTGAGGATGTTACATTGACAAGAGAGGAAGTTGTCCTTATAATAACTGAATATTGAAAGGGTATAACTATTTAAGCATGGTTTGATTTCAAGAAGAATTAGTGATTCATAGGTCTCTAGCACATGTGTACCTGATCATCCAGGAATATACGATTGGCATGATGAACCAATTGTTCCACAGGGAGTATTCCGCTGCCAAGTTGTGTTGCTGCATTGTGCTCATCTACTATTGTCAAAACCATCAAGGCCTCTACAATGAGCTGCCGGTACTCAGGTTGAGGGATGGTATTAAGAACAGCTTCAACAGCAAGAGCGAATTTCAACTCACCAGGAGTCATCTGTAGGTGATACACTTATGAATTGCTAATTATTTAAAACACCTATTCTATACAGCTTTGAATTTTTTGAAATCATCAAAAATTATGAAACTGACAGGATGAATGCTTCAAAATTGGGTAACTTAATGAATTAAAAAGTATGTTATTCTGACATTTTATTAATATTAAAAAGAAGAGTATTGAATTGAAAAATCAGCAATTAACTAATTAATAATTCAGATCAAGACAGTTTGTTGGCTACCATAGATTTTTAAACTTACCAATTCTGTTAGACAGTGATTAAGACTAGGCATCTTAAATTTCAAGTCCAAATTTTAAATGACATGTTTTGAGTATACTTACCTCTTGTATGAGGTTCTGAGGCAATAGTCTACCTTCTATGGCTAATCCTTGACACTGAAAACCATGAAACATGATAATTTATTTGCATATAAATATTACTAATCTATTCAAGCTCCATTGACATAAGATTTTCAGGTTCATAAGCAAGAAATATGTTTCAGCATCTAGTTTATTCTATATTCTCAGGTAATTAAAGAGATTCTATGCAAGAGAAAGAAAATGCTTAGCACAGAAAATTCTTTCCTTTAGCTCATTATATCAAGAATGGAAAAACTATAGGACTAGATTTATTCAATATTATATGTTAGATAGCTTCATAATGCTAATAGAACCTGAGAGATTGTTATTTGCTAAAAATATTTTCAAGTTGATCAAATTTATAATTTTCTGCATCTCATATACATTAAAAATTTGTTTAAAAAGGTAGAGATTTAAAAATTATTATATACTGAAGTTTTCTCATATTATGAGAAAAATTTACTCCTCAAGCTTTTCTTGCAATAATTAGAATAGGCCTTTAATCCACACCAGAAAAAAATACATTAAAAAAATGAAATTACAAATGCATTCAAGGAAATTTGCACTGCACTATTTTGTTTAACAAGGGCAACTTCACAATGACACTCAAAATACTATTCCAACAACAAACAATGTTGTATCCATTCCTTCCCATTTTTCAAGTTTTATCCCTTTCCTGACATTTTCAACAATACTTTACCCATTTATTCTAAGAAATCCATTGAAAATTCCCTTTAAAGCTGAGTTTCAATATCCATATCCTCATTTGCCAAAGTTCATTAATATCAGAGACAAATTTCAGAGAGCTACCTCCACTCTCCTCCTATTATTGATCAACTTTATTCTGTTCTACCTGCCCACATCAACAAGGGGTGCTGGTTGGGCAGAGGTGTAGTTTCATAAAAATGGCACACCGCTTTGGCCAAAAATATGGCCAACTGTACCATTTCCCATTTAAAATCTTGTGAAAATGAATGTCTTATTTTTCCCTGCTGAACTACTAATTTTAATTAGTCATTTATCACAGGTTGGTAAGAGCACTAAACTTTTAAAATTTGAGTGCCTTTTTTATTTTATCAACACTTTTCAGTTTTTAAGGAATCTATAGAACATATTAGTTTTCAGTTGTTAAGGAGTCATGATGACATTGGAAGCATGAAGCTCTTTAGAGATGAAGTTAGATACTATAATCTATATTTATATATGAGAAAAAAAGATCAAAAATGTATCCAGAGTTTCAGATGTTGATGAAGTAACTAAGGGGGGAATATGAGAGGAAAAAAGGAATTTGAAAAGTGGTGTTCACAAATAACTTTTTGACAGAAATATGAAGTGGAAATAGCAAGGAAAGAACATAGCACATAAAACATCAGGAGCTCTGATTTTTGGCTTGTTCAGAAAATAAAAAAAGAAAGGCAATTTTCTGGACCAAATTTGCAATCTAAGGAGTTAGTATTTCCATGTGTAACAGGAACCATTCTGACATGCTTCTTTAGAAAACCTTTGCAAAGGAATTAAAAGCCAAAATGACTGAATTTTTCACTAGAATGTAATGTGATGTAGATTGATTTAACTAAAAGAAAGAAACTGTTATTATTACCCATTGATTCTTCTGAGCTAATGTAAAACAAAAGAAATGGGAGATCATTATTTTATCCACTAAACTTCATCTGAAACACTAGGCATCCATTATGGTGCATCAATTACAAAGAGTAAAAATCATTTACTTTGACCATAATTCGAACCTGGATCCCTCAATATCAGGCTTTAGAGTGCTTCAGCCAATTAAGCTACCAATGCAGGGCCTCTGACACTTCAGGGACTTTTAAAGGAACAAGGTGTATTGATGAAATACTGTACATATAATTTTATAAGTATTCACAGTTGTGGCATTTGATCTCAGTTGAAATTAATTGGCTAAAATACTCAGCCAGGTACTGAGGGATCTGGGTTGGAACCCTGGTCAAGGTAATTTATTTTTACACTGGGAAATTGATGAACTTTAATGCAAATTAGCAGATGACTTGGTTAAAATTAATGTTGAAGGATCTCCCACAGCTCTTTGAATTTAGCCTCCATTGCCAGAATTGTTCAAAACTCAAATTTTAGAAACAAACAATTTCCTTCCTTATTTGAAAACAGTTCACTATTTTGATAAAATTTTGCAGAGGCAACACATTGGCCTATAGACTTTTTTTAAGTGTCAGACACCATCTCTTCCGTTAACATAAAATTATGTATAAGCTCATAATAGTCAATGACCATTTTGAATTAAACTAAATTATAATAGTAAGGAACATCCAATGATACTCATTTCACTGAATTAACAGCAGTTCATTTTAAAGTTGCTATATCTGAGGAGTTTGGAGTAGTTTTCCATAAAGTTGTTGGACACATAAACAATAGTTGAATAATTACTATGATAAGTAGGAAACATCTCATGAGAACTATTGGGAAATAGGTTAACTCACAATTTATCAGACTAATTTAAAATTATATCCATCACCATTTTATCCACCATTTAAATGCTTAAGGACAGTAGTGTCCAATATGACATGCTCAAGCCATGATACTGCTTTTAAGCATCATTGAAGGCCAACGTAGGTGAGCTGCATTGCAGCTGTATGTGCAACTCATTGAAAAATTATAAGCCATTGCCTACCTAAATATTAGATTCGAATAGAGGAGGGAAGGTCTACGAGTCTTTAAAAATAGAGAGAAAGGCTACATTTAGCATAGAGTGCAATCTGTGGCACACTAAAAATTGAATTTGTTGCTGAACAGTCCTGAAATTCCCTTATCCATATTGGTGCCTTACAATTTGCAAGAAACAAAAAGGCAGAATTTGCATAAATAAGGCAATTTGCAACACATACTACTTGAGAAATTTATTTCAGAAGATTCTCTCTTAGCTGAACATAAAATATATTGCAAGCCCAGAAAAAAATATTCATATTTTGAAATATGGGAAAGACATCCAGTAAGAAACTGCACTGGAGGCTTCTTCAGCAAGCCAAGATACATTTCAGATAGCTTTGTACTTACTCTTTCTAGGACATTCCAAACTCGGGGATAAAATCCCCTTGGTACACGATTCAGAGCCCCATCCAACCGTCTCCGCCTGAGCCACTGTCCTTGTCGCTCTCCTCCTTCTCCAATTGTCTCGGTTTCTTCTGCTCCTTTACCTACTCCTAAAAGGCTACCTATCTGACTTCTCTGTGAATTAACAGAAATGTTAAAAATATAGTAAATAATAATACAAATTAATTTTTTTCCTGTTGTTATACCATACATATTGTTCACACAACAATCAGAAATAAAAGTTCAAGTCAGAACTTGCAAGTAGAATTCAATGATCTGTTAAATAATTAATGTGAAATCAAATTATTAATTATAATAATCAAGATTCTGGTAATTAAGCATGCAGAAATGTCTCCAGTTTCTACTCTAAAGTCAATGTAGGATTTTATTTTTGCAAATATTGCTTGGGTGCAATCATGGATATTTTAATTTCTAATTTTGATTTTCTATTTCACATATAAGGTGAAATATTATCATATTTATTTTTCCTTACAACATGGCCATTTACATTAGAATTTATGTCTTAGCATATTATTGGAGAAAAGAAAATAATAATTTCTGAAAATGGAGCTGAGAAGAGGCATGACAATTTTTCCTAATCATTGATTTAAACTAAATGCTTATCGGATTCATTCTTTAGAAAGATAGCATACGAGCTACAGTTATAGCTATAGTTATTTACCTCGTATAGCTATAGTTATTGTCATTCAACCAAAAGATAAGAAGTGTGAGATACCTGATGCTAAATTATATGCCCTTTTGGCATGAAGTCCCTTTAATATTCACAAAATGAAAACATGTTTGAAAAAAGTGGCTTTTTCATTGGCTGGAAGTTAGTTTACAAAAACGAAGAACATAAGATACTCGAAATTTTTCAGGTCTCTAGCCCTTGCAATTTGAGGTTTGCAATAATATTTCAAAATAGAATATCTCAGATTTTTTTCTCTCTCAGATACATATCTAAAATATTTTTTTTACCATGTTTCCTCTAATTCCATTACAATTGCATTGATCGGAGCAACAAAGAATTTTTAATCGAACTTAAACTAAAATAAAGAAATCACTGACAAATTCATGTCTGAGTGAACTTCTGTATGAATTTCAAGTGAGAGAAAGGAAATTTTCATTGTTTTATATGCTTCTTGTAAATTAATTTCTTGGAGATTTTAATAAATTATAAAATAGGTAAATTGGGCACACTTAAAAATGGCTAAGTAAAAAAAGAGGCCAATAAGAGTGAAGACTTGCACAAAAATTGTTTGTAGAAGAAATAGAATAATTATTTTCCATCAAACTGGTGAATCGAATGTCTCCTACTCCTGTGTCAATGGTCCTTACTACACACTTACTCTTTGAATGAACAAACCTGTTTTGACCCACTACTGATTTCATAATTTGTTACTCCAAATGGCCATTGACAAATGGCATACATTGGCAATGCTATTCTCATGAGATAATAAATACAATTACCTAGAATTTTCAGCATCACCACTGTGACAACTATGGATAAAGTTTTATTTTACCTGAATATTTTGGTAAAACAAATTTTAATGGTTGAGTTCTCAAAGCATTAATTATCTAACTATTATCTCCACAGTACACATCCTCCGTCAGAAGCAAATAACAGCACAATATGCATAAAACAACAAAAAATTTGGAATCTTATAAAACAACCTGCAAGAAGTAAGTTTGGACTCCATCTGAAGACTAGGAACAATAATGGGGATCATGCCAATTGACTGCATCACACCCAAAGCAGTAAAACTTGAGCAGAAGGAGAATCACTTTGGTGAGAATGAGCAACCAGATAGGCTGCAAAGGAATGTTTAAGTGGACATCAGCACCAAACACAAATGCCAGGCATCACTACGTGTGAAAATCTGCCTGAGTAAAATTTCTTTCTTAAATTTCCAAATCTAATTACAGCATCACTCTAGCTATTCACCTAAATGTATGTGCTATTAGACTAGCACCCATAGTAAGAATTACAAAATTGGACCGAGTACATTAAGGGATCCCACAAATCATATGACTGGTAAAGCAAAATAATATGAAATACCATTGTTTCAGGTGTATTTTACAAATTATAAAGGCTTTGTCCTCTCAGGTTTCATGGGAAAGGCTGTTTCCATAGACCAATTTTGCTGACATTCAAGTTGGTATATTCAGGTGGAAGACTGCAACTTAAATGCTAGCAAAACTGTTGCTCCTGCACCACTGAAGTCTTCACACAAAATATTAAACAAATTCCATATACATGGTAAATTTTACATGTACATTTGATTTGTGTGAAAAGACCAATCATATAGGAAAAAGATCACTCACCTTACTCACTTTACTTGATTTGCTACTAATAATTGAGAAATTTCCACGGCCAACTGAAAAAGATAAAGAGCAATAAATAGCAGTCCAATAGGAATTATTAAACTAGTCATATAATGTTACAAAAAGAAGATTAATTAAGATGCCTCTGTTTATTTAATGGAGATTAGAGTAGGTAAAGTTGGTGTATTGAAGGAATACTAGCAGATATTATGGAGACAGACACTTATTTGAAACCTATATATGAACCTGGCAGCACAAGTAAGCTTGGAACTTTAGGGGAAGAATTTCATTAGCACAAGAGGCATTTAAGAAGGAGAGGCTGATTGCTGGGGTTTGGGAGTGGCAATGTAATGCAAATAATTCCTGACTTTAAGATGGTGAGGTATAGTATTGCAACATACATCAAAATTACATTTCACATCAAAATTCAACATGAATATATTCATCTTTAAAATGTATTCTTGAAGTTTCGGCCACAAAAAAAGCACAGTAAGAGACAAAATCCTCAAATGTAAAATGCAATGAGCTTACTGATTGTTACCATATTGAATGACTATTACCTAATAAACAAGCTCAAGTAAAGGTGACATTCATTCATGATCAATTAGTACTTTACCACTACTAAGAGCAAATTCCTTTCCACTCATGATGTGATGAAGGAGATTCTTCATTTCAAATGGGGAGAGATTCAGTAGGTGTTCTGAAGCTTCTTCTCCAGTACATTTTAAAGACCGTGACAACTCTGTGGCCATAACCTGTAAAAATATTACCATAACATAGTGTATCATTAAAATGTATGAACAGAACTCAAGTCATTTATTCTTATGATAAGAGTTAGAGAAGAACAAAACACAAGAAAAATCCTAAGCTATAAAAGGTAAAACAACAAATATTTTGGATGTGGACATTCAATTCTTGAGGGGAGATTTGCAGGCAAATTTGACCCCTCACCAGGATTCAACTCACAGACTACACTCTCAGATACAGGCAATCTACATTTACACATTCTAGTGAATTTTTAGGAAAAAATTAATTCCTTACTGGAGATAGCCACAAGGGTCATGCCGTTCACAGTTTTGAAGTTTCTGGTGTTTTTTGGGGCCAATAAGTTAAGAAATGTCACAACCTTTGAAGAATGAGGTTTTCAGTGATTTGTTTAAATCAACCATGGATATAAGAGCTCATTTTGCATTTATTTCTGAAGTTACAGTAATGTTGATTCAATTTTTTGATGGTGCAATTATGTCTCCCAGTTAATTGTATTCCTATTCCAATGTCATAGTAGGTGTGGCCCGATAAAATAGCAGTTCAAACTTTCATTTTACGACATCAAGGGTAAAGTAAAACAATATAATATTCTACCAACTTTACCATACCAAAACTCATGCAAATTGTGCTAAAGCCCTTTAATTAAAAGACTTTTTTGGCATGCAAAAAACCGCCATCTAGCCGCCACTTATCTTTTATTTTACAGAAATACCCATAAAAAATTCACTTCTATAATTTCATTTACAAATAAATCTAGATTATTCATACTTTTTAGTGAATGAAAGGAGAGATTTAACGTACATAACTACATAACTATATATGATTTAAGTTTTACAATGTATTTAAAACCTGACATTGACTTGAATGCAATGGTATAAGTGATTGCTTTCTTTTATACATGAATAGTGATTACAGAGCCTGATTGATTAAAATTAATTTTTAGATACTTAATATCTTAGGCAGATGTTATGCATAAAATTAATCATCTATCCATTTGGGCTTATGGTAATCAGGCTTATTCTTTCTGTTATAAACAGTAAAGAGTAATATAACGCACAGCTATCATTGACTTCATCCTAATTTGTAGCAGTTTTACCTGAATTATTAATCCAATTCGTAAACGCAACATCTCATGAAAGAGTTGAGGCTCGGTGCGAATGAACATAGCTAAGTAGACAAGTAATTCCTGAAAAAAAAGGCAAAGCATTCAGTATGAGCACAGCACAAAAGTACAAAATAAAAGCAATTCATTTACTTATTTATAAAAAACAGTTCATAACAATGTACCATCATAGAATATTACAATTAGGGTTGAATATTTCAAATAAAAATATACTAAATAAAATGAAAAGGTTATTAAGTAGAATTTACATTTTATCAGTGATTGAGGTATTTTTTGGGAGGGTTAGATTTTATCATGAGCAGCTTACTTAATTTAAACAATTAAATTCTCCACACTTATGCGAGATCACAGCAAAATTAAACCTTGCTTGGAAAAAAACATTGCCGACTCTCAGCAAAGTACGAGAAACAAATTTTCAAACTTGACATCCTTGTACATAGCAGGAATGCTCTCACAATGACTAGTCATCATCAGATGAAACCTGTTTCACAAAGGTGTCTTTCCCATTTCAGTAAAGTATACAGTGGAACCTCATAACAGGAGCATAACCCATTCTTTGATCCTTTTCGTAAAGCAAAACACTCGTTAAGTACATTTAGAACACTCATTTAGTGACACAACTTTGGACACCTAAATTAATGCAAAATACAATGGTCTATTCCATACACTAAAAAATACAAATTATGTAATAGGTTTATTCAAAGAAAATGACGTATACATTGTTTAGGATCATGGATCACATTCACCTTTTCTTCTAACATGGAATGAAGCAAATGAGAATGATAACTCGATTTGTAAAAGCAAACAAGAATCATAATAAATTGTTAATTATTTATGTTTTTTCCTAATTCCTTTTTCCTACAAAGCTGTTCATAAACATTTCTTTTCACTGACACTTGAAATTTTGGTAAAAATGTGAGTCAGAATGATCGTTAAAAAATGTATGGTGTGTATCGCCACTGCCTCATTAGGGTGATGCCTCATACGCATACCATAATAGCAGCGTGAGACCGCTTTTCATTGCCTTATGGTCGGGCAATGGATTCTCTTCTACTGTTATGTGCACAAATATAGATTCGCTTTGGCACCCCCTTTCTAAAGAGAACTGTCTCCTCATAATTAAGGGCATGCTGTGGAAGGTAACCCTGAGAATCTATGAGCTTTTTGAAGTTACTGATGAAGTTCTCTGCTGGATTTGACTCAGAGGTTTCTGCTTCACCATGTCTCAAAATTCCATGGATGACAGTTCTTCTCATAAACTTCTTGAACCATGCACGGTTCCCCATAAATACTTATATGGCCATTTATAATCCTGACATCTTATTAGCGAGGTTTGTGAAAATCACTTTCCCCTTCTCATGAATTATATTATCATTAATTGGATAATACATATTAACAAATCAACATTTTTAGCATAAATATGAATTACTACGCCAAAAAAATTGGAACTTTATCCATATAGTGTTCACGTTCATTTTAATGAAGAAAAATGTGAAATGTAAAAAAAAGTTGATATACAAATCATATAAGAACACTGATAATATTTAGGGTGTTACTGATATACCTGTGTTAACATTGCTGTACTTTCATCATCACCATAAGCACCATGAATTAATGCTCGCAGATCAGCTTCAGGTAAAGGAGCAGTGATGGCATGCTCATGCATTGGAGGCATGCCTACTGTGACTTGTTTCTGACGAACTAATAAATCTGTCACGGCTTTGGCTAAATCTTCTACACGCTTGCCAAGCATACCTGCAAATACATAGAAGAGAGTAGGATATTACCAGGCAGATGGCTGTAATTGAAAAAAATCGGTATGAAAAAGGTAGTAAAATAAGAAATTGTACACTGTATGTAGCACGTGGCTGTATAATCCATGTACACAAGTGTCTGTGTGCATGTTATATCATAATTGTACTCCTAAGTGCATAAAAAATCCATAAAAAATCCTTAAAAATTAGAGTTCAAGGTTGTAAATTTTTAACCTTCATCTCTGCCAAATGAAAATGGCATTGAGGGCAGTTTTCCTGATATTCATGAACAAACATACTCTGGTTTTCACAGTGTTTACTTAACAACAAAGTTATGATGATAAACAAATTAAGTTTTTTCTGCTGCTGTAAAACAAAAAGAAAGCTAATGTCATACAATTTAAGAACTGAAAGGCAAAATTTAATATTAAATATCGATTCAAATTACAAAAAAACAGTACAACTGGGAGAATAATCTTTATTTCATTGACAAAAGGCAATTATTCAGCTTGAAAATTAGCACTTCAAGGAAAATTTGATTTGTTTGCACAGCAATAAGTATTGCAACCTTAATATTAGTTAATAACTGGTCAAAATAATCACAATTATAACCTAAAATAAATAATCAATTAAATGCACTCTAAGTTTACTTGTAAAAATAATAATAAAAAATAATGCACAAAACTCTCAAGATATGTTAAGCCATGTTAATAACAACCATGCAAACAGTGACTAATTCTATCAAAAAATGCCAGCAAAAACATCACCTGCTGAATGCCTAACAAGTCCCCACAGTTTTTGCTGGCAAGCTTTCTCATAGAGTATTTTAAGCAGATCTTTCACTGTAACAGCTTTTCCTCCTTCACCAACAATTCCTGTAATTACATGATAATCATCCAGTTAATACTATGCTAACTCTTACAAATTCATAATTCAACATCATGGCTACTTCTTTTAAAATGATGGGAATAACAATTTGACATTTGAAATTTAACAATAACAATGAAAAATCACTGATATCATTTTTTATATTCAAGATCAATCTCATTACCTATATACATGGAAGGGTGAGAAGATGTGAATTAATAAATATTGCCTTTGATGATACATTATTTGGTTTGCTGGTAATCATTTCAATTTCTGGCTTTTGCAATTTAAATACAAAGAGAGAAACTTTGACAGAGCCCTAAAAAATGATGCTATAAGCAATATGTTAGTACATTTTACCATAATATAAATTTTTTACTCTTACAATTACTCATACAATTTTCTTACTCATACTTCCTTGTAATTGTCTCGCTTAGATATAAGATAGATCATACAATAAATATTTCAAATGAATACATTCAAGAAAGTTTTAGGGATTATTTTCCATGATCAGTATGTTATAGCAACAACTTAACCCTCTAAGTGTCAATGTTGCTGCGAGCAATGCTGACAAATATTTCCAAAAATGCCAGCGTCGCTCCACAAGTCTTTTCTCGATGCTACAGATGTAAATAACGATCAAATAATTCTTATTTTTATTTTCTTCTTTCGTACCTCATTACCTGCATCTTATTAACTTTCAGTAAATTATTTTAAAGTTTTAAAATGTTTTTAAAAAATATTTTTTATAACTGCATTTCTCATTAAAATAGCCTGGCAACTTTCACATGAAATTACACAATTAGGCATGGTCACTCTTAAGGATCAGAGATATCCACTGCAAACCCAATTGTTCCCATTGATTTATTTCTCTTCACCCTTCTTTACACTTTATCTTATACCAATGTATAGTTTTCAGGATATTCTTGTACATTTACATACCAGTATCAAAACTAAGTCCCTGTGTGTCTACCAGATATTGTAGAATATCTCCTTGCTCTTCCAAATTTTCGGTCTCTCTCAGCATTGTCAAAAGTTCCTCCACTTCAGTGTCAGCATACTGGGTTTCAGAATGGCCTCTACAAAACCCAATCATTTTTTGCTTCAATATGATATAAAATTTTCACTAAAATTTTGTTAATATTAACAAAAAAATTTGTCCTGTTATTTTTTCAAGCACACAAACAAAATTGATTTCAAGACATTCAACATTATCCCATAAAAATGAAACACAAATGGCCATACTCTTCATGGCAAATTTTTCCAGTTATAAATATTTTAATGACATTAATTAGTGCTCGATTTGTAAAACTTATTTCAAATTGTTTCTAAAAAATCACATTACTTCATTAATGAAACACAAGCAATTTCAAAATCAATGACAATTTAACCAGATATTTGTATGCTTACATTAAAATCATTTGAGTGAGTGTTAAAATCAAAAATATAAATTCTGGCATCTCATGCAATAACAGTATCAAAAGTAATTTAAATGCCGAGACCCACAAATTGTAATTAATGAACATGCTTGTATTACTGTAGTGTTTAGGTGGTTTACAGGACTAATGAAAAGGCTTGCACATTCAGTTCACCAATTCATAACACAACCAGAAGAAAACAAATAACATAACACTTTGGCAACTTTCCCAAAATCCACTCAGGACAAAAAGATCAACCAAATTTAATACATTGGGAACTGTTAATATGCATTACTTTAAGAACTTAAGAGTGAAATTAAAAAGGATGATTATAATTTCTTTCTAGAAAAGAACAAATTTGATAAATGAACCCTATTGTTCGTACGCCTGTTTAATTAGAAGCTTCAATAAAAAATGACAATGTTGAATTTTCCTTTTTCTTCTTCCTTGCATTACTCCACTTCATTGAAACAACAATAACATTGGATAACAACTCTCACAATCCTCTCAATATAGTTTCTTTGGAGTTAAAATGGAAGTTTACCATGTTAGATCACATTACTTCACTGGTATATAAAGCTTCAGTTGATGATCTTTCTAATATACAGAATTCAGGGGTGGGATTAATCATGTGCTTTGTATCACACTTTATAAATATAGGGGTTCCCTGGCTTCAATAAAATTGGAAATTAAGAATTTCATACAATACATAACCCATTAAAAAAACCAAAAATGGCAGAGGTAAAGATGAATTAAGTGTGTGATTCTCCGAGACGTGAATGGATTAAATGGATAGGGCTTTGAGATTATTTTACAATATGATGTGAACTTTTGGAGGGCATCATGTTCATTTTACATGAGTACAGAACCTGCTCTTTGACTACTACATCCCTAAGAATATTGCAATCGCAAAAAGCACAAATCAGTTCATAACTATGGATCCCTTAAGAGCATCATCATTTGAGCTGCTATTAATATGTAACGATGCATTTAAGCATGTTTAATTCCAATTAAAGGTGTTGAAGTTACTTACTCAGTGTTTTATCCACTAATGTATTCCACACCTAGCTTTGAGGAAAAATATTTGGATGCATGTAGATATAATGAATTTTAGAATTTCTACCTGAGGGAAAGTTAACCTGAAATACCAGAAACTACACATGCTACATGATTAAAAAGAACATCATTCAAAAATCTTGCTTTTCAATGCACTCAATTTCGGTACATTCAAGGTAAAAATAATAAGTTTCTACTCTCATTTTTTAACTCAGGGTCTTATTATCAAAACAAAAAAAATCAAGGACAATTAAATCATTAGCTTTGGAGCAATAAACATCGTTCAGATCCCATCATAAGAAATGAATAAACTTGAAGAGATGAATATAGTTAATGTGACCAGTTAAGCTATGAATGTAGTGTGGTAAATGAATTGATTTCTGGACCGTATCTCCCTTGATCATTGCTCCTAGATGAGAGGTTGGCTCTAGCAAGAATAGTGTGATGGAGTAGTTGCTGGGAACAGGATCTGGCTTTCATTGCTGGCAGCACTGCATGAGTAATTTTTATCAAAACCTTTAGGCCAACTGTATGACTGTATTTTATGAATTGCACAATTTATTTTGTTTGAAATATTGAACAATGGTTCCTTACACTAATGAAAATGAGATAACTTTCAGGGAAGAGGCCATATGTCTTATTTAATTTTACCTAAAGGTAAATATTCCCCACATTTTGATCACATGTATGTTTTTTAGTGATAATTTGGTTTTGAAGGGGAAATTGCTGCTAAATGATCTTTTTTTATCAGTTGTTCATTCCATGCCAATTTCATGAAAAACATCCTACAGCTTGCCATCATAAAACTTAAGGACCACCGTCAAACCATTTAACACATCAATGAATGCTCAATCATCAATATTGGAATATATCACAAAATTGAATGTGAAATGCAGCAAAGACTTTGATCAGTCTCTTGGAGTTTTCCCAAAACATAGCAGCATCTTGATATTAGCACTAAACACAAAGGAGCAAGCTGTAAACACTCCAGCTTCCTATCACATATCAACATGACAAACAAAAGATTAACTCAAGTTAACTAGAAATTAGAAAGCAGTCCAGGAAGCCGAAACATTCAACTTCCTTTAGCACAAGGTGAGGAGGGTCAAAGCAACAATAAGCCAATGTAGTTTTCTCTTTGGACCAGGAGAGACTATTCACTTGGAGTTCATTACTTCTGATTAAACAGTCGCTTGATGTCACTTACTTTATCAAGGTTATTAAGACTTGAGAATGTAATAGGGAAGCAACCTTGGAAATGTCTCCAAAACATCAACAACAAACAATGAACAGTTTGATAGGCAAGGGTCAAGCTCACCCCAGGATCAAGATTTAAGAAAATGTGTTTTCATACCATCTCTAAAATTAAATATGGTTTTACCTATATAATTGTGTTTATACAATAATATTTATTTTTCTAAAAGAATGACCTTGTAAAAATGCTGCAACAGCTGCAAATCAGACACGTGCAAAGTTAACTTATCAAATATATGGAAGTAGCACATCTCAAATTTTTTACATAACATTTAATTACCTAGATGCACTTATCATCCTAAATATGATTGCATACTGCATCCTTCTAAGAATTGATTCTTCAGTATCACCACCTATCAATTTATCCCTTTTCTTATGATAAGGTGTAAATAATAAGACACCACTGAAAATTTACTTTGGAGGGAGATGGATTGGTGGTGTGATTCACTGCAGACCTGGTTTGACTATGAGATATAAGATTGAGTTTAAATCAATATGGTAAAATTAGTCATTTTTGATGGCCACCTATGCATACCTGGCTAGCAATTTTAAAGAAACTACATATACAATGAATTCGCAACACTTGGGAACCCATGAATTACACCTGAATATAAATGAGTCAATAACTACAGACCAAAAATGCCAATGCAAGTAATTAGTTTACCTATGTGACATTTTAATTTTTACTATGGAAAATATAAATGCTCTTGAATTTGTGCAATTAACTCTTGAGAGAGAAGATTTTTGCCAATTGAGGAGGGCTCCAGTGCAAATGTTACCTATCCAGGGTCTTTCATTTCATTTTCATTTCATTTCAACAAGATCATTTATAAAAACTTAAAAGAATTATTAAACCACAGTATCACCCTCACTGGAGCTCAAGTAACTATCATAATTTTATACTATCATAAAATTGAAGATTTTTTCAACGAGAAAGTTGGAAATCTGAAACAGCTTAGCTTTATTGCGACAATACCATTAGATATCAGAAATATCTACTATCACATGATGGCAGGATTGGTTTCAAGATTTCAAAAATGTTCTAGACTATGAAAATCAATGTTAAACTTCTGGTAAAACAATGGAAGGATGACAAGTAGTTTTACTCCATTTCTTGTGAATGACTGCAGATAACAGCAGTGGTACAGAAACACTGCTTACCTCTATTGGCCCAACATATTTGCATGATAGATTTTATTAATTTTGCTATATCTCATTATCATTCCCTCTTTATGGCTCCTTATATGCCATACAGGTTCTGGGAATTAATGAAACATCTTATTGATGAAGGCGATTTCCATCATCACAGATACAATACCATTTTTTAATTCAGCATTTGGAATGGATTCCATAACTTTCAGAAGATATAAGGGCTGTAATTATGTTCTATTACATCCAAAGCTTTCATTATTTTTTTTCCGCTGAATCAAGTTTGTCTATGGGGTCATTGTATTAGTTCTTGCACTTCTGCAAGACATAAAGATAATGGTCTCCTATTTGTTTTTCAACTTAATTTCCCATGTTTTACATCCTTTATACAAAAGTTGTTAACTTTAAGTAAGGCTTTTCACATCTCCATGTACCTGTTTACCTGGGATTGGCAATGGCACTTTTGGATCTTAGATGTGGTGCAATTGAATAGGAAGTCAATGAATGGTCTGTTTTGAGCTTATCTACTGACTCTAACTCAATTAAGGCATGTTTTGGGTCACACTAAAATACATTTTACTCCTCTTTGCATAGAGAATTGATGCACCACCTAAATATTTTCAGCAAATTAATCCTCCCTATTTTCTAACATATTACTGCAGATTTGCATTCCTTTTGTGATAGTGTGTGAAAATGTACCATATTATCAAATTCTTAATGTTTACTATAAAATTTTATCAAATTACTTTATTTGGAAATCCTTTTGATTTTACCTGAAGCGTATTATTAGCTTTAATTAATGCAAAGTACATATGAGAAATAGACACAGTATAATTGGAATAGCCATAGGATTAGAATTGAAAAACTCAATAAAATTTGATGGTGACTATTTTGGAACCTGGCAAGCGCTAGTAAAGAAATCTGGTGTCAGACATGACAGGAAAATCAGAGAAACCTATTTCAATGGCCTTAGGAAAATGAGACTTCCCACTGATCTTCCATTATAAAACTTCTAACACGGTCCATATGCATCAATTATCTAGGACTCACCAAGGCAATTTGTCATGACCACTATAGATCCTGAAAAGGACCATATGGAAATAATAGGACAAAATCATGCCAAGAGATGGATGTCATTCCACCTTTAAACATTCAACCACCTTGGCTAGGAATGAAAAAACCCTTACTTAATGAGGGAATTTAAAAATATCATATTTGTGGTGGTTCAAAGCAGTCACTGTAACTGTAAGTAATTCCTCATTTAACACAATACTTATAAAATACCACATACCCATTGTGAAGATGAAAGGAACACCTAAAAACCTGAACAGACAACCCTATTGGGTGGATGAACAAATCACTCATGGGTAAAACCTCCATGCACTCAGCATCAATCATTTAGTGGATCACTAAAATGCTTGTAGTCTTGCAGTAGTTTAAAGAATGAGGTTAAATATGTGATGCTAGGAAAAAGTGCAGGTGCAAAATGTATTTCTTCATGCTAAGGTTGAAAGTGCTTAAAATGGATAGCTGAAAAATCACACCGTAATTATTTACAGCGTGGATTTGCAACTCATTAATTTAAATTTCTGATTTCCTCTATAGATACACTTCCATGAATATCCCAATGATTGCTTCTCATGAACCAATAACAAAGTAATCAAAACTTAGGATATTCCTAATTTTATACATAAGCATATTATAACTTATATTATTATGAGAAGCCCATTTACCAAGGTAGGTTTTTGATGAATTCACTACCCACAGCAGAATTTCTAAGTATCATCCAACACGACTCTAAATGAATATCATTTATAGGTATATGTACACACAAGAGTTGTCCAATAAGTAGCTATCATTTTTATTCGATAAATCTACTGTGCAAAAATTTAATTTTGTTATATTGTTAGCATAATATATAATGTACATGCAGCACAAGTTTCATTGATTTGACTCTAGTATTGCATAGGCAGCAATCACGACAAGATGATGTACGTTTAGTTCACCTAGGACAATTATAGAGATAAAATACAATGCCGCATCGAAATTATGCTTTCACCCACAGATAGCATCAGCTGAGACCTGTGTAATGCCACAGGAGACTTATCGCTAGTCTTTTCTTTCCTAGAGAACAGTAAGAAGATGGTTTAAAACGTTTAAAGAGGGGAAATAATTTCAAACCAAGGTGGACACAGAGCTCTAGTCACTACTCCTATGGAAATGAATAACAGCCATGCTGCCATTGTGAGAGGTCATTTAAAAATGTTATAAGCTCTATCAGAAATTTTGAAAGTTTCATTGGAAGCCACCCACATATTAGTAACAGAAAAACTCCACATGAACATGTCTTTATATGCTGTCTGGGTACGGCAAAGCCCACTGCAGAATCATGATTATCTCATGAAAATCAGGGTGAAGTATGTTCCTCAGTCTACTTTTCCCCAAACCTAGTCTCCTCCTGCCTTTGGCTTTTCCCCAAAGCAAATAAACACCTTTGTGGAAAGTGTTTATCTTTATCAAAAACAGATGGAGTGAACATGTTCATACTTTCCATATCTGCCATTGCCACAACACTGGAGACAAATAAATGAAACTTGTTCCACGTATACAAAAAGCCATAAGCTAACAATATATTATTCAATTAAATGATTGCACAAAATATAATGCAAACAAAAATCCATGACCACTCTTTTACTAACTTCCCTGACTTTTCAAACCTTCTGAACTTTAGGGCAAAGATAACATAATTATTACTTGATTATGAGAAAAAAGTGCAGGAAATATACCAATACAAATTTTGAAAATCACTCCAAACCACCAACTGGAAGGTTGGTTCAATGGGTGAGGACAAAGTTCAGTAAACCCTACTGTATAACAAATTCACACATTAACCTTTAGGTGCCACTACCTTTCCCATTCCAACTGTAATTTCTGAGGAAGATCCAGTAAAAATAAACCCAGGGAATGGGTAATGCTGAGGGTGCCTGTACTCACCCATATTTGAACCTGACACACCTCAGGTCTCAGGTTCCTGACTGCTCTACTCATGCCCTGACCATCATTCTAATTCACTAAAACTTTTTTCAACCACTTTTACAGACATTCTGATGCATCAACCCATCAATACATCTGCCCGCTTCTGCTGATTTTAAATATGAATAGTTGGTCCCTACATCATTTAAATAGTTTTAGTCCATTTCCCATTTGAGAGAATATAATGAGCACTGGGTCCTCCAGCTGTTGAGCTCATTTTATACAGCTGGCAGCAGGAGATTCACTTCAAATATAAAATATGAAGATGGTTATGTAAAGTGTCAATCCTATTGCCAATACTGAATACTTAAGAAAAACTCTACACTGATATTTTGGTCAACTACATGACCATCAACTGGAGTGGAAAATTCAACAACTGGAAAGACACTACTTCCCGTGGTCCTCTTCCTGATTACTGTTTTCTTTCCCTTTGTCAAATTTTCCACTCCAGTTGATGGTCACCTAGTTGACCAAAATATCGGCATACTTTTTCTTAAATATTCAACATTTTAGGATTGACACCTAACATATTTATAGCCAATTGTTGACACCATCTTTGTTTGATGAAGATGGTTAATTTGCCAGGGTGAATGTGTGATCCCTTAGCTGATAGTATGGAGACTGCTTCTCAACTTGAAGATTGACTGTATGTCCACACTTCAACATATCCAATTACTCCCCGAGTATTTATTACAATTCGATGATAAAACCAAATCTGAATCTTTCATGTTTGAGTATTAATTGAAAATAATTAAGAAAAATTTCTAAAATTCCAGTAGGAATTCCTGATTTTAAGGAACCATGGAAAGATCAAGGAGTGTTACCTGAATTTCAAGGCATGTGTCAGCAACCTGGTCATTGGGCCATGAAATAACAACACCCAAACACTTTTTAACAGGTTGAAGTGCTACTATTAATTTCAAAACCGCATTTGAACTTCACTGCAACCACCCAGCCTCAGCACAGCAACCAGGGAGCCTTAGTTAAAACATTAGCATACTCTACTATTAATCCCATCAATATCCAGCATGGAAGAGAAGAAAAAAGATGCATTCTAGGCAGTGGAGTGTACTTAATAATAAGCATGGCTGTTAAAGAGAAACATGCTCAGCTCGAGACATCCCAACAGTGTAAGCCCAAGGTTCCATTGGAGTCCAACATGAGTGATCCTGACCTGTGTCTGACACTATGCATTCCATGAATCTGCTTCCAGATGGCTGGAAGGTCGTCTGGGGAGGGACTGCGTGGGGTATTTTGCCCTTTAACGCTAGGTCTTTGGTGAGTGGGGGACTGTCCTCGGGATGAGGGTAAGATGGGTGACAGAGGGGATGGAGTTAGGCTAGAGTTTGAGCTGCCAGGGATAATTAAGGGGCCAACCACAGAAACTCGCCTCTCCTCTCCTTGAAGTCCAAGTGTGTCCGCTGTAAGTGAGGAAGAAAAAAAGATTAACAGTGTGACCAATGGAAAAATAATACATCTAAACCAAATACAATGAGTGAAGTAAAGTAATTGTAAATTTAAAAATTCCTTCAACAAGTGTAATAAAATTTATTCAAAGATAAGCAATTTTCATAAATCAGATGAAATAAGAAATATTTGTATTCTACTAACACGAAGCCTTACTTTGATTATACAGGTTAGTAGTGGAAGAGTTGTTTTAAATCTTCAATCTTATTCTAAGTGAATTGGAGCTCTTCAATAATCAGAGAAGGCCAAAGAGATTATGCCAAATTTTAATCACACATGGAAAACCCAATCAAGATTATGTCAACTGTTTGGACTCTATCTCACCAACAAAATCTAAACCAGAAAATATTTTAAAGTAGCATTTTCAGAAATTGTCATTAATGTGCTACTTCCTTAATTACAGAATGTGTTCCGATACAGATTCATTCAGCATCAATATTACATATTTAAAGATTCAAAAATGGAAGGCACACAAAGTCTATCCAATAAATACGCAAACTGGTGCAATTTGGTGGCCATGACGTGAACTACAGCCCCGCTAGTTGCCCGAGACCCAATGAGCCGTCTGTGCTTGGCAGATCATTGAGCTGTGAGTATGGTGCCAGTTATGTTAGTTTCTTTTGTCCTTGTTTTTACTGTTTGTCGAAAATGGAAATTGACAAAATCAACGCATCAACATCAAGTTTTTGGTGAAGTGCGGTAAAAATTATCAAGAAATTACAGAAATGTTGGTAGCTGTTTTCGGTGATAACGCTCAGAAGAAAACATCCATTTTCAAGTGGATTAATCAAACCAAAAAATTAAGAAAAAGCCAATTGAAAATCAAAGTTATGTTCCTGGTTTTCTTTGATGTCGAAGGTGTTGTTCATCATGAATTTCTTCCTGAGGGACAAACAGTAAATGTTGAGTTCAACCTTACAGTTCTCAAGCATTTGAGAGATCGCATGCATCATGTGTGAACAAATTTGACTCAAGGTGATGGATGGATCCTTCACCATGACAGTGCACCTGCACAGTCACCATTGATTGTTCACCAGTTTCTGGCAAAAATTTAATTACCATCCTTGATCATCCTCCTTACTGGCCAGATTTCACCCAGTGACTTTTTCCTATTACCAAAATGCAAAAACGTGATGAGGAGACATCACTGGGAAGATGTGGACACAATAAAGCAAGAAATGACGGGACAACTAAAAACTAACTGCTGACTAACTAACTCCAGGGTTCTTTAAATAGTGGAAAAGAAGATGGAATAAGTGCATAGCAACGAATGGAGAGTACTTTGAAGGCAACAACATCAATATACGGTAAATTTTGCAAAATAACCTTTTTATGGCCTCAGTTAGCGTATTTCTTGGACAGACTTCTGATACCTAAGTACATATATAATCTTAAATACTACTGAAATGCTAAAAAAATGATATTGGAAGTGAAAACAACAATGAGTGAACCATCGAGAAATAATATTTCAATGATTTTAGTATAATAAATAGTAAAACAAATGAAAGAGAAATTAATTAAGCATATCAACTTTTCAAACAAGTGAAATCTCACATGAAAACATGAACCAATTCAATGCTGATTAATTTTAGCCAACAATGTTAATTGGCAACAATAAAAACCTTTCTCATTGGCCAAAATAGGGTAAAATAGGGCAACAAGAATGATTTACCACAAAATCTATGTTCATTTGAGCAGCAAAGCTAAGCAAAATAGAGGCAATGTAATATTTTCATAAAATTATAATTTATAAAAGTAAAATAGAAATAAACACCAATTTACTACATACAAAACAACCAGGAAAACACCCAGCAGCCAAACTGCTTTACTGTGAACATTTAAATAAACACATAGTTAAATAATCTTCACCTACTGGCATATCCTTGGTAATGTACAACTTAATTACAACACCAATCACAACCAAAACACTAAATTCATAAAACAGAAAATACATATGGAAATAAAGTTTAGGAAGGATGACTTTACTATTCCCTTCAGTTATAATTTAGCAGATCCCCATCAGTACATTTTTACATTCATCAAAAGTAAGTGATTTAGCACGAAGACTGAAAAAAGAGGAAATTATAAACACCAGTAAATGTTCAATTTACACATTAATATGGTATTCACTCATTTTAAATGTTCATGCACCTAGTACTTTTCAATTTGATACTTTTTTTAACTAGTTTCATTTATATTTCAAAGATAGAGAAATGCTATAAGATACATACTCCAATCTAAAATTTTCTTTCCAGACTATAGCAAAAGACAAAGAGTTTTATAATCCTAAGTATGAACTATTTATCATCCATTACGTAGGCCATGGGAAGCATAGTTTCTTCTTTAGCAGATCCTTCCCTTTCCAGTGCTAATGATTTACCAATACACATATGATTTTTAGGAGTTAAACTTCAAAAGGAAAAAGGAAGGACAAAATGATATTTAATGAAAATAGCTGTGCCACATATTTTTAAATTCACATGGGCGAGTGCACCCTTT
This sequence comes from Hetaerina titia, assembly GCA_037158775.1. Taxonomy (NCBI): domain Eukaryota; kingdom Metazoa; phylum Arthropoda; class Insecta; order Odonata; family Calopterygidae; genus Hetaerina; species Hetaerina titia. Next base: position 35,021,455 of record CM073775.1, on the reverse strand, counting down.
TACAAATTTCACATGACGATTTATCTCATTTTTAGAAGTACTTGAATATTTCTATCTCCGATTAGTATGGTGGTTAGTACATTTTCATTATTGAGATACATTTAGTTTTGGTCATCTTCATACAAATACTAAGCAAGCTCCACTGTATTTGATTAAAAGTTTCACTTGTCATTCATATGACAATTAGTATCATCCACATCCATTACAACCAAAAAGTTAATATAACTGCCAAGTAAAATTATAATACATTAGGTAATATAAGCATCATAATAAGGAATGATATTTTAACAATGTACTAACAGAGATCTGCAGTAGATTCTAATCTCCTGATTACCTAATTACACATGAACTACTATGAATAACTTGCACACAAATGGTGATAGTTTTCATTGGTAATCACAATTCTAAATATTATTTAAAACAACACTAAAATTCTATAATTAGGGCTGTGATTTTTAATGATAGTTTTTTTTTATTTTAAATTTCAACTAAGCAAAATTTGAACACAATCAAGGATTAATAATTTTTTAATAAGAATTCTACAGATTAAAGCACTATCTATCAACTTGATGGGATACCAGTTGTAGTTGGTTGGTTTCTCTGAAGTCAAAGATACAATCCGTCAGCATGAGCTAAACTGCAATATTTCACCTTCTAAATGCATAACAGCTTATCACTAGTTACTCTGTTTTGACTAATTAAAGTGTTGAACCCCTGCTTTGAAACATTTCTTAAATCTTAAAAAGCTTCACATTCTGCCTCTTCCATGTACATATACAACAATCATTAGGGTTAAGTGCAACATGCAATTCTACAATAGCAATGAAAATTGTCATACGTAAAATACCAGAACCTATTAAATCCAGCACCAATCATTTGAAAGAACTAAAAATGCAGCACTTGGGCCCAAAAACATGGGCCTCATTCTTTTTAATAAGTTACCTGACAAATTAGAAGAATCTCAATAAAATGTCAAATTGAAGAAAAAACTTTGCAAATATCTGTTAACATATGTTCTACTCAGTCAATGAATATTTGCAACTTAATAATTATCTTTGGCATATCCACAGTCATTATTTCACTTAATTCATATTAGTATATACAAATGACTATACTTGATCTAAAATAATCACTATTGACTGATTATAAATTATTACTATTTTTGCTAATGTTTAAGTGTTTTTTTTAACAGAAGCACATTAACCCAAGGCAACATAACTATAGAAGATAGGTATAAATTCTTTCAAACATGGAAAATGTTTATAGGGCTTGACCCAGTTGTCAAGAAACTTTTCAACAGTAAAAAAAAGTAAAGTGTAAGGGTATACTATATACTGCTTCAACAGTATAATATATGTGCTAATCACGCAGGATATACGAACACGCTTATTGCTCCAAGAGATTAATGCACGCATTCGCATCTACATGTATGTAGTATTATCAGACATAGACCTTTCCCATCATGAGCATTTAATCATTTCGCATTTATTTTTGAAAACATTCATTTTAGACCGTGAATTGAATAAACACAACAATAAAAACACATCAATTGCAACAAAACATTTACACAGAATACGAAGAAGGTAAAAGAGAAGTATCTAACTACTTAGATGTAAGTGAAGAACGACATTTGCCTAATGCGAGGTACATATGCCATTACCACATAGCCACTTAACTATGGTCTACAGGTTACAGGCCTGTATGTTACACTTTTTTAGCGGTTTTTTTAAGGATTCGTGAGTCAGTCGGTTGATACGGATGTGAAGGATGGAATGTGAGAGGGAATGCCAAAGTCGGAAGAAAGGGGGAATTAGATCTGGTTGACATACGTACGGTAAAGACGAGAACTTTGTCTCACGGAAAGGTGGCATATGGGTGGGTTGAGCGACATGCGGTGCGAGAGGTGGGCGGGAAAGAGGCTGGGAGGGAGAAGCTGGGAAAAGTTCGGGGAACTTGGGATCGCCCAGAGTTTAGCTTCAGAAAATACTATATGTAGCAGCTTTATTGGTGTATAATAGCAGTGGAAAGCAGCCAGAGAACAGAAGAGATCAACAGCAATAAAATGGCAATGGCACAATATATCAACTGGGAAGAGGATAGTATATTACTACAACAATAAAATAAATTCAATTTTATTTCAATGAAAGCAATGACTCTTGATAAAATGAATGGTAGATTTTTCATTAATGATATTAAATCAATTTTTATAAACAATCACAGCCCTAATTATAACACATTTGTGACACTGTGATAGCCAAGGATCTCTGAAATAAGCCATCCATATGTAAAGGCCCAAAAAAATCACGTGAATTAACTTTGTTAGTATTAACAGAATGTCCAGATTATTTCATGTCTGGAACAATTTCATGTTTCTACATTTTTCACATTGAAGATGATTTCTTCAATATGTTAATCAAGAAAAAAAATTAAATCTAACCTACAAGGACTAATAAGGCCAGAGCTTGTTCATGGATTGTATGATTTTTTCCAGATGTATGAGAGCTCACTTTCCTTATCCCTACAATATTTAAATTTGGTTGTTTCTAAGAGATCTTTCATTTTGCCCAAAATTAATTCAAGCCAAGTAAAGGGATTGACAATTCTGGACAAACTGCTAAAATATAGTACTAAAAATTCTGAGGATTGTAAAAAGACATTGATAAATTATCAAAATTAACCACAGGAGAATTTTGATACAAGTTTACATCATTAATTAAATAAAGACATACTCTAGAAAGCATCAGTATTTTAACAAGCCTGATAAATAAGAATTTAAACAATGAAACTGAAAAAATTATTTTGAAAGCATGACACTAAATAGTAAACTTATATCATACACACACAGACTTGAAACATGAATTATGTGTAGTTCAAAAGCATGCAAGAATGCATTTTAAATCTGAGATAACACTAAGATTTCATTAAAAATTTATCATAAAGCAACAAAACAAGATGCTTGACCAAAAACTTCACTAAATCTCACCAGTCCAAATAATAGTTCTATCCACAGAGAATTAAGACAATTGCAGCTAAGATTCCTTCTTTTTCTAAGAGGGAAGGTGATATCATCTCCCGCTTTGAGAAGTTTAGAATTGCTTCAGTTAGTGAGACTATTTTCTTGCTTTAGAACCCAAAAAAGCATGCCTCTTTTCAGGATATTTGGCTGAATGCAGGAACCATTGGGATATCCAACATCAACACTTTTTCAAAATCTTATCTGCTTAGAAAATTAAAATTATGTACTTAAATGATGTTGAAGATACTTTCATTGCAATTTGTTTACACACCGATTTAGTCAGAGGACTTGATATTACATGCATGGAAAAAATAATGTAAAAATAGAAATACAATTACTAATGTTTATGACATAGCAATTTGGATTTTAAGAAAGTTCACATGCATGCAACTAGTATTACAATTTCAATTTTTTGAATCTACTTCAGTGTGATTTGATTCAGTAGAATTATGGCTTTCCTTTAAAATCAATAATAACAAAGCTTGAAATACCCATTTTTAATATGTATTGAATAAATTTGTGGAGGTATGCTCATTATTCTTTCATAAAAAATACTTTTTGAAACGGGATACCCATCACAAATGGTGGTCATTTCATTGATATTAAGAAACCTTTTCAGTCTTACTGAGGAACGCACTAGCTTTCACCTGTTGGGTCGTACCCTTCAATCTATTTACCTTATTTATTTATATTTTATTTATATCGGTGTCCCCATAGGGAGGAATTATTTTTATTTCATCAATTGTAAAGCTATTCATATAATATGCTAATCCATCAACCATACCATGTGTGTATGCATATATAAAAACTATACAGTGTGTAAGAAATTTTAAAACAAAACAAAATATACTCATTGCTTCATTTAGATGGAATCAGAGCTTTGAATCAATACACACTCTCTTCTCATTTCAAACATTATATAAAAAAATTACTTTTAAGCAATTTTAGAAGCTTGCATTAAGAGGAAAAATAAAGCAGAAGCAAAAAAATATGACAAGATTAATTAAGTGTCAAATACAATGAAAATCAATTTCTCACGTTCTACAGCAATGGAGCGAGTCTTCTTGATAGCTCCTTTCACAGACATTCTTCGGCGAGGGGCATTGGTCCCACGAATTGATGGCTTTCCAAGAAGATGAGTCTTTGGTGCCAGCGACTTCAAAAGATGTTCTTCTAAATACTTGGATACTTGCGGGTTCAATTCTGTGATAAAAGAGAAAATGGTATGAATTGATTACTGAGAATATACACAAACAAACAGTAGGAATCTAAGAGAAACAGGGAGTTAAGAATCCATTTACTGAGAAGGCGAGGTAACGCATGCAGTGCATGACTGACTCTCCAAAAGCAATAAACTACAAATTTACAGTTTCATGGAAATTATAAACAAGACAGTAGTCAACAAATGTACCAATAATACAGTCATTTACTTGATATAAAATCATTTAAGTCATATGCATGGGAATGGGACTGTCACCTAATTGATTGGGGATTGCTACTTCTATGGGAAAATGCAATTTTTTAGCAAAGCTAGAGGGTATTCAATTAGAGGCCTTCAAATTTTTTGGCAGACTCAATCGAGATTTGAGCATTTGGTTAAATCATGTCACAGCCCAATTCCCATAATGCCCAGGAGGAAATTGCTGGCTGCTCCCGGCAGGAGTGATCTGAACCCCAGCTTAGGCCTTACAACATATTCGACTCCTAATTTAAACCCGACCAAGGTGGATCAAACCAGTGCATCTACAAGTGAAGGCCATCAGAATTCAATGCACAAGCATGCAGTAGCTGCAAGGGCTGTGCCAGGGAAAGGAGGATGGGAAAGAGGGCTATTCATTATCAGGAAAAACATGAAAAAACACCATTTTGTTTGATTTGACAATGGAAAAAAGAGGAGAAATTATGCAGAAAATTGGCAACGGAATACTTACGGTGATACGGATTGAGCAAGTTGCTCTAGTGATGCCTTGAACAGTTCATGTACAATGTAGCAACAAATATTTACTTTTATTGTCCGATGCTTTTACGGCCTAAGATTTTATTTCAAGAACTATCATGCATACTTTTTCAATATTTTCCTATACTTTACAAATTTTTCATGGGATGAGCAGGATAGCTATTTTTCCATTAATTGCACTGGGTGCTGAAGCATGACATCTAGTTTAAAAATTAACCCTGGCAACTTGTACGTAAAAAAGGAAACATAATTTTATATATAACTCAAATGACCCAAATTAGCATTAATTTCCAATACCATATTAACACTTAACCAATTCAAGTTTATATTCAGCAGAATAGGCTTATGAAACACTTTACTAATATATTTACCATCAAAAACCCTTCATACGACCATAGTCGACTCCTGAAATACTCAGTTGAAACTGAGTGGCAGGAATAGAGCCATTTGTGAGTCAAACAACTAGTTGATCAACAAGTTCACCTGGCTTGAACACCACTTCACTTGAGTCATACTGGTAAGTTCATTGGGCCCTGATGTAAAATACACCCCTATTCACTTAACTCACCCTGAGCAAGCCTCAACTAAGTTAACATGGTGCTTTGCAGGGCTCTGATAGCAATACATGTAGCATGGGATAGAAGTTTCCCAACACTGTGGCAAGCACTATTTGAGTACTGGCAAAAGAATCTAATTTATTTGGTCCTGTGAGATTCTTGAAGAGATTGTAATAAGGGAAATTTTAGTAGTAAGTCACCATATCCATCTTGTAAGACAGTGGTGAGCAGTTAGTTGGATGTTTTTCTTCAGACTGTGCCCATGTTTCTGGCCTTGGGACCAAGAGCATTAGCATAAACCTCTTGCTTGGGTCATTCTCTTTTGTATTTATACATCAAACCATGACTTATCATAATTTTCCGAAGCTTTTCCCTGCTCTCTTACCTTTGCTTCTCATTCCATTTGAGGGTTTAGGAATAGATAACAGTCCAAGTGAATGTGAATCATCTATGTAGGGGTAACAAGATAAAATGATAAAAGCATTGCAAGCATTCATCATGATCACACTTCATAAATAATAGAGTGATCGACAAATATTAATTGTAGAAATACTTGCAGTACTTCTTCCTTCATGGCTTCATAGTCCTATGGCCTCCTTTACATTTCTTCCAATAACACTTGTCTTGTGCCAGTATCTTCCAATTTTTACAACACATTTGTTTTATACCATCCTTAACTGTCTAATCCCCCAGTTCTTGGTAAATCAGATTTTCTTTGCCCCCCCCCCCCTGGGATTTTTGTTTAGTAACTTTCTATGCATTCGTGTATTATTCACCTATGCCACATGCCAGACCATTTTGTTATCACTGATTTTACTGTTCTGCTGACCACTGGGTCATTGCAGCTGGAATATGATTCATTATTATGTCTCCTCCTCCATCCCTCTCCTTCACAGAGCAAATCCATTACCTTTTAAGAGTGCCTTCCTCTCAAATAAACCTAGAACTTAATTGTTTCTTGTTGTTAATGGCTATGTCCCTGATGCATGCATAAGCACTGATCAAATGAGTATTTAATAAATCAAAAAAATTGGAAAATAAAATTTAAACTTAAAAAACTTAGTGATATGGGATGAGATTCTAGAGTAAAGCAATTTTGCGAGTCTAAAATAGGCTATCAGTCACCATGAGTCTTAGCTACAGTTCCTGGGGGTATGTCAGTGGAATTCTTGACTATCTATCCCAGGTATCTAAACTGCTCAGCATTTTAAAATGTGAAATCACTGAAACTAAACAAGGTAGACGCATTCTGTGTGCTATCCTGGAAGCCAAATATTTAGTCTTTAACTAGTTGATAATTAATCCCTGAAGAGAGGCCAGCCGAGCTATTTGATTGAGTTTAGGAATAAGTGACAGTCCAAGTGAAAATTAAACATCTATTTATCAGGATGCAATAATGAAAGCATTACAAGCATTCATTGTGATAATACTAAAGGTTGACTGATAAATAAAGAATCCCAGAAATGAACATGCAGCGGATAAGTTTCAAAAAGGAAGCAGTACTCAAATCAAGTATTTTAATCACTTCAACTACATGGACTACTTGCTTATTTCATCTTTGGACTGTTTCGTAACTTTCCACCAGTGTAGCAGTTCTTCAACATACAGACCACCTGATACAAATTTAGAATTAGAGGACAAAAAAAAATTTCTATTATCTAACCAAAAAATCCATGAAATATTTAGACCATGGCAATATTGTCCCACTCTTTGGCTTCATCATGCTTCCTGAAATTGGTGAGGAAATACTGGAAAAATGTGCCCATGGAAAGCAGGAGGGAAATAAAAATTTTCAAGCAGATATTTGATTATAGAAGGTAGTTTTTTTTATTATCTTGAGCAGTCCAGAGTGCATTACCCCAAAGAGCTAAGAGAAGACTGCCTGGGTGCTGTATATCTCAGTAACACTTGGCATAAATAATACTACTTTTCTACAATATTTCTTTGTGCTTATTTTGGGAACGGTATCACTTAAAAACTGCAAAATTCTTAAAGCAGCAAAGAGATGTAAGTTGTGAGCATCTTAAGTTTATTTAGATAGATGACAAACCTGAGATTTTTCTGACAATTAAATTCAGTGCAAAAATATAATCAATAACAACCTTCTTTCCTACTCAGACAAGTTGCTCTAAAGTTATTTTATGAGAATGGAATGTGATCTTTATTTAACAACTCACTGTCAGGATGTCCTTCTTCTTGACTACCAAGAAAGCTAAGATTTGTGATGCAAGAGGTATTGAGAAAATCTCCCAGGTTTCCAAGAGTAACTCTGAAATAAAGGTAACATTATATATCACTGATAGGTTAAAATATACTAATATCTCTCATCCTTAAACTTATTACATAGCAATTATGTCAAATAGCAGTTATCTCGATGGAAATCAATGGCAAACTGTTACAATGAACCAATTAAAAAACTGACAAAATTAAAGTCAAGATTATTAATTAGTCTGGTTGTTGCATTTCAATGCAACTTCTACAAAAACATTATTCAGAAATTATTACAAACTGACTATTTCAGTACCTCCCTAATGATTAAGGACAAATACATCTTAGTAAACATTTTTATATAAGGTTTTTAAAAATCCATTTGAAATGAGCAGGGTAGAAGTATTTGAGTATTATTCATGTTGGAAGTAAGCTTTCACAGTTCTGACTCAATAAGTGGTAAGTGAAGCCATTACTTGGAACAATTTCACTCATATTCAAGTTAAATTTCATAAACACAAGCAAGACACCCTCTGATTGCTCTTCCATTTAAGATTTTTAAATCAATTTGTCAATAATCTACTTTTAAAATTGACCTATAAACTAAAATCAAACAACAAAGTTTTCTAGGAAACTAATTTTGTTACACCCTCAATTAATTTTAAGTAGACTCTGATTAGTGCATAGTTCATGTAACCTAAGCAAATAAATGTACAAGAAAACACAGAAACTAATGGAGTGCACTATAATGACTATGCATACATGAGTTTTCTCCTTGAACACACTTTATAGGTTAGGGTTAACTCTGCCAAGTAAAATGAATTTTTCACTGAAAGCCTCCAACATGCAGGTTCACACCTGTGTATCACATATGCCAAAATTGTTATTTTGGTATTTACTGCTTTATTTTAATTTTCATCAGAGTCAAAATGTCTGGTTTGAAGAGGGTTGGCTTCCTTTTAAATGTATATTATTTGAACCCATGATACTAATATTGCCCACCTATTTTTCAAGTGCTTTACTTGTTTAGATACCCTCCAAATCTCGTTTAATGCATAAGCCAGAGGCATTTGGGTATGATTAGCTATCGAAATCATAATAATTGTTAACACTGAAAGTGCCCAGCCAAAAAGGATTACCTTCATGAGCTGAGGGGTGTGCACACATTGTAATCACTTGAGCACTTTAAAAATATAATTTATTATTTACAAAGAATGAAACGAAAAAAAGTAGTTTCCTTAATTAGAATGATATAGCTTAAAAACAGGCAATGATTCAATATATCTAGCCATACACTAAAATGAAAAATACTGGGTTACCAGGTGTTTATGTCAATGTCAGATGCATAAGTTTTTGTACACTGTAAAAGCTTCAAAATCTTTTACTAGTAATTATTTTTCCTGAGCGCTCTCATCTGGAAAGCACAATGTAGTTATTCTTGATTTTGATAACAGTATTTGAGGTGGTATGTTTAAAGATCCACTCAAGGTTAGAATAACTATTTCCAGGATTATTTTAACTTTTTCTTAAGCCATAAAATGTGTTCCTTCTCTCTGTATTGCTAGCCAAATTTTCCAGTCACTTCCATGAAATGCGAGTTAAAACTACGACGTGTTAATAAATAATAGAAAGAAGAAATTGGCGATTACCATGAGGACACAGGATGTGTTAAATCAGGAGATGGGCTCAGTGAGGGTCATCAACAATGAAAATCGGTACCAAAATTAGAAATAATGGCCTCATTAACAGAGCATAAATCAGTTCATTAATCAAAAGTTAAGCTGTTAACTTACAGCCACAATTTCTTTCTCCATTTTTTTTATTAGGTAATCTACCGGTTAAGGTAGGTTTTTGGCTGGACAAAACTATCAAATAAACATTTTGTAACTCCAAACAAAACCCAATCCAGCAACCTAATCTACATCAGGTCCCTCTTCATCTCTTTCTCCATATTTAATCTTTTTTAATGTAGTTTAATGCCAGTCTATTGTATTTATCCATGCATGTACGATAAAGAATGTTGATTAGATTGTATTGTATCCTTTCTCCTCCAATATTTCATATTTATTCAAAGAAATATTAATCATGCATTCTTTAAATTGAATTTAGGTAAATGGCAGAATGAATAAGCATACATTCTCCTTGCACTTAAATGGAAGGAATAAATTTAAAGACAATTTTAATCCAACCTGCACTCACTGACACATCAAATGAAGATTCTAATAATTAAAATGAGTAATAGAAAAAAATAACACAGTGAGCCATACATTTTTTTCAGAATTTTGAAGATTGAAATATGAATTGAAAATGATTGCAGTTCGACTTCAATCCAAAATTTTGAAACCCCAAAATTTAAACAATTTACAATCAAAGTAATCATTTACCTTATCATATTTTAATGGTAAAAAGTCATATAATACCTGGTTCCATTTATGTAACCACTTTTAAGTTTCTTCATCGTGGTTATCATTGCAGCAGGTATATTTCCTTGATCTAGAAATAGAAATTAACCATGATAAAAGTATGCAATACATAAAATAAATAAAACTGTTATTATTATGAACATAATTCCATTCTCACATGCAGGAATTAAACCCAGTCAGACATTAAGGATTCATCAAATAAAAAAATTTCAGCAAAAGCATTCTTGATGTGAAAAATCTTGATCCCAGTCTTACCTAGCATTTGATCTGAATGGATAGTGATGGTAACAGTTGGTCGCCCAAGCATTTGATGCCAGTTGATAGTAAGAAACGCCAGGTCATCCATGAAATTGTTTGCCAGAAGTTCCTCATCATTAACAGTGTAGTTACCCGTCATATCAAAACTCTAAAAGGATTTGAGGTTAGTAGGGAAAAAGGTAGCAGACATTTGTTCAGAACCCATTAAGGAATTTTGTCTTCCAAACAAACTCTTGACCATGAAAACATGCGCTCACAGTGAAACCATTGTAGAAAACATTCAAGATAAAAATTTTCACTCACCCATCTCATTCTCATATTAACATGGATTAAAAGCCCAAAAACAAAACAATTCTCCTTCGCTTTAAACAGGTTGTATAGTCCATGAAAGTAAAAGCAATCTGTATACCTATGCATGTATACTGCTTTAACATCACATCTATAATATACATTAAGGTGCTACAACCTTGGAAGTCAGACTTTTCAGACTGACAAGAACAGAAGTATACTGATGAAATAATCTTTTCAAGGCAAACCACTCTGTTCCTTATAAAAAATTGTTGTGTCAGTAAATGATAAGAATGAAATCTAGTGTCTTTAAACACTCAACATTGTTTGGTATCAGTTCTAAGAAGAACAGTTAATAGTACTACAAGCATTTTTAATGATGATCCTCTAGACCTCTTTGTGTCAGTGTGTCTGTATATATATATATATATATATATATATTCATTCAAATTGAAATAGAGATAAGAAAAATGGTAAAGGAACACATATAAAGGACAAACACAACAGAGGTGGGGATGGCGGATGTGAGCAGATCACGAATGTAAAAATATCTTCCTCGACCGGGACTTGAACACCGGATCTCTCCACTTGCCGGGCGGATGCTCTAAACCACCTGAGCTATCGAGGAAGAGTACTTTTACATTGAAATCTGCGATCTTATAAAGCGCCAAAGTGCTCCGAATCATTACCCAGAAGATGGCGTTAGGGAGCTGTTACACCCACCAAAGGAGAAATTGACAAACACAAGAGGAGAATGGACAGTAGGTTAGCAAGCATACAACATCATAAAGGATAGGAACGGTGCGTTTCATGGCACGCATAGCCAGAAGAAGAGACGAGCCACATTGGCCAAATACACATTCAAACACGAAATACCGCCATATGGCGAATAAATATTCATTCAAATTGAAATAGAGATAAGAAAAATGGTAAAGGAACACATATAAAGGACAAACACAACAGAGGTGGGGATGGCGGATGTGAGCAGATCACGAATGTAAAAATATCTTCCTCGACCGGGACTTGAACACCGGATCTCTCCACTTGCCGGGCGGATGCTCTAAACCACCTGAGCTATCGAGGAAGAGTACTTTTACATTGAAATCTGCGATCTTATAAAGCGCCAAAGTGCTCCGAATCATTACCCAGAAGATGGCGTTAGGGAGCTGTTACACCCACCAAAGGAGAAATTGACAAACACAAGAGGAGAATGGACAGTAGGTTAGCAAGCATACAACATCATAAAGGATAGGAACGGTGCGTTTCATGGCACGCATAGCCAGAAGAAGAGACGAGCCACATTGGCCAAATACACATTCAAACACGAAATACCGCCATATGGCGAATAAATATTCATTCAAATTGAAATAGAGATAAGAAAAATGGTAAAGGAACACATATAAAGGACAAACACAACAGAGGTGGGGATGGCGGATGTGAGCAGATCACGAATGTAAAAATATCTTCCTCGACCGGGACTTGAACACCGGATCTCTCCACTTGCCGGGCGGATGCTCTAAACCACCTGAGCTATCGAGGAAGAGTACTTTTACATTGAAATCTGCGATCTTATAAAGCGCCAAAGTGCTCCGAATCATTACCCAGAAGATGGCGTTAGGGAGCTGTTACACCCACCAAAGGAGAAATTGACAAACACAAGAGGAGAATGGACAGTAGGTTAGCAAGCATACAACATCATAAAGGATAGGAACGGTGCGTTTCATGGCACGCATAGCCAGAAGAAGAGACGAGCCACATTGGCCAAATACACATTCAAACACGAAATACCGCCATATGGCGAATAAATATTCATTCAAATTGAAATAGAGATAAGAAAAATGGTAAAGGAACACATATAAAGGACAAACACAACAGAGGTGGGGATGGCGGATGTGAGCAGATCACGAATGTAAAAATATCTTCCTCGACCGGGACTTGAACACCGGATCTCTCCACTTGCCGGGCGGATGCTCTAAACCACCTGAGCTATCGAGGAAGAGTACTTTTACATTGAAATCTGCGATCTTATAAAGCGCCAAAGTGCTCCGAATCATTACCCAGAAGATGGCGTTAGGGAGCTGTTACACCCACCAAAGGAGAAATTGACAAACACAAGAGGAGAATGGACAGTAGGTTAGCAAGCATACAACATCATAAAGGATAGGAACGGTGCGTTTCATGGCACGCATAGCCAGAAGAAGAGACGAGCCACATTGGCCAAATACACATTCAAACACGAAATACCGCCATATGGCGAATAAATATTCATTCAAATTGAAGGGTGTAACAGCTCCCTAACGCCATCTTCTGGGTAATGATTCGGAGCACTTTGGCGCTTTATAAGATCGCAGATTTCAATGTAAAAGTACTCTTCCTCGATAGCTCAGGTGGTTTAGAGCATCCGCCCGGCAAGTGGAGAGATCCGGTGTTCAAGTCCCGGTCGAGGAAGATATTTTTACATTCGTGATCTGCTCACATCCGCCATCCCCACCTCTGTTGTGTTTGTCCTTTATATGTGTTCCTTTACCATTTTTCTTATCTCTATTTCAATTTGAATGAATATTTATTCGCCATATGGCGGTATTTCGTGTTTGAATGTGTATTTGGCCAATGTGGCTCGTCTCTTCTTCTGGCTATGCGTGCCATGAAACGCACCGTTCCTATCCTTTATGATGTTGTATGCTTGCTAACCTACTGTCCATTCTCCTCTTGTGTTTGTCAATTTCTCCTTTGGTGGGTGTAACAGCTCCCTAACGCCATCTTCTGGGTAATGATTCGGAGCACTTTGGCGCTTTATAAGATCGCAGATTTCAATGTAAAAGTACTCTTCCTCGATAGCTCAGGTGGTTTAGAGCATCCGCCCGGCAAGTGGAGAGATCCGGTGTTCAAGTCCCGGTCGAGGAAGATATTTTTACATTCGTGATCTGCTCACATCCGCCATCCCCACCTCTGTTGTGTTTGTCCTTTATATGTGTTCCTTTACCATTTTTCTTATCTCTATTTCAATTTGAATGAATATTTATTCGCCATATGGCGGTATTTCGTGTTTGAATGTGTATTTGGCCAATGTGGCTCGTCTCTTCTTCTGGCTATGCGTGCCATGAAACGCACCGTTCCTATCCTTTATGATGTTGTATGCTTGCTAACCTACTGTCCATTCTCCTCTTGTGTTTGTCAATTTCTCCTTTGGTGGGTGTAACAGCTCCCTAACGCCATCTTCTGGGTAATGATTCGGAGCACTTTGGCGCTTTATAAGATCGCAGATTTCAATGTAAAAGTACTCTTCCTCGATAGCTCAGGTGGTTTAGAGCATCCGCCCGGCAAGTGGAGAGATCCGGTGTTCAAGTCCCGGTCGAGGAAGATATTTTTACATTCGTGATCTGCTCACATCCGCCATCCCCACCTCTGTTGTGTTTGTCCTTTATATGTGTTCCTTTACCATTTTTCTTATCTCTATTTCAATTTGAATGAATATTTATTCGCCATATGGCGGTATTTCGTGTTTGAATGTGTATTTGGCCAATGTGGCTCGTCTCTTCTTCTGGCTATGCGTGCCATGAAACGCACCGTTCCTATCCTTTATGATGTTGTATGCTTGCTAACCTACTGTCCATTCTCCTCTTGTGTTTGTCAATTTCTCCTTTGGTGGGTGTAACAGCTCCCTAACGCCATCTTCTGGGTAATGATTCGGAGCACTTTGGCGCTTTATAAGATCGCAGATTTCAATGTAAAAGTACTCTTCCTCGATAGCTCAGGTGGTTTAGAGCATCCGCCCGGCAAGTGGAGAGATCCGGTGTTCAAGTCCCGGTCGAGGAAGATATTTTTACATTCGTGATCTGCTCACATCCGCCATCCCCACCTCTGTTGTGTTTGTCCTTTATATGTGTTCCTTTACCATTTTTCTTATCTCTATTTCAATTTGAATGAATATTTATTCGCCATATGGCGGTATTTCGTGTTTGAATGTATATATATATATATATATATATTTCTACTTTTCTTTTATACATGTTATAAGCATTTTGATGAAACATATTGTCCTTAAGGCCTAATGGGACAAAATGAATGATAGACTGATTTAGTAGCAATTGGATTGTTGAGATACCCTGACATCTAAGATTATATAACCATAAAATCATTTGGAGAAAATACATTATGAAGAAATGCAAGCCATACCAGAAACATCATTAAAGCCCAGTCTTTAAAAGTAAGGAAGTATGCCACTGATAGACCTATTAGGGCCAGGCAATTCACACAATAATTTCTAATTGAATGAAAAAATAATCAGCATCACAACTTCCATGTCACGGGTGAATTTGAACTCATGAAGAAGATTCAACCAGGAGGTAAAAATATACTTTCAATATGCCAAAGAAGTATGACTAATGCTGCTAATATATTGTAACAACTGAACTTAAAGGTTTAGACCAACATACTAGCAGCTTACTGAAATGTATGAGGAATGAGCAATGAACCATCATAATATTGCCAAGGGATGTACACAGTCTAAAGGAAAATGAAATATTTTTGATTATGAAAGGAGTTCTAAGAGCTTGTATGAGCCACAAAAATGTAATTCAATGCAGCACAAACTATTCACTCTCAGAAGATAAATTTTCCCTGAGACAAGTGAAAGAGTAATGTATATGCATTTAAGTTCAAGAAGATGGAAATCACTACTTCATCCACAATTTGTAGATCAGGGAACTAATGAAAATTGATCTAAGCAATCAAACCATATCCCTAGCAATATTAGAAGCACCTCATTTTAAGCACATTGTTCTTTGATCATGCCATGATTCAGATGTCAGAGAAAATTCATAGAACTGATAACAAATTTAACTATGGAATGCCTACACACATGAAAATTGGAATTCTATCAAGTTTAATATGCTTCACAGAACTTTTGTTTCTGTGTTGAGTGAAGAGTTGCATTTTTATGCGACAATGTCAATATAGGTAAAACAATGGACACTTAGTAATGTTCTTCACAAAATATAAATACACATTTTGTTTTGGGAAATTACAAGCCTAATCAAAATTCTACCATAGGTTTCACTGTTACTGGACAAGAGTGACTTTAATTAATAATGGTGATATTATTAGAACAATCACAAACAATCCTCACATTGTGACAAAAATATTTCAACTGTAAATTTGAACAAAAATAACAGACTTTTTAAAAAAGAAATAACATAAAAATGTTTCTTTTTAACAATTAATAAAAGCAAGGAAAAAAATGTATCAAAAAGATATACCTATTTTCAAAGGTGAACTTGAGAGTAAAAGAAAATTGGTATTTTTGTGAGGATCACAAACTAAAGGCAAATTTGCTTGCACACATATATTTTTTTGTTGTACAATGAAATGCAGCAAGATGAGATGGTATTATTTTTCAAATATAGACAGTGGTTTGAATTGATGAAAAATATTCTGTGATGAAATTAAGGTGACAGCTGATATTAGTATGTACACTGAAAAAATAATACACAAAAAACAACATTTATGTAATTCAGAATGATGGTACTTGTTGTTGGATTTCTATCATAAAAAATACACCAAAAATTGGTGGATTATATTATTTAAAGTGCTTTTTAAGCATGCTTCTTTTCATAATTTGACTTATAACAGCTATCAACTCAGCATTACTGAGTAGTGTGTCCTAATCTGTATACAATTGGTTAATGTAAATTAACAAATTTGTTAAGTACATATAGTTCTTAAATTCATTTAAGAGTCATTTCCAAGAATTTTAGTCCAAATATTTCCTTCATACAGTTCACGTGTACCACGTGGTAGATGTTAATAATGTGCGACAATGATTGAAGGACAATTTTTCACAATTATGTACCATAAAATTGTATTCAAAGCTTCTTACCTTCAAGAAATTTCTGGTGCATGGGTAAGAGTCATAATCCATTCATACATATTTTTAAATATTGGATCACAAATGAATAGTCAGTACTAGTAAATTATTTAAGCCTTTAAAATTACTTTTAATAAAAGCTTTTCTAATTCCCTTATCATTCATAAATTTTATAAAAGCTAAATGCAAAATAGATCACAAGGTTATTTACTTGAGATTATTTGAACATTTTAAAACATTTTCATGGTCTTAAAACTTTGAAGCATAAACAACTTTAAGTGAAAAAATCAGTTAACATTAAAAGCAGTATAATAGAGGTAAATATTAAAGGTTAAATTTAAATTAATGAAATAAAATATTTTTGCCACAAAATGAGATCTGGTGTGATTACATGCTAGTAATTACACAAAGTGAGTTAGTGAGGTAGACATATCATGCATTTAATATCATTTTGGTTACTATTCCATTTCCCTGAAATAACAGGTACGATTTAACAAATATGGTACACCTTAGACTAAATTTCTCCCTTCTCCAGTGGAGTTACTTATTACAATGCACTGGGAATAAAGTCATTATAAAAGCAATATTTTATGGTGAATGACAATATGTTAGTTTATGCCATTGAATTAAAATAGGTGGAGCTCAATCCAATTTTAATTTCATACCTTGGAACATATTTGATTTAGAAAATTAAATCTTAAGCATATTTAAAGTTATACTGCCTAGATTTAGAAGAAATTGCAGTGAAAAAATTGAAGCAAAAAGATAAATTGTATTAGCCCAATGCAAAAGAGCATATAAAACATTTCTGCACCTTCTTTCAAAATTGTATAACTATTTTAAAGCTGTCATTTTTATGTCTCAGGCATAGTTTTTACCATAGTAAACTCTGCAAAGACTATCCAACTCGGTTTGCACCAAGATTGTAGGGCTATATTAGGGTAGGGCATTTCTAGGCCTGAATACACACATTGTTTACCAGGCAAAAGAAGGCATTGAGTATTGATCAAATTTTATCATAGATAAAGAGTTCAGTGAAAAGGATTATTTATGCTCTTTAGTTCAGTCACAACAATTAGCTTCTCTCATGAAAATTACCCAAATTTGATTGTTATCAATACTATTTTTTCCAACTCATGAAATATCAAACTCTTCTTTATAGACCCTTTAGTTTAACATTTGGAAATACATGTACACAGAAAGAATGAATTGAAATAACATAGTCAAAATGATTAACGTGCCAAAGTTCAAGGATTCTGTATTTAACCTTCAGGGCTGGCCATATGCTGTCAAATTTTAAGATTTCTATGAATGAACTCTTTACTTGTCAGCAGTTGACTATTAATTTGTCATTATTATTAATGTATAATAATCTTTCTAGTAACCACCTTTTTAATATTCCATGTTTTCTTTTAAACTCAAAATTTGAAAATTTTCATCAACAAAGGTACTCTTTACATAATGATTACAAATAAATTCCCGTAACTAGAACATGCATTTGCATGCATACACAATCACCATTGTGATTTAATTTACCAAATTCCACATCATGTATCCCTTCCTTTGACCATTTATATTTTTTTAATAAGCAGGTGTGATATTAAAAAAGCTACTTTCAGGCATATGTACAATAGGTCCCTATTCTTGCCTGCATTGATGTTTTGAGGTCATCTTATCATTCCTCTTTAATCTGATCCTTAATTCTTCATATATTTAGAAAAATGTAGAGAGAGACCATATACATTTTTGAAATCATCTTAATTACAGCATTTATTTCAGCAATAATGTCAGCAAATTTATATCAGCAATAAAGAGTAACTATGTTTTTTTCATATTGATATAAATATTTACATTTCTAACATACATTATCAACCATATTATTAAAATGGCTCAAAAGACAAAAAAAATGCCATGACTTGAAGTCACAAATGCAATGTCATGCTATGCTTCCTATCAACTGCCATAGCCATCTATGTAAATGGACTGCTAACATGTATCAACTACGGTTACAGAAGCAAGAAGCTCTTATTAAGCCGTAATTCTAACTGAAAATAAACCGCACACTGCCAAGGATTCTATGAGAAGAACCTACATGATCTTCTCCCATTCACTAAATCCAGGTGCACCCCATAATTAATAATAAACATGTTATAAACTTTCACAGATTCCCCTGATAACAACACAGCACATCTCTTATCAGCCAAAATTCTAAAGGACCAATTTACAACATATATGCAGCAGATTAAGATGGCTGGATGCAGTGCAAACCCCTGAAGCTATGGGTTTGCACTAGCTAGGCCAGATCAAATAGAGTACTACCTAGAACAAAAAGTTCCCGGAATAACCACCGTGTGGCGCTCCCATCGTTCCGATTTGAGTTCTGTTTTTTTTGTTAAATTGGTACATCTGTTGTTGATATTCCCTTTAAATCTTAGTGTCATAACTTGACATTTGCAAAAGTTACGTAGCCAAGAGTACATCTATCTCTGTGTGTGTTGGCGATTTTTTACAATTGCAGAAATGGATTTAAATTTGCAACAACGAACTTGTATTAAATTTTGCGTAAAAAACGGATTTAGTGGCGCACGGACGTTGGAAATGTTGGAAAAGTGTTGCGGCAACGATTCTCTAAAAAAAACGGTCGTTTAGCAGTGGCACGAGCGGTTCAGAAGTGGTCGTGAGTCAATCGAAGATGATGAACGCAGTGGCAGACCATCGACATCGAAAGTCGGTGAAAAAATTGATAAAGTAAAAGAAATGTTGGTCAATAACCGCAAATTAACCATCAGAGAAATAGCGGAGGACTTGAACATTGCCTATGGATCCGCCCAAGACATTGTGGTAAATGATTTGGGTTTCCGTCGTGTAGCAGCAAAGTTGGTGCCAAAAGACCTCAATTTCATGCAAAAAAGAGACTGTGTTGACGTCGCAAAAGACATGATTTGCGAGGCTGAATCCGATCCCACATTCATCAAAAGGATCATTACTGGAGACGAGACGTGGGTTTAGGAGTACGACACGCAATCCAGACATCAGGCAAGTGAATGGCGTTCACCAAATGAGCCGAGACCAAAAAAACCACGTCGTTTTCAGTCAAAAAAGAAGGCAATGCTGACGGTTTTCATGGAATACAACGGTGTAGTGCATCATGAATTTTTGCCAGAAGGCCAGACAGTAAACAAAGAGTATTATTTGGGCGTTATGAGACGTTTGCGTGAAGCAATTCGCCGAAAGAGACCAGAAATCGTCGCACGGTGCGTCAAGACCGTCGCACAGTGCTATCATTATTCGTAATTTTTTGACGAAACATGCAACAAATACCATCCAACAGCCACCGAATTCACCTGATTTGGCTCCCTGTGACTTCTTTCTGTTCAATCGAGTTAAAAAACCATTACGGGGAACGCGTTTTAACAGCAGAGAGGAAGTAATGGAAAAATCGCAGGAAGCACTGATGGACATACCGAAAACCGAATATAAAAAATGTTTCGAGGATTGGATCAAGCGCTGGCATAAGTGTGTTGCAGTCGATGGGGATTACTTTGAAGGGGACAATATAGATTTAGATGAATAAACTTGTATTTTTAATTTTCTGAATAAATTCCGGGAACTTTTTGATAAAGGTAGTATAGAACAAAATATGAACCATATTCTGATGAGATATTGTAAATTGTGTAAACTATTGGATGGTATAACTACTGGCAACTATCTAGGTTTATAGAAGGTGTTAGCCTTGTGGGTAGAGTAATTGATAGCTGACTAGAGGAACTGAATTTGATTCTTGATGACTCCCAAAATTCCCACCTTCACCCAAACTGTGTTGTTTTTCAGGTACCAGTTTTCCTCAGAAACTGCAAACATCACAAGGAAGGTAGCTGGCTCCTCTACCCTGATGCATGAATTTGAATTTTACAAGCCATAACACTTGGTATGTACATGATGAGCTTCATCCTCCTTCACTTCAGGTTGATTATTTTGATTTTGAGGTATCTACTGAGTCTGTCCCATAAAGAAGTTTTGTTATGCTCATCATCTTTTTTTGACTAAAATGACATTAGCCACAAAGAGCTTGTGCCTCAGGGGCAATCAGTGAACAGTAAGTTTATATGGAAGTTCTTGAAAGGCTGTGGAAAAGAATGCAATGCTACAGGAAGGAGATCTTTCCTGGAACACAAAAATTCACTCTCCCACACCAACTTCCTCGTGACCAAGTAACTGGCCAACTTGGTGGCAACACTACCTCAATCACCCTACGGCCCTCATTTGGCATCACCAAACTTATTTTTGCTTTCAAGAATAAAAAGAAGCTTGAAAGATGACCATTTAAGAACTTTGGATAACATCATTTTTGGGACAGATCATGTATGCTTAATGGAACAGAATAAAGGACTCCAATTAAATTTCATACATGTATTTACTTGAATTAATATCGTCTGTGATAGGTTTGCCAGATATTCAATGTGCGCTCTACCTAATGAATGAAATGGACTAACATAGTCATAAACCTCTCTACCAACAGAAAAGTACCTACAATTAGAAGACATACAAGCTGGGAATACCTAATCTATCCTCATTGACCTTCACATCCACAGAATTACCTGCATATATGAAGCATTTATTTTATAAAATACTGGAACTGGAAACAGAAGCAACTAAATCACAGAAAGCACATGCAAACTAAACATATACAAAAAAAAGTCAGAAGCATGTATTTTACTGTGCAACTACCAATGCATAGAAGAATTTAAGTTTAACAAGTATACTTTCATAAACTAATTTGACATGAATTTAGCTCACTTCTAAAGTAGCATTAACAACTTAATTGATATTTTTCTGAAAATGATGTATTGATAAATAGTCCGCCAAATAAATCTTATTTATTCAATATTTGCACTGGAGGAGATTAATAATTATTATTGTTCCGAGAAGATACTTTCAGAAACTACCTATTTAAAGTAAACTCATCCCTCACGAACAGCTGGAACTTGATAAGTATTTGGTTATGCAAGGTATGCTTTGCATTATAGTATTTTACTAAAGGAGCTAACCTCACTGATTTAATGATAACAAATGATAAACGAACAGAATAAGATATTGAACAGTTTGCTTTTGAGTAACCTGTGGGAACACCCATAGGTTGCATAGTGAAGAATGAGCAAACAGCAAGTGGGTAAACAGGGTGGGCAGTAATTACATGTTTGATAATCACAGTTTTGTTTTAGATTTCCATTGGAAAAAAACACTCTAAGAGGGTCAAAAAACTATCATTCTATTATTCAAGTTTTTCAAAAAGTTATTTTAACATTCCTTCAATTAATTTATTTCTGGTACCAAATTGCATACACGCTATGAATTAGAACCCCCAGTATATTTTGTATGTATGGGCAGTGCTTATGATTTTCTAAAGCCGATTATTTTGCAAGAACAAATAACTTAAGTCTTCCTAATTTCAGGTATTCCTACTCAGTCAAAATTAGGTGCAGATTTTTCCTAATTTTCAAGACTTTCGGGGATCACTGACCACCCTGATAAATTAAGTACTTACAAATTACAAATAAAAAATAATGCAACAATATTGGTTTCTTGGTTCCTGTAGTGACTCTGGGATGGCTATATGCCATTTTTGTCCAAGAGATAAACAAGGAGACAATCATTATACCTTGCATAACTATAAACCTACTGCAGAGGTGGTTCTTGGGTTAGACTGTGTGAGAGACATTTTTAGCTCAACGTTTCTCTCCGACCGAGAACTGAGGTATATAAACCGGCGGAATAGCACGCAAGATTACTTCGATCCTGAAGACGCTCCCTGCAACGGGAGAGAAACGTTGAGCTAAAAATGTCTCTCACGGAGTCTAAGCTGCGAACTACCTCTGCATCTCTCAATAGCTGCGAAAGCCTCCGATCTATAAACCTACTGTTTACAAATCTTTAGAGCTACTTTATTTTACTTTTTGTTACTTTCTATGACACAAAAACCCCCTAAAATAAAACTAAGGGCTTATTCTCTACCCCATAGCTTCATACACCATTAAAATTATAGGTCATCAAAGGTAAAATTTTAGCATTCATCACCAAAACAGAACTGAGTGAGTCAGTAACATGATGACTATAAGTTAGTAAGCTAACCACCATCAATATAAAAAAACAAGAAATGGAAAATGATGTAGCCCTTTAGGATATGATATTAGTCAATTGTAATAAATATTATACCTAGATGAATGCTCTTCACTGCCATTACTACCAGGGGCCTTCCTAACATGTTCTGCCAGCTTGATTTCAGAAAATTAATCTCACTCTTGAATATGTCTATCATCAGCTCATAGTCAGAAGCAATGTAGAATCGTTGCAAGTCGGTTAACTAAAGAAAAAGATGGTATGATAATAACCAAGCAACTGCAAATTCAAAGCAAGCACAAATAATACAATAAGGTGAAACAAAAATTAATTCAAATACCCCTCTCCTGTTGAAAACAAGCAACCTTTTCATATCAAAGCTTACACTGAAGAGTAGAAATTCATGACATAATGACCACTTCAAGACTGAAATTAAGTTTTTAAAAATGAAGATAACTTGAAATGTGCCTAAGAGTGAAGACCACTAAAATATATACATGTACAAAATGCACTGAATGGTTGAGGCCTTAACTTTGTAGAAATCCATGTTTAACTTAAGAAATTAAATATGTACAAAATGCTTATGCTATCCTTCTCATCTCAAGTGAATACAGGTATGTACCCAGAAAATCCTTTTTGCTAACTTCATTTTCATTACCCTCTCTCAGCACACACAATAATAAAACATTTTGCACCCTGATTAGATTTTATACCATTTTTTCTTTACATTAAACTAATTCCTTATCAAAAATGTATCTTTAAAACACCAATAATAGGTGCTAGGCTATGTGATACAATTAATAATGACCATCAATTGCAAAGCTCAAATTCTATGAACATTGTTCTCATTAACAAATAAAATTATTTAAAAAAATTAATTTTAAAAATGCTATAGTATATACACTGCATACATTTACCCATATTATGAAATGAAACAGCTTACAATTAAGTCTCATTTCCATATTCCTTTAATACTTCAATATGAGAAATTTCAGAGTTTAGCTTAAAGCACATACTGTTTAGTCATCTCCTGAAGGTTTCTGTGGTAAAGTGCATGAAATTATCATAAAGTGGAGACAGAACTCTACAATGAGCCTAGATTTGTGCTTATTTGTGCTTCCAGTGTACTTTTAGTAGAATATTATACTTGGTTAATTATTTATTACTTAAATTTTCAAGCGCATTGACATTTTTTGTCACCTATGATATACATTTCTTTAAATGTAAAAAAATCTCATTCATTACATAGACAATAAGATTGCAAGCATCTGTATTATTAATAAGTTTGACATATAATGGAACACTGAAGATATTTATGAGCAAATATGCAACAAAAATTTTGAAAAATTAGATATTAAAAAGCTTTCAATGTATGAAAATAAAGAAGCATGATTTATGCAACTGAAATTTATTATAATTAATACATGCTCATTGCCAACTCTTTGCATTTACAGGTGTGACGTGAAACACCACATAACTGCATTGACTTTTTCGGGTGTGTCAAAGTGTGTACACAATTTACATGGTAGATAGGAATTTATGCATGATTTAATATGCTATCTTATGGAGGAAACCTGGTGCTGAACTATTACCACAATAAATAGCAATAACATCGTGATGACTTTGTTGGTGCATGAGTAGTTTTCATAAATTCTTCCTCAATTACCTAAGCTCAGTTAATTACAAGGTTTTTACTGCACAATTTTATAGGCATGTACCTCTTACATGCCTAATGTGCTAATGTGTGTGATAACTGTTGTTGACAAGCATGCGTATATGTATGTATGTATAATCTACAACTGACCACATACAGTGCTTACAACAGGAGAGGATTGGCATATTCCCATTCAATTAAGAAAAAAGAAATACTTACAAAATAGAGTCTACAGTGTTAGTGATGCATACAAAATATTTTTAAAACGGACAATCTTTAATGCAACCATATAAGTTGGCAATTCATTCATATACAGCAGTGCTTCATAAATAATCATGTTACTAATGCAGCATTAACAGAAATTTCTTTTGAAATAAGTATGCTGAACTAATTGATGAGAAAGATGCATCTGAAAATTACTGCAATACGCTAGTAAAATTCTTGGAATAAGACAGGGTTGCAAACACAAACCAAACCTTATTAATGAATGAAGTCTCGTTTCCAAGTGTGCAAAATACCTGCACAGAAAATAATATGGTTTGGACACAGAGTTAATTCCTATTATTTTGGAATATGTTCTGGTCCTCAGCCTGAATCATTTCAAGTATATATTATGGTTCCAGTGTCTTTCTTAACATCATAATTGGTTGTGCAACAAAATCAATGCCAGAAGAGAAAGTCACTCATCAGGAAACTTTGCTACAGGAATTCACAGAAGTTTAATAGGAACAAAATTAGTCTACATTACTCTAAAATCTAAACTCTTAACCCTCAACCCCTGATGTGTTCTCATGCTTCTTTTTCCTTGTATATGTGTATTTAATGGAAAACACCACATATTATCCGAGTTTAATTTTTTTTACAAAACACTCACCACTATTTGGGACCAGCATCAACATATTTACACGTTGCAAATGATGATAATATTCCTCGCCACTGATGTTCATTAGCAAAATGGTTTTTTAAATAAAAACACTAATGCATTTTTTTTCATCTTATTCCACAAAGACATGGCCTCCATAGTGTGTTTTTGTCCAGCCTCTGCATCCTGTTACACTTTGTCTCATTTAGCAATCCACCTAGTTTCTCTCTTGATTGCATCTATTCAACTCTCCCTTAAAAGTTCTCGCCTATTCTAGAACTTTATCTTCTGGGGTGATGGATCATGGATGCTACAAAACCAAACTAATGACATACCGAAATGAACCCAAATGCTCTCATTTCATCCATGTTCACTTTTGATGTAGGCACATGATTTACTCATACAATGGGTTCTTAAAATCATCCCTCTCCTTTTAATGTCCTTCTACAACAGTGGATCCCCATAACTAAATCCTTACAGAATCATGTGTGTTTCCAAATCCCTCAGTCATTGTTGCACCTAAAAAACTAAATTACTGCTACTGAGATAAAGTGAGGTAGAGTTTGTGTTTGCAGCCCAGAAAAATGTACTCTTCACTCGATTAAAATTAAACATATATTTCTAAAAAATGATAAAGCTGAAAATCAAAAGAAATATTACATTTTTAATGAATAACATTTAGAATATAGTTAAAAACTGCTTAGTTCTGATACCACCAAGAATGGTAAATTCAAATATAAGTACCAAAAAAGGCCTAAAGACAATTTTTTTGAAAATTGCATATGGAGAGGTGAAAAAACATGAACTTAAATGTCAACAAGACTAACATTCAACAACAAATATAACCCTGAGTTTATTAACTAATCACAGATTACTGAACTTAGCATTCAAACAAGCATTTATCCTAATTAAATAGAATGAATTCTTACTTGCGGAGTAAAGGCAAATATACGATCCTGTAGTGAATAGAGTTTACTGGTACTGAGGATACCCACATCTTTTGAACGTCGTCCAGTTAAACCAAGTTTTTCATTTCGACCTGCAATGACAAAGATAAAAGTAAAATACAATAATCCAAAATCAACAAAATTATATGGTATTCTCACAAAACCAATTGCATTCCTTAAAATTGCCGCATCTTATACACTTGCACTAATGGAGAAAAAATAAACAGATAATTCAGAGTTTGATTTTTGAATATGCAACTCTCAGAGTTAATTCCATTCTTCAACTCTGTACAGTCATCAATTAATTTGATGGATTAAAATTATAGTCACTTAACTACCAATTATCCATGGGCAGATTATTCAACTTTTACAAAATTCTCGGATCATTTTGTATCCCATTAAATTTTTTTCCAAAAAAAAATGAGATGACCACACATGAGAAAACTGAATGCCCAATATTATTTGTGATTGATTATCCACAGATCATGATAAACAAGAGATGCATCAGAATGCGAGTCTTATTTCAAATATGTCGATACAAATAAATTATCTCAATTAAATATTTTGACATGGAAATTCCAATGTCATTTATTACTATTGACACTTCATTTGCTTATGGACAAAATGCTACTTTTGAAAAAGTTGGGAGCTTAAAAAATAAAATGCAGTACTTGTGAGAAATAACAAAGGAAGACTCAATGTTACATTCAAAGAACACTTAGCACACTTTAAGATTAGGCACAAATTATTTTACATGATGTAACTTTATTAAACCCACTTAAAAGCTTTAAACATAATGTCAACAAGTCTGTATAAGCAAATACACAAAGACAAAATCATGATGCCTACATTTGACAAATAATTTCTTACACAAATTATATATGATTGTAGTACTGTCAGTCACCATAAGTAGGATATTTTAGTCACATGGAGAAACAGAACCATTGGAATTTATTCTTCAAAAAATATGAGGATGAAAATCAAAGTGTGGGAATTGAAACAGAATTTTATTTTCCCCCTAGTTTCTGCTTTAATATGGATGACAGAAGTGAAAAAATATTTCAATACTTAAGATACACTCTAAGATATATTAATCACTGGAACCACTATGCAACTATCAATAAATTCCCTGAATTTTCCAGGATTTTAAGAAAATATTTTGAGTTTACCAGGGCATTTCACATCTGTGTTTTTGGGGAAATATTGTTCATCTGACTCAACCGATGAGTGAATGATATATATTTCAGCACATTGTACACAAGAGAGATGGTCCCAAGCCTTCCCCTCTCTCTAACCCTATATTAGGGGTTAGTAGAAGAGACTCCATAGTCTCAATCTCGCCCCAAAATAAAGACGAATATCTATCTATCTATCATTATCATCGATTCTGCTTTACTTAACACAATTTTCTCTCAGAGTCCATCATATCTCACTAAGTTTCATCTAATAAATTTACTGAATAAGTTAATAATCCCTCTGCTCTAATTAACAACTCCTTAATTGTAATTTTAAACTATTTTTCTCATACTTAAAATTGATTTTCATCCCACCCTTAACATTGGCTCTGCAATGCACTCAACAATAATTGTAATTCCTTGGATGATTTAAGTTTGATCAACCTTTAAATTTAACTGTCTTAATTAATACCCAGTCCACATTAATTCTTACCTCCAGCCTATCCTATGACTTCATTGTCATTTCTATTGATTCTACATTTAAAAAACATTGATGACACAGAACAACTCTCATTTACTCCTCAAAATATCACCGCCCATACTGGGCATCTATTAGATGCCCACTGATGAATGAAGACCCCATTCAGTTAAATACCTGGCTCAATAGGTAGTTAAGGCAATTATTAAACTATAGGTTATTTATATTCTATTTACCTAGGTATGTATATAAATGACTCAAAACACGTGCAGGCTGAACTTCAATTGGAGCAACTTCAGCAATAGTTTGAACCTGAAAATTAAGGAAAACTTGATAAAAGAACATTTTTAATGCAATGAAAACTATTAACTGAACCTATTTTTATCAGAAAACTTTCATACAATAGTATTATAATTAGCATGTAACATTAATTGGTTCCACACAACATTATATTGATGACTATATTAACTTCTTTTAAAATAACTATTCTACTCCAATTTTAAAAGTTATAGATAACTATGGTCATGTAGAAGTTTCATTGTCTTTTCTTTTTAATTTCAGGTCCCAGTCATCAATTTACTCTCTTTGTGAAAGCTTCTTGATCTACCATAATTCTTCTTATAATCTACAAATTACTTTTGCCTGTTTTAGCCTAAAAGTCTTCCTAAGTCTTTCAGATGCAATGTGAAGTGAAACACAACAAATTCGAGTCGACAGACCTCAAATATACAACAATATTTTATGGTCTAAACAGGTCTATATTAATCACTGCAATAAAAACCTCCAATTCATGCCTCTGAAAATTAAAATTTTCCAAAAATTTCATTGCCCCACAGGGATAATGAGTTGATTTTTATAGTATTTTTTCCTTGGTTTCTTTCATAACCAAGTTTTAATGTTTATACTACACACATTGGTTCATTAAAATAAATTTTTGCTGACCAATTGCTTAATCAGGTGCACATTTATCAATTTTTAAAATGAGCACATCATAGTCATCTGCCAGGATGATAATCTGGACAGCATAAAATGTTTTAATTTTGTTTTTCCAGCATTTTCAAATGCTTAAAATAACACCATAGCTATTTCAATATTAAGAATACATAAAATAATTAGAAACAGAATAAAAACATTGTAAATCAATTGTAAGTCAACATTTAGTCAACAGTAAAAAAATCAAGCCCCTACCATGCACTTTAGCAGTGGCTTGTGGGGTACTAAAAAAGCAAGGAAAATTCTGCACCAAACATTTGAAAATATACATATTAAACTTAATGTTACACAAGGAAATGGCGTACATGCTAAAACTTACTACACAAGAAGCAGGGAAAATAGAGTTTAAAACTATACCCCACCACCAATTTTATAGTGACCTCAGATTCTTCATATTATTTCAATGGTCCTTTAAACATGCTAATTTGAGGTTTCATGAAAATTTTGAGCAGTGCTGATTTTTGCATTAGAAAAAAAGTTACATTCCTTCACTTTTCCCTCATCGATTACTTACTTCTATAGCTGACCCTAACATTTCTTACAATTTCTTCAGAGGAAAATAAATCAAAATACTTAACATGCAGAATGTACCCTACCAGGGGAGAGAGAGGTGATTCCCAAATATGAATGCATTGATTACGTGATTAAATAATGCTACAGTTAGGATTGGAATCATTCATGAGATAAAACTCATGGAAAACTGATCAAGAACCCCTTTACTTAACCATAGATTCACTTTGCTCTCTTTTGCTCTTATCCCACCCAAAGCCAAAACACAGGCAGACAATATTCCACTGATGCTAGTTGGAGAGAATAGAATGAGTATCAGACAAGCTTCATGATATGAAACCAAGGGAGCAATTAGGAAGTCTAGCATGCCACGCAATTTCAATTGCAAACTGATGGATCACAGTTTTATCACAAGGGGATTTATTAACTTCTCGAACAATAACAAATTAGCATTTATCAGGTCGGAGATTTTGTAGAAAATCAATAACTGTATAATTTTGAACTGGCTTGTAATTTTTTTGAATGCATATGTAAAGTTGACGGTGAAATTCGGCTGATCGTTACAAAGAAATAAAACCTGATATTTGGTACTCCAAAAAATTTACAAGTAGTCCATTCCTAATTTTGACTGCCTTAAAATTTATAACTGATAATTTTCATGGTACACAATTAGACTGTGAAGACATCTAACATATACCATAAGCAGATATGTATCTTAGATTTTGATACCACGATACATATTTCATTTGAGAAAAATTTTATGGCATTTACTTCGAGCTTATAAATATGATTTAATCCTAAAATGAACATTCCATAGAGATTTTCATTACTATAAGGATAAATTTTTAAATTGACAAAATTAATTCCAGTATTACATGAAAATCATGTTGCTGAAGCTTGTCTCTCACATACGTGTCCTCAGCTAAGATCACAACTTGGACTACAACATCTGGTTTCTTCTCTGAGCAGAGACGCCTGTTCAAGGGATCTAGTTCACCAGCAGCTAAAAATCCCTGCAAATACAAAGAAATTTCATCACAGTTGTAGTAAAATCACATTGATTCATTCACACATACATAATTTATTTGAAATGCAAAAAAAAATTTTAGAAGTATCATTAGGAAGTCGTACAGGTTTGAGGCTAGAATGTGCCCAATAAAATAGGTGATTAAATTTATATTTTAATAATTTTAAATGACAAATTATTCAAAAATCATGGTATCGTGTGAAAGGTATAAAATAATGGGGTTACTGCAATACTGCAGGTTAGGGTATGTTTCTGAATAGACATAACATTCCCTGATATAACCCAAGATAGTAGCCCCAAGGCATAATTTGAGCCCACTATACAAGTATAGCATTGTGAATAAGACTAATACTAAGATTTTTACCATCTCAAATTACAATCCAATTTAGATAAGTTCATTCATTTGCTTTATTACTTAGATAAAGCTACCTATTCTCTTTGCTTGATTATTTTAATTAATTTTGTGATATGGTATGGCAAACAAGGTAAATTCGAGGGTGCCGCGACCCCTTGGGACCCCTAGTAATTTTCTGACATCACATCTGGAGGATTTATAAAATTTCACCAAACTTTAATGCAGTAAGACCAGTTCAAATGCAGTAAGACTGATTGAGTTAAGTGCTAAGGAAATGGTATTGGCATGAATTTTGTGACTGATGATAGGAAATACATATCAAACTCCCTCATCATTGTTTTCAGCAAAATTATGTGTTTAAGGCTCTACAAATATGCAACTTTAAGTTACTTTATTTGTGAAAGTTTTTGGGAGGGCAAAGAGAACAAATTATAAGAACAACAAAATGATAACAGACATGTAAATGATTCACTGAAAGATAAATGAGACTTTTTTTTAATATGTATGTGATATTATGGCCATTATAGCTGGAAATAATACAATTAAACATCTGATTATCCAAAATTTTTAATTACCCATCAGTACCTTCCAATCAATTCATATGCCGAATGAATGCTCTTCTGTCAATCAAAAACTTAATATTTCATTTAAGCATTATCAATACTGTAAAATACTTCAAATCAAATCATTTACAGACATGCCAACTTTCAAAAATGAAAAATCGGGAGGACATGCCAACTTTCAAAAATGAAAAATCGGGAGATTTTTAGAAGTGTATCACGAAGTAATCACTTTTAATTACCACAATATTTGCATGGCACCTTAATCCCTTTATGACACTTTGCCAATTTTTAATGAATGTCACACTTTATTAACATGTTAAGCTAAGTACACAATTTGAACAGTTCATCAAGAACGTAAGAAGGAAAAATCGGGAGTCTCCCGCTTAAATCGGGAGAGTTGGCATGTCTGCATTTATTTTGCCCAAGGATTTGTAGCACAAATATAGGACATGGGAAAGAAAATCATATAGTGCCATTATAGTGGTAGATGTTCATTGACATAGATGAACATATGTTTTAACGGATATTCCCAAAGATTTTTATAAATAGTCACATTTTATTGAGAATGAAAATAATAATATAAATATACAAATAACATCAAACATATAAATCCCAAAAATAATTAAAATTAATTGCTTTACCTCTTGCAATAACTTCCCAATTATATACAATGATTGTGCCCAAAGAAAAGGACATCGTCCAACCACATTCCTGTCCTGGCTCCCTGGTTCTGCTTTTTCAGCATTAGCCTTTGCAACTGGCACTGAATATAATTCTGGTACTAATTTCATTCCACCATCTTCCTGGCGTACCATAATCTGAAATATAATTTTGGTTTAAAAAATAATAGCAGTTTACCAACATACAGCATGATATAACAAATATATTTTGACAACATTAAAATGTGAATCAAAGCTGATAAAGGATATTTTCAAAATCCAGTTTCAAAAATATTAATCCAAAAAGGAGGTTTAATGAGAAAAAGGTTGTAGCAATGTGAAAGAGCCACTTTCGGGGAAGAAAGTAGCAATTGAAGTTAAGAAATGAACATATAGAACCACTAAATGCTGACTGAATTTTACTTTTTACTCTTCTTGTAGTCTGTGTCCATCTACAACCTACCTTAACCAGTAAAATACAAATAAAAGTAATAACTCTTTTTGTACAACGGTTGGTGGAAAATCTTGTAAAAAGGAACTGGTAAGAAATAAGTGTAGAAAAGCTCGTGCGATCTAGTTAATTCTTTTCTGATTTGATATTTATTGGATTTTTTAATGTTTAATGAAGCCAGATATTAAGTTTTAAAATACCTACACTATATGTAACATATTATACTGTAGAGTGAAAATACCAATAACTTCCATGAAATTAGCTACTGAACATGGTTTCTGAAAGTGATTGATTAGGTGTTTTAATGATGATTAGATCATTAGTAAAGAGTAAAATGAGAGACACATGCATCCAAATAATATGTAAATCTGAAATTTAATTAGCTGGTTTGTTTGGGAACACATCACATCAAGTCAGCACAGAGTGGGGGCTTCAAATGTTTTGCATAAATAGGATAAAAACTCCGAAAGTAACATTGGCTAGGTCCAATTTTGATACAATTCCGGAACTTTTTGAGCACAAAAAAATTCATTTTTCACGCACAGATGCCAGTATGTTTCACTCAGAATTAAGATTTAAATTCATGCACTTTAATGGGTACCCATATAATTACACTTCTTTCTCTCGCTATTTTATCATTGACAAAGGTACATTATAATTTATGCCGACAGCTGAGCAAACACTCCGCACACTGTAAACTACTGCTGCCAAATTTTATAGTCTCAAATCATTACTTTGAATGTTAACTTCAAAAGTGCATGATTTTTCTCCATTAACTGCTGCTGCAAAATCTTGATGTTCTCAAATTACATCTTTAAGAGATAACTTTAAAGGTGTGTCATCCCATATTTTCAAATTCCGTGTTCATTGCCTGGCAAATTCTATCCACCTGGCAAAATCTATACATCTACCTGGTACCCACAAGCCACCATTAGGGTGTGTGACAGGAGATGATTATGCACCAGATAATTACACACCCTAGCAGCAGCAGGAGGTGATTACACAACAGGTATGCAACATCAAAAGTTACTTTTCTTATCTTACAGTTACAATATAGTTTGGTCAAATATGAAAGAACTCTAACACAACTTAAATAGCGAAGCAAAATTTTCTCTCACCTCTTCCAGGCTTTCTGCATATTCTGCAACAGCTTCCTTATTGCCACTGAAGCAATAGTCAAGAATCAGATAGCAGAAAAACAAGGGCCATTCACATTCAATATTTTCAAACATTCGCAACTCCCAGGGTTCATAATAAAGGCGACTGGGATCCTATGAAAAATTGAAGAAAAAATTCTGTAGTGGACATAAAAACTCTTTCTGGTAAGTGTAAGAATTCAATTCCATCACTTACACACTAGGAGTCATCAATAAAAATTTAGAAAGACCATAAAGAAAATACATTTACCTCTTTTGGAGTTTTATACCCATCTCTCAAGAACCGCTTGCATCCATATCGACCTTGAAGCCTCTCCACAATAGATGCTCTGGTTAATCGTATTAGTTCTGGATCATCAACAGCAAATGCTGGGAAGCTTATAACTGATAGTAAACCGCTATCCAATTCCTTGGAATTTGATTCTCGGGGAAGCATAGACTACCAAGAAACAAGAAAGAGTTTCATTAGATTGGAAAAAATCACAAAATATTAAGAGACATACAATGACAAAATGCTTTCCCTCAATTTTCCCGTTTAGTCAAGTTTCATGCACAGAAATGGTATCTGCTACTTCTTGCTATCTATAGCAATGATTCTATGAAAAGAGACATTTGTTAGATGCTCTGAAAACATTAAATATTAATTTAAGGCAAAGGATGATTATATAGCTGCAGATAGACCACTTGTTAAAATGTTTTGGAGATTAGGGCATGGGTGTTACAAGATGTTTTGCTACCCCAAAGATTTAAATATGTGCAACAACCTCTAAAACTGCCTGGCATTTTTGTGCTTCATCAGCAAGAACATGTATGACGGATGATGGTCCACCACGTGCACCAAATAAATCAAGTTCATTCATAGCTTCCAAAGCAGCTTTTGCCATTCCAATTGAGCTTGCATTGAGTTCTGGAAGTCCATGGTTTGTTTTGTCTCCACGTTCCCATATGCCATAATCCTCAAGAAAAATAAAATAGATATGAAATTAAATGTAATAATGTAATAACACTGGTTGGGTTAACTACCAGAAGAGGACTTTGGAGAATACATTACTTACAGGTATGCAGTATGCTGATTCAATATAAAAAACTAGATTTTGCACGAATGATACCTCATCCAGGCTGAAAATTATCTGAAGACCTAAAGGTATATTAGAGTAAAAATTAATCAAATGAAATCAGTGTATACAGTTAAATTAAAATTATTATACACTATGCAATCAAATGTATCCCCGATTGGCAAATTTGTTCACTATAAATGCAGAAAAATAGAGAATTTACAATACTCCAAAAATGAAGAAACAGTTAAGGCTGTAGATATATGGGCACAGACATATTCAAAAGGTGACATAAAAATTTTATTTAGCTTAAGTTGATGGAATACAATTTCACAACTAAAGAGAATTCATTCTTTGTATTTTCATTGCATGCAATCATAACTTTAATATTCTCCAAAGGCCAAATTAACTTTTTTTCTGTTAACTTTTTAAGCTTTGTATCAAGTCACATGCAACAGAAATGTTTTGGTTATACAAAGTGGAAATGGAGTCTTGAGGTTTTTATGAACTAATATGATTCTAAAAAAACAGCTGCCAACTCCATGAACACAACTCCGCGACCCTTACTTCAACTAAATAGACATTTTTGTGTCACTTTTGTTGCTTAAAATTTGGAGCACTTAAATTTAGCAGTGGCAATATCATTCTAACTGAAATCCTAGAAAGATGTCACTCTCAGACTCCTTCAGAGGTTATTGGGCTCATAAAAGGAAACGACTGGGGAAGAAGAATGCCTAATGTCTTACACTAGTTCTAAAAGAAGAGGCCCATCAAAATGGAACAGAGTGACGAGTATCTACGTATACTTAGCCCCAGCAAAAACTTTGTTATGCCTATGACCAAGGATATTCAATGTTTCAAGATTAAATGCTCATGCCCCTGATGGGGAATATTCATGGTGTGTGATTAACACTCTTTTAAGAAGTTAAAAATTGCTGCAACTTTAAAAGCCTATAAAATTGGAGAGCTTTGGTGATTGCAATTGCAAATCAAGGAATAATAATGTGAAAACAAGATGTACACTAAGGGTCCTTGAATAATGGATTATTGTATAATCATTTTATCCAACATACATGTTAAATTTCCAGCAATCATATGTGCAGATCTATAAAATATGCTGTGAACAAAATGTTTCATTGAAAATACATTTTTTGAATGATATGGCTAATGTTTTTGACCCAAAATCAATCTTGAAATCAGCCTTGTAAAAACATGTTCAATAAATTTCAATACACAAGTATTTCAAATTAAATAATATATTCTTATCAGCAATTTTCATAACCTTGTTAACACAATGAGACAACAACAACATGGGTATATTCATATGTGGTGGATGCAAACGTTCCAGTATGGCTCCAGATATTATTGTCTACTTCAAATACTAATGAAACCTGAATTAGAACATAGAATACCTTAATTTACTTAACATCATAAGAAACAGGATTTCATTAAATCATACAGCCAAAAAGGCCATTCAATCCACCAATTTATTATTAATAGAATTCAGTTTAATGACACAGATAAATGCATTATTTGCATAAAAAGCAAATCGGTTGAACTGTATAATATCAATTTTAACGTCCGTGTCTAATTTGCATGATGACCAGAATAAATGAATTTAGTTTGTTTCAGCAAATGGACAAATACGCTTTCTTATGAGTAAGAGTGATGGACAAGTGTCAGAAAGAAGCTATTTATAACAGCACATTAGAAGTGACATCTGGTGAGGGGCTAGACTCCACTAATAGGCTATTATTAGTTTTCACAAAAACAAGACCGGAGAGATTAAAACGTCTGAAGTGAAATGGAAAAAATAAACTGGAATAAAAATATATTACTTATGTAATTTTTACTTACCAGATGCTGTCATTTGGGCAAGAATAAGAAGATATAACGATACTGCATCTAACTGAAGGTGACCCCATTCTGCATCACCTACAACAGTCTGACCAGTTATTGAGCTGAACTTTGCATGAATGGCATCGAGTGGATGCTGACTGACTTTAAAACGTTCAACTTTGTCGCGCTGCTGCATCATAGCCATAAGCAGTCCTCGCATAAGTTTGACACAACTCTAGGAAAAAAAATGTTTAGAGAAAAAATCAATAATATTCTTCAAACAAGCAATCACCTATAAAACTTAAACTTATTGGCGTAACAGCTGTACAATCAACAGTCCATATGGTTCAGCAAACAAAAACATGTGGCACCTTTCATCAAAACATAATTATTAACTGTTGAGTTCAATAATTAATCTGAGGAGAGGGAGTGGTAAGGATCGAAAAACTTATTGTTTCATTGTCAGTTGCCATAAAATGTCATTACCTGCTCCAGTTCATACATCTTAGCCCTATCCTCGTCCATGTCGGCAATCTTTTTGTAGGCCATTGATAAACCCCATACTGCCAGGATACAATAAACATTATCGCGCACCCAGGCATGATTATTTTCAGGACTTGCGGGGAACAGCCCCGTTACTGGATGCTAGAAAATGAATAACGTAAGACTTAGTGCCATGATAAAATACAATGAAAGCAATTCAGTTACATCAGGCCCCGTGGCGATCATAATAACACTAACCTGGTGGCTCATAATAAGTCTATGAACAGTCCTTTGAAAATAATCCAGGCGAACGCCTGAATTACTTCTGCTTCTCATCTTCGCTAAAGTGTAATGCAATTTCACGCCAGTATTTTTCGACTTTAACAACTTTCACATTTACAC
The DNA here is from genome assembly GCA_037158775.1 of Hetaerina titia. Lineage (NCBI taxonomy): Eukaryota > Metazoa > Arthropoda > Insecta > Odonata > Calopterygidae > Hetaerina > Hetaerina titia. The sequence continues at coordinate 34,984,155 of CM073775.1, read as the reverse complement.
TGATACTGCAGAGGAAGCTTTACAAGAAATTTGTGGATCCATTTTCTGTTTTCGACAAGGGCATACGCAGTAGACAGAGGTTAAATTCCTCTCTTTGGCACCATTTTTCTTCGCAGTCGCTTTTCGTAATTCATTCCCTTTAAAAAAAACAAAGCTCGGAATGCGTTTCAAGAAGTTCATGAAGCGAGGGGCGCTTAAATAAAATGCTCAGTTAAAATGGTATTATTGCATGAGCTATTCTCACAATGTGTTAGCAAGTTTCCCGACAAAATTGCTATTGCATGGGACACTAATTCAAGCGTTACTGCTGTAACATACACTGAACTTCTGCGTGAAATTGATATTGTGGTTAAGAAGTTACAGACAGAGAACGTATACCATGAATACGTTGGGATATACATGGACTCCCTTCTTATTTACCCAACGATAGTGTTAGGGTAATTATTAACGTTTTAGAAATGTTTTTAGCATTGGTTATTTTAAAGAAAAAATTGGATCGAGGCTGAAGCAACCTTATTAATTAATCCAGTGTGTATTATTTTCAGAATATTATATTCGAAATGCGCATATGCTGTATTGAATGCAAAGAACAATGCATTATGGGATGTAAATATGATCGACAAACTGAATATCCGAATTATTTTAACTGATTCTGACCGCTATGTAAAAGAAAACTGGAGGTTCCTCGGAAAGATATGCCTTCATAATAACTTTGTCTCTGTAATGTGTAGAAATGGACCATTCACAAATGGTATCGACAGGAATGACTTCATTATGGCTTATGCTATTCAAACGTCCGGAACAACTGGCAAACCGAAAGTTGTTCAAGTACCTCATGATTGCATTGTGCCGAATATTCTTCAACTCAGGTGTTCTGCAACAGTTTGGAATTTTAAATCTATATATCTTGGTATTAATTAATTCCATGTTGTACATTATACATTGATGTTTATTTCAGGGACATTTTTGCTGTGGGACCCTGTGATACTGTGTTTTTATCATCCCCCATTACCTTCGACCCTAGTGTTGTGGAGACTTTCATAACTCTTACTTCTGGTGCCTGCTTACTAATAGCTCCAGAATTTATTAGGAGTGCTCCAGGGCCTATACTTTTCCAGTTTCTTTTCGGCAAGCCTCGAAAATGTGGGAGAGTGACTATACTTTCTCTCACCCCGTCGTATGCTGCTTGCCTTCTGTGCAGCGATGATATAACCTCCAGTGTAGTCAAGGAAATGGCACCAGATTTGAATATTTTATGCCTTGGAGGAGAGCCGTGTCCCGCAACCACAACTCTAGAACAGTGGATAAATAAACTTGGGAAAAGAACTAGGGTATTCTCCTTGTACGGTATCACAGAGGTGTCTTGTTGGGCCTCTATTGCAGAAGTTTCATTTGCCAGGAAACAATATGCCAAACATTCAGTAAAACGTAAAGAGGATGATACAAGTGTGAGAATAGAATCCAAACATAAAAGTATTAAATTGGATAAACAGACATCTAAATATCAGGACCATATCGGCAATACTACAAGTAGTGAACATGCTATGGCAGAAGGGATGAGTGAAATTAAAGTCTTCCCCAGAGATTGCTTGGATGCTGATTTCGTGAATAAATGTAGCTCATCAGAACATCAGCCCTTTGGTGTGAATCAAGAGTTGATCGAGGCAAACTCAAGTGTCAGGAATAATTTAGAGATTCCTCTCGGGACACCCATGGCTCAAACAATTTTGGAAGTGAGGGATTCCAGTGGACATACTGTGTGCCATGGTGAAGGAGAGCTATTTATAGGTATGAAATGAGTATGTTAATGTCAATGATATATAATATGAATATTCTTCACACTCTCCAATGCAATTCAAATTTAACGGGCCTATCTGTTATGAAATCTACCTTGGTACTTATACCAATCGATAGACACGTATTTGTTAATCTATGCAATAATATGCGAAGTTTTTCAAATATTGTTTATGATTTTGGTAAAGCCAACTATGATAACATCCAGTACTTATCGTACTTAGTTAAGATACCTACTAGCACAGAAAAGTCTACTACATAAATCTTAAGCTATGAAAAGATTGTGTAAGAAAATTAAAGAAGAAAATAATAATAAAAGAAAGTAGCCTTTGACCAAAGGTCATTTATTTTTTTATAAATAAAAGTTTCAATTGCAAAGAACTTGAAAAATGGAATGGAAATATGGTGGAAAATATTTTATGCTGTGTCTACAATGAACTGTGAGCATTTCAGAAACCAGTGGAATTAATGAAGGAATTAAATGACTACATCAACAAGATTCTTTTATAGCAATCATTCCTTCTGACTAGTTGTCTCCAAAATTCATCCCTCATACTAAAATTAGTCAAAATCATATTCACCAACAACTTGATTGTAAATGTGTTTACTTCTTAAAATGTATAAGATGTTATTTATGAGCAAAGGGTGCTTTTGAGAGTGTAACTAGTCAGAAAGAAATGTAAAATATTCCTTTCAATGAGCCTGTTGGCCACTACCATTCATTAAGAATACACAAAGACTTGATTGGCAAGAGAACTTCTTGGGGCAAAATGGTGATTCAAAGACAGCTTTTCAAGAATTCACCAATGCATATGTTTATGTCTGAAGAGCTGGACAAGAGTGCATGTTCAACAAGTTTATTAGGGGACATAAACCCTGTATTTTATGGATTGGTATATTGGGCTTTGAAGGCCTGTAAGTATTTTTTAAAAAATCAAATGGGATCTAATTGATCTCGTAAAATATTCGATGGTTTCAGGCTTTTTATTCGATTTTTTCCAGGCTTTAGAGTTTTCAACCACCCTCAACAACTTCAACCAATCCCAGCCACCTCCCCCCGTTTTCCTTTCCCCTCTTCACCTCCATCATATATCATATGCAATTGAATGTATGTGTAAATCTGTACCTGAGGATGGCGCCGATGCATCGGAACTAGTTGTACTGAATAAAATTGAGCGGAAAGGTACATAGTTATTTTTACTTCAGTGATCTTATAAAACATTAAGGACTCTACTTCCTTTTGCAGGTAGTGAGACACGTATTTGTTTGCTGGATGGTGAGACAACAGACACTTTAGAGAAGGGAAAAGTGGTTTTTAGAGCCACAGGAGACATTGTACAAGTGGAGAATCTTGTTGATCAGTTAAATCAACCTTCATCTGTCATGTATTATAGAGGACGCAGAGATGGTGCAGTCAAAAGGTTTGGCAAATGGATATTTGTTGAGTCAGTTGAAGCTGTGGCATCAGGATTCCTATGGAATTGTGGCACTAAAATCATATCAGTAGCATCTGTCTCTTGTGTATGGTGTGGTAAAGAAACTGGAAGGTAAATCCTGTTAATGTTCTGGCTTAGAATTAGTAATACCTTATTTTAAGCATTCATTATATATGTCTTAAAGAATAGATTATGATAGTTATCTAAAAGTATGAGTTAAATGACTGAAAATGTTTTTATACATGGATTCAAGGTATCACATGGAAAATGCAACTATCTGAAAACTCAAATGATAGATTTCAAAGTGTCACAAAAATACCTTAAGGTCAAAGTGCAAACATTATTGGAAAACAAGAACATTTAACATATTCAAAACAATAAATTTCATTCATGTTAGCCATTGGCTGAAATTTTTTGAATTTTTCGGGGTGAAGATGGCCAAGTTTTCTATTTTTCTTTTTTAATGTCAGGAAGGATTTATTCTTTCATGTAAAAATTTTGGGCTATGGCAGATGGTCACTCCGAGTTGTTACCCTATTCAGGGAATTACTAGCCAAAGAAGGAAAGTGAACATAGGGATTCTTGTGACTGTTTATTTATTTATTCATCTTGGCTCGAAAACAGCACTTTTGGCCTTTGGACAATAATGACAACACAACAGTAACAACAATACAGACACTCAAGCCCTAGATGGATAAAATCCCTCCCTGGCAGGAATCGAACTCGCGACCCTTGGATTGGTAGACGAGGTAGATTACCTTGCTGCCACCTGTGCCGGTTTAGGCAGTCATTAGCCTGAAAGTGTTTCTGCTATGTTAAAAATATGCATGTAAAAAAATGTGGCCCATTGTCTTGTGAAATTTTAGCAATTTCTTTTAGTTGTCTTGCCTTGCTTTTAGTGGTTTTGCTAAATTTTAACTGCGGATACCTCAGCCAAAAATAATATGTTTAGAATATTTTTTTTGTATATTTTGTCTAATTAACATGAAATCAGCTCATAAAAACTACTTATCACTATAGCAAGTGGAAGTTGTCAAGCAATAATATTTTTTCAAAACTGAAAATTTTTGAATGGATAAAAAGTCAGATTTTAACTAATATTATTGTAGTTTACCTCAAATTGGGTCCAGCTTTGTGAAAAAATAAGTAAAATGATAGGGGAGTCCAAGTTTAAGTTTTTTGTTGGGAGTGTGTCATGTGACAATTCTCATTTGTATGTCCAAATTTTCTAACATAAATTAGTTGAATTAATTTTTAAGTATATATGCAGGTTTTTTTAGTATTACTGTATTTACCAATGAAAACATACATCATTTTTCCTAATTATTGGAGAAGCCCCAATTTAAGTTTGAATTGCATTGTTGAATGCGCAAAAAGAAAGTTTGATCTGAATTCAAAATTTTAAGTTAGCAGAAGACTGAAAACTTGAAGCAGAATAAAGATTTAAAGGACAAAATGGAAAACATGAATTGATAATCATATATATTTAGGTTTCTATGAAGATCTGATGACTCCAAGGTTTTCACAACTAAATAATGTCAACTGGAATGCTGATAAAACTCATCCAGTGGAAAGAATCAATGCGCAAGCAACCCGAAAAAGCAGAAGTTATTGAGGGATTAAATTAAATTTATCATATTTAAACCAAATTTTGTGTAATATTTTTCACTGCCATGCCAGAAATTTTTTGAGTAACAATATTATTTCTTTGTGGCTGCAAATTTTATATGAGATTGTACAAACTTCTTGTGCTCCAGTCGTCAATAATCATTCTGTTATTTATTAAAGGGGTAGGCTGGGACTCTTTGTTGTACCTTCTGAGAAGGATATATTTCGAGAACCTGAATCCCAACCTGCGAAGAAGAAATTTGTGGAAGATTTAGCATCTCACCTTACTGGAGTGCTGCCCACAAACTCATGGCCTGATGTCATACTTCCAATAGATGAGCTTCCACTTTCCAAACATGGTAATATTTTCTTACAAGAATTTCAATACACACTTTAACAGAAGTAATAATGTAATAACATAAGGTGTTTCAATTGTAATTAAATATTTATTTCATTTGGTGTGGAGGGCTAATTAATATTGGGTAGACTTAGGGAAATGTTGATTGCTCCAGGGATGATACAGAAAATGTCTCATTGAAACTTATGAGAACATTTTCATCACATCTCAATTTTTCGTTCCACTGGAATTACCTTACAAAATTTCAATACAAACTTGGTTATTTTATTTAATGGTGATTTACAGTGTTGTACATTGCCCTGAACTAAGCAGAGGGTGTATTATACTCACAAAAATATGCTATTTTTTAAATTTTCTTTTTTTTGTATAAATTTCAAAATTTGCGAGGAAAAATATGCAATTTATTCAAGATGTATAAAAATGTGTGCATGTTAAAATTTGTAAAAAAAAAGAATGCTTTATGAAGTTTTTGTGGATTCATACATGTTTCAGACTCGAGGGATCCGGGTTCGAATCCCGGTCAAGGTGAATGATTTTTACACTCTGAAATTGTTGCATTGAGATGCATATTAGCAGATGATTCCATTAAAAGTTACTGTTGCAGCATTTCCCTCAGTTTCTTGAAATTTATCTAATGTATAAACCACCAAAGTGTTTCATATTGGCTTTAACCTTGTGGACTGTGGTATGTCGCACACAACTACAAATGCCTGTGACATTGTATGTACGGTATTTAGTCAAAACATCTTATTCCTTTAAACACCTAAAAATTTCATAGTTCAAGAGGACGCTTCAGTAGCTGGCTAAAACGCTTGGCCAGACATCGAGGAATCCAGGTTCGAATCCCGGTCAAAGCGAATGATTTTTACACTCTGAAATTAGCAGATGACTCCGTTAAAAGGTAATGTTGCGGAATATCCCGCAGTTTCTTGAAATTTGCTCAGGTTTAGGTAATAGCCAAAAAATGAAGGCACTTGGGGTCAATGTAATGCATATCCAATTGGTTCCATGATCTCCAGGGCCTATTGTGGCATGATTTGTCAACTGTTAGATGAAAAAATTAGAAAGTAATATGAGAGCTATCACAAATTGTGTTTTTTTCTAGTAAAATTTTCAAACGTAAGGTGAAAATGTGAAAACAGGGTGTATTGTGGCAACGAAATGCTGAAGACCATGATAGAGGATAGAATGCTGGGTAAGCAATGTGGGGAGGAAGATTAGGCATGTTGGCCAAAATGTAGGGGGATTACCTTAATGTAGGGGGTACCTTAATGATTTAATATGTATCAATGGAATTTGAAATTTTTTAGCCAAAAAAATTTCTGTTTTGTTGCTGAGGTAAGACTAAGCAGGTCATGTAAGTTAAAAAATGTGAATCAAAGTTTCTAAGAAAACTACTTACCTAATGAGTTCATTGTGCTGAGAATTAAACAAATATTTGAATGAACTTTATATGTTTTCAATAGTCCTGTTTAATGGCTTGCTAAGTATGAAGGGCGCCTGGGACTTGTTTGTTTTTATGGGTAATATGTACGCTGAATCATCAGTTTATTTTATTTGCCCTTGTGGTGTAAGTTAGGCATGTGTTGAATTTAATTAAGGATACAACTTTAACATGATCCCATGTATAATTTTAGTGTACAATCCTAAAAGGTTGAGTTGTGAGTACTCATAAATTCTTGATGTATTTCATATTATCTGTGTTATCCCTGTTTTACAAGCATGCAATCTTGTGATTTTGGAAATTATTGTCCAACATTTAATACTATACATTTGTTTGCATTTACAATCCTCAATAGTTGACCAAAACAGTTAAATGACTAACTTCACCTTGCTGTGCCCCAAAGTATATCGATTTTGTTATGGTTGCATGTAAAATTAGTACTGATTCATACTAAGAATTTGTCTGACAGGAAAGGTTGACAGAGAAAATTTGAAGGGCAGGTTGAAAGACCTTTCTGAGGTCAACATAAAAAATAAAAGGAGGCCATCCAAGACACCGGATGAATTATTGATCAACTTCAAGTCTTTGTGGATGAGATATCTGAAATTAAACCATGAACCATCTTCATCTGATGAGTTTCTCCTGAGTGGTGGTGATTCATTGTTAGCCCTTCGGCTTGTGGCAGAACTTGAAGATTCATCAAATTGTGCAATATCTCCCAAGCTTCTCATAAAATTAATTAATGGAACTTACGAAGAAGCTTGCGCTTGCATTTGCGCTTCAGATTTAACTGGTGTAGAATTTGGTGAAACCGGCAGTTCATTGGCCTTGGATGGTGAAAGTGAAGTGGTAAGTCAGTGAAGTTAAAATAATCTTTTTATGTATTTATAGCATAATACAAGGTACCTAGTAGTTCTTAAAAAAATATCTGAAAATGTTGCCTTAAAATTTAATAGCCAAAATATTTTCTCTGAATTTTAGGCGGTTGATCCGAGTTCCTCTTGTAACAGTGTAGAGGTGCCACATTCTGTTCATGAAGCTACCAATGAGGGAGACAATATATTTGGTAACATTAATGTCCATCTTTGTGCAGAATTCACACGAGGAAAAATAGTCAAACACCAATTATCTTCAAAAGTGTTTTCTGCTCATCTCACGATTGGAAAATCACCAGTGATAGCTGAGAAGTGGAAGTACCATTTAGTAAAGTGTGTTGATGCTTCTCCTGTTGTGCTACAGTACACAGAGTAAGTAAATTAAATAAGCATTAAATTAGCATTAATAAGTAAGCATTAAATTCTACTCTTTGATCAGTGTAAGGTACAGTGAATAGAGCTTTTTTTATTTTTGGTGATGCTTTCACAGGAAATTAACCAATTCCTTTGTTAAACATAACACATGTTCCAATTTATAGATATTAAATTATAAAAATGCAAAATACATTAAATTACACAGGCCAACATTGGTTTTGGTGCCAGAGCTTTTAATGATGATTTAAAGAACAATTGGGGTGGTGAATCAAATTATGACACTAGTTTTTTCCTATCAGCTATAGTTTTCAAGATATAGATATGTTGTTACTTACGTAAAAAATCTTCTACATGATGATATGGGAATATTATATTAATAATAAAACCCACTAAATATAAAGACTTGATTTATTTCTAGGGCTGTTAAATCACCCACAAACACCACAGAAGTTTACAATACAATTGAACACAAATACTAAAATTTTTTACTGTAATAAAACAAATTGAAAAGAAAAAAATACATAAAAACATCACTCAACACATCGGAAGCTTCTTTTGCGCGATTTTCTTGAGTGCACTTTGTTCAAACAGTCTCGTTTTAAGCACCAGCAGTAATCTGCCATCATATGGTTATCCCATCTTCCTTGGTAGCGAGCTTCCATTGTTTTTATATCCTGGTGAAATCTTTCACCTTGTTCTTCACTTGTGTCTCCTAAATTTCCAAGAAAATTGTCTAAGTGGCTGTGTAGGTAGTGAACTTTTGTGCTCATATTACATCCAAGTGATTTGAAGTTACTGAGCATAATGTTTACCAGCTCAATATAATTTTCACTTTTGTGATTTCCTAGAAAATTTTTTATGGCCTCAACAAATGACATCCAACTAATTTTTTCAATCTCATTCAATGACTCGACAAAAGCAGGATCCTTTGTAAGTTGTCTGATTTGTGGCCCCTCAAAAATACCAGCTTTAAGTTTTTCAATACTTATATGGGGCATCTTTAGTCTTAAGTAGCCAAAGCATGGTCCATCCTTGTCAAGAGCCTTTACAAATTGCTTCATTAGGCCTAGTTTAATATGTAGAGGCGGTAAGATGATTTTCTCTCTTTCAACTAAAGATTCAGTAATGATGTTTTCTTTCCCAACAACCAAGTTTTCTCTCTTAGGCCACTCCTTCTTAATCCAGTGGTTTTGTCACATCACAAAGATTCCCGGAACCAAAAAAAATTTTTTTTGTAGGCCTGTGTTATCAATTTAAAGGATCTCCTTAAAGGTTGTCATGTCATAAACCTTAGTTAAATGGAATGTTATGTATCAGTAATTTATATATTATAAGGGTTCATTTAGAAAGGTGATGCATGAATACCATGAGCAGTCTCAGAGAAAAGAAAAAAATATTAAAAACTGTAATATTAGAAGGCAATGTACTCTGATTCAAAATAATTGGCTTGTGTTTATTATTAAGAAATTCAATAAGTATTTGCATTTTGAATTACATTGGTAGCTTTGAAACATGGTAACTGAAGTCTTTGAGAGGTTTCCTGAGAAAACATAAGGTAGTCAGATAGAAGGTCCCACTTATTCATGGTATTATAATCACAGAGTATATAAATTAGTAATATTTCGATGAAGTGCTAGTGTTTTATTGCTGATATTGGCAGTTACCACATTAATTAGAGCATGTATTCCCATAACAGTTTCAGTCCTAAATTACCGTAAAAGAAATGATCCCATGATTCTTAGTTTATTACATTTTATGGTAAAAAATATTGTTTTGGAATGAGAATTTTGTGGCAAAGAAAGCTTCAGTTTGTGCAGATTTTTTTGCAAATTTAGGAACTTGCAGTTTGCATGAAGGTACACATTGAGACCCTGAGAAAACTCATACTTAACAATTTTGGGATAAACTGATTCTGGAAATGTACAATAATAGGTGATGCATTAGTTGCTTCATAATCAGTGGCAAGAATTAGGTATGCTATGCAAGGTTCAGTAGATCATTCTGTTGCCATGTAATTGCTAACTGCATTCCTCTTATACATGCAATAAAGCTAAAAAGAAACTACACATGTCTTTGGTTCAGTGCACAATTTTCTCTATTCAAAACTTGTTTGTAGAAGATCGATTAAAAAAAAACTGGTGGTGGTTTTTGGATGTGCTTTTGCAATATACTTATGGCTTAGTGCTCAGGGAGAAAAGAAATTAAGGAGCATATGGGAGGAAGAACTGAGAAGGGAGATCAAAAAATAGTCTTGTTGAATGAACAGTGGGTTGAATAAAAAACCTAACCTCCATTTTCTCTGTAAATTTCAGGGGTAAAACCAGCTCAGACAAATTTTCCCTACATAGGACTATTCTACCTAAATATAGTATATGCCTTAATATGTCAGTCCTATAAACTTCAGCTGGCACCTATTTCTCACAGTTAAAGGTCAGTTTGGATAATAATACTCATAATGTACTCAAACATATCTTTCTGTAGCCCAAATAAACCGCTGCTGTCACCAGTTTATGAGGTCAGCAGATGGTTGCATTACCAACAATGATTGAAAATGACAAGCATGTTTGCTGTAACCCATCATTTTTCTGAGTATCATTGAATCCGTCTCTGTTTTAATTTTCCCATTAGTTGAATCAGCAAACATGTTGAATATAACAAATATATTGTCAGGGCCGACTACAAAAAGAAGTTAAGGGAATCAGATAAGGGATCAGGATGATGCAGTGGCTAAGGTATTGGCTTCCCACCCAGAGGGCCTGGGTTTCAATCCTGGCCATGGCCAGATTTTTCATTGTTATCTGAATCCCTACTTGGGGTGCTATGTGGAGAGCACTCTAAGTGAGTACACTGTCTGTTGGATGGAGCATTAAACTGTGGACACCTTGGTGCCTTTCTTAGAGAGTGGGCTAATGCCAATGCCAGGTTTCTCTTCACCTTCCTTCCATTCCCTGAATATCCTACTCCTACCAAATTACTCACCTATCACTTTTGGCACAAATGGCCTCTGCTGTTAATCACCTCACCTAATAACTACTTCTACTATGGGAATCAGACAGCTGAACATATTAATTTAAGGAATCATTGTCCTTCATACAATACACCACAAGAAAGCAATCATCACATATTACAATTTGAACTACCTGAAAATGAAATGATGGCAAATGCTGATTAATCTAATGACTGGGGATCTGTTATCTCCTGCCACATGACCCTATGTCAGCTTGCAAGGTAAGACATTAATTAAATGAGTGTAGAGGGATCATCTAGATAAATTTGTCCCTGTAGGATATTCCCCATTTCATTAAAAAAGTAGTAGATTGGTAGTGATTCTTCTTTCTTGGCACAATAGCCCAGGGTGGGTATTGACCTTCCTTCTTGGCTAAACTCTCATGTAGCAGCTGTCTTTTCAGTATTTTTATCTTTGAAGGACTAAGAAAATTATATGGTTTTTCACAGTTTCTTAGTAAAAGATTGATGCCTACTGAAAGAGTATCTGAAAGCATGTATCACACCAAAATGTTGTAAGATATTTATGCTAACTGCTATTATTTAACCTCAAAGAATAATTTCTGTCAACTTATTAGTTAAATAAAACATGAAATTGAGGAAGCTATAATAATTTTATACTTTAATTCATAAGTTATAATGACAATAATTTTATGTCTCCTACAGTTTCGAATCCATTGTTGTGGTGGGGTCTCATTCAGGTATTTTGGCAGCCGTGAATTTGGAAACAGGAAATCAAGTTTTTTGCTGTATATTGCCAGATAGAATAGAATCCTCTGCATGCTCTTCTCCTTGTGGGAAATTTCTTTTTGTTGGTAAGTTTTTTCAATATTTCCTTTGCTGACTGATATGTAGTTAGCCCTTTATAAGTGTCAACTGGACAATCTGCCCTGCTGACTATTTATTATTTGCCCAAAAAATGGCCCTTAACTTATTCACTCTTTGTTTCATTCTGCTCCAAACTATAACGCTAATTCATATTTGGCACCAGCTAAAAATATTGCTTGCATTGCCTATTGTTCAACATTTTTGTTGAACAATAGGCAATTCCGCTCTGGGTTAGTTTCCTGATTTCCAGTAGAGCACTAGTGTATTGTATGGAACTGGATTAAACCAGACAATGGGCGTACTTGTAATACGGTAATATTAGGATTTTATAGGGATTCAAGGAAGAAACATGTACAGTTTTCTGACAGAAGGGTTAGGGATATCAAGAGATAATTTGGTTCATTAAGTTTTGGAATGGATTAAAGGTTGTTTTGGTTTGAGAAATCATTTCACTTGGGTGTTTTCCCAATATGTTTAAAATTATGGACTAGAAAAGAGAAAGTTGTTAACTTTTTGTTGGTGATCTGTGAAAAAACAATCGAATGACCTTCATGTATTTTGGAAATTACAAATTTTTTGAATGATGTGATAAAACTGTACAAAAGACATTAAATTGTAGAGGTAAACTAGTCCTCCATTCACATGCCCATCCAGAGACTATATAAGAGAGCAAATCAGTCAAATACATCAATCAATTTAGGATTGGAGCTTAAAATGTTAGGCCACTCCATGGCAATCTGGTACTTTTTGGCACTCTGCTCCTGCAGGTCAAATGTGGTTCTTCTCAAGATACTTACATCCTCCAATTTTCTCCTTATATCTCTGTATTCTCTTTTCACTTTGAGATCTTCCACCATCCTTGTCTGTCTTCTCTTCTTGCCCATCCTTCCACTTCAACTACACTTATATCCCTCAGTAGGCAATCTCTTCACACAACCTACATGACCCATCCAATTCCTTATTTTCTTTTTATTACTTTCTTTCAATTTTTCTCTTCAACTGTATGCAACACCACTTCATTAATCAATTCATTCATCCAATTTATGTTTGGCTGTCTCTTCTGCATTCAAATTACAAAGCCTCCATTCTTTCTTTAACACTGTCCACACTTAACACCCATACAACATTACTTTCCAGATGAAACACTTGTCAATTCTTATCCTTATATGTGGGAAATCAGAGGAGGTAAAAGTTTAGAAGAATAGATTTGGGTCAGACCCAATGTATCTGTGAAGTGAAATGGATCAAATTAGAGTTTTGAAACAGTTCCTGAAAGATGAATCGCATAGAATTCATGAATATGTTAACCTTTCAATCAGAAAAATTAAGAAATCAGAAAAAATTCCAAATTGACTCAATTTCCTCAAAAATTTAAGAATAAATGGGGAAGCTATTTTATAAATAAAAGTCTGGATTTTGTTATTAAAGTTGATATTATAAAATGTCAGTCAGAAATTCCTGCTGTGAACAATGTCCCTTTAGTTGTGAGATCAGTTCATGTATGCTGCAGGCAAATGTGTAGAATTGGACAAAAACCAAAACTATAGTTGAAGTAATTACATTAATGTGATATTTAGTGCATAGAATAAAGTGTCACTGTTTTTTACTTAAATTATGACTTCTTAGTAAAATTTTAAAAGTCAGCCTTCAGAAAATCTTGCAAGACTTTCCTGAAATTATTTTTAATTAGTAAAACGTGATATATTCCCAGTAGTATGCATGTAACTTATTGAACATTCAAACAAAATGACCTATTTAGTGTGAACGTTGACAAAAGATATGAATTTTCAATAAGTTATTTCAGGGACCTGATCCTATTTTTTGTGTTTCAAGTTTTAGAAACTGATGAGTAGTTAAAACCTCAAGTAACAAGCGTTCAGCCATTAGAGGGTGCTGTGACATTTGATGTGGATACAGCTAATGATTTGGATAACTATAGCATAGGCCAACTTCATTCAGGGTTGGGTTTAAATTGACCTTCATAATATACTGGATTTTCCCCAAAAATAAGTAGAATAAATCGGGGAAAATATTTATTGCAGCCCTCCCATGGACTACAACCTTGTCGTGGTGGCAGGACTTGTGTGTTCCGATGACCCCTAGAGCTGTGCTGGCGGGAGTAATAATAATTACTCCTGGAAGGGTCACCCATAGGTCGAAGGTTAGGAGCCAGACGAAAGGTAGTCCATGCAGTGTCTGTTCCTCAGTGAGGCGGCTGCAATGGCGTCTGACGCCAGTGGGGCGGCCATTAAGTGATGGTGTCACGTTAAAAACACTATTGAGGAAGGCAACGGGAAACCACCTCAATTATCATTCCCAAGAAAATAATGATGGACGCAAAACAGAAATTGAGTCCTGGCAACTGCAAGGCTTCAGCGGTCGTCATCCCACGAAACCCTTGCAGGGAAGAAATAACAGCAGCAGGACAGAAGATGCAGAAGAAGACAAAAGTAGTTAGAATAGGAACATGGAACATCAGAACAATGTTGAGGACAGGAAAATTAGAAAATATTAAGCGAGAGATGGAAAGAGATAATATAGATGTTTTAGGTCTCTGCGAGGTGAGATGGAAGGGTAGCGGGGATTACTGGAGTGACAATTATAGAGTGATATACAGCAGCGGGGACGAGAGCCAACGAGGGGTTGCCATAATATTAAATAAAGGGGTAGGAAGAAGCGTAGTCAACATAGAACAAGCGACAGATAGAATTTTACTCGTAGAGATTAAAGCAGAGCCAACGAACTTGGTCATTGTTCAGGTATACATGCCACCGAGCAATCACAAGGAGGAAGAAGTCGATAGGATGTACGATGGGTTAGAGGATATAATCGCGCGTGTTCCTGCAGGGAAACATTTGATAGTGATGGGGGATTGGAATGCGACGGTAGGCGAAGGAAGAGAGGGTGGTGAGGTGGGGGACTATGGGTTAGGCACGAGGAATGAACACGGGGAGAAAGCGATTGAATTCTGCAGGAGACAGAGGTTAGTCATCACCAACACATGGTTTAGACATCACTAAAGGCGAAGGTATACATGGAAAATGCCAGGTGACTCAGAAAGGTATCAGTTAGATTATATTATGGTTAGGCACAGGTTTAGGAACAGTGTGATGAATTCGCACAGTTTCCCAGGAGCGGATGCAGACTCTGACCACAATTTAGTTGTTATGAAATGCAACATCCGTTTCAAGAAGATAAGGCAAGGGCGGCGGGTTAGGAAATGGAACTTAGAAGCATTAAATGGATTAACGAGGAAGGAGTATCAGCAGGCTGTAGAGAAAATAATGGATGACGGTAAAGAACTGAGTACAATCGAAGAAAAATGGGAATGTATCAAGCAAGGGATATCGGAAGCAGCAAAAGACACTATAGGAACCGTTAAAGGGAAAAGAATAAGGAAACCATGGGTAACGGATGAGATGATTGCAAAGATGGATGAGAGAAGAAGATGGAAGAATGTAAACACAGAGTTAGGCAAAATGAAGTACAAAGAGTTAAACAATAAATTGACAAGGGCCACAAATAAAGCAAAAGAAGAATGGTGGAAAACGCAATGCAAGGATATGGAAAGTTTACAGAAGAAGGGTGAAATTGGTGCTCTATACAGCAAGGTTAAGTTATTATCGGGAAGTAAGAAGGCAAGATCTGTGCTAACAGTTAAAGATAAGTGGGGTAAGATAATAGTTGAACCAGGAAAAATCCAAGAGAGATGGAAGGAATATATAGAAACACTGTATGGTAAAGAACTTAGGCCGACAAGGTTAGACATAGAAAAGGAACATGACGTAGAAGAAGATAGCTTAGGTCCAGGCATACTCAACGATGAAATAGAAAGGGCATTAAAGGAGATGAAAGCAAATAAGGCCGTGGGGGTGGACAACATACCTGTAGAACTGTTGAAATGTTTAGGAAAATGCGGGAAGAAGGCCCTATATGGACTGATTCGTAGTATCTATGAAGAAGGAATCTGGCCGGAAGATTTTGTGAGATCGGTGTTAGTTCCTATTCCAAAAAAGGCAAAGTCTATATCATGTGAGGATTACAGAACAATAAGTTTGATATCCCACGCAGCTTAAGTTATTCTCAAGATCATCAACAAAAGGATAGAGAGTAAAGCAAATGATTACTTAGGGGATGATCAGTTTGGGTTTAGGAAGGGAAGAGGTACGCGTGATGCCATTGCAGTAATGAGATCACTAATTGAGAGGAATATAGAATACAACCAGGACATTTTTACCTGTTTTGTAGATTTCGAAAAATCGTTTGATAGAGTGAATTGGGAAAAATTAATGCGTGTATTGCAGAAAATAGGAATGGATTAGAGGGACAGGAGACTGATCCGCAACCTGTACATGTCTCAGACTGCTCAGGTGCGAGTGGGGAACGGAGAGTCCGGATGGGCAGTGTTAGGAAGAGGGGTAAGGCAGGGTTGCCCATTGTCACCGGTGCTGTTCAACGTATACGTGGAGGAAATGATTAAAGAGGCATGGGAAGAACTGGAGGTAGGAATGAAAGTCAGAGGGGAATTCATAAAATCGGTTAGGTTTGCTGATGACCAAGCATTAGTTGCTCAGTCAGCCAAGGGATTTCAAGCATTGCTGAGTGAATTGGAGGCTCAGTGCGATAAATATGGGATAAAAAAACACAGTAATCAACCCGAAGGTCGGTTTAGTAGGTGATGGTAGAGCTCACCCGTGTACCAAACCCGACGGCGTGTGAATATTCACACATCAGGGTAGGGGGGCCAGTTCCTTTCCCCTGTGCCGGTTATGGTTTCCCAGGAAGATCTGGTACCCGAAAAATCAACTAGCTTGGGTGGAGCTGCAGGTGCCCAAAGTGCCTCGCCTGGGAATTGAACCCGGGACCCTCCGGTCAGTAGTCCAACGCTCTACCCACTGGACCACCGCGACCCGCAAATATGGGATGAGAATCAATATTAATAAAACAAAGGTTATGCGATTTTCCAGAAAGAAAAAGGCTAAGCTAAATATTAATATAGGCGGGGAAAGAATAGAGCAGGTAGAGCAGTTTACATATCTCGGAAGTGTTTTGGACCAATACGGTCAAAGTGGTAGGGACGTAAGGAGAAGAATTGCACTAGGCAAGGAGACTTTCTCAAGGAGGAGGGAGTTGATGACGGGGACGTTGAGTAGGGATGTTAAGACAAGACTCGTAAAAACTCTGATATGGAGCTTAGCTATGTACGGCGCGGAAACGTGGTCACTGAAGCAGGAGGATAGATGTAGATTGGAGGCTTTTGAAATGTGGGTGTGGAGAAGAATGGAGAAGGTGAAATGGACTGAAAGGAAAACAAATGACGAAGTACTAGAGATGGTGGGTGAGGAGAGGGGTTTGTTGAGAGAAATCGTATGGAGGCAGGAAAAATGGATGAAAGGAGTATTGAGCGGTAGTGGAATGTTGAAGAAGGTAATAGAGGGGAGAATGTTGGGCAATCGAGGTAAGGGCAGGAACAGGATAGGGATGTTGGACGGGATGAAGGGAGGAAAGAAGTACACCGAGATGAAGAGGGACCTGATATAGATTAGTTTGATAGGTGGGGAGTCACAAAATGTTTATTTGATAGTTGTGTCCATCCAAAAACCTACCTTAAACGGTAGATTACCTAATAATATATTTATTGCAGACCAAACCACACATTACTTAAATTCTTCAAAATAGCACCCTTGTCCATTGGCACACTAGTGCTGGAGCCTCTACCTGCCATAGTATACTTCCTCTAAGGCATCAACAGGATCCTCATTCAGGCCCCTTGCCATGGGCTCTTCGGCATTATCCAGCATTCCAAAATGGCTGCCTTTCAAGCTTCTTTTTATATTGGGAACAAAAAGTCCGGTGGTGCCATATTGGAGCTGCAGGATGGCTGGGGCAGCAATGCCACCTTGTGCTTGGTCAGGTACTTCGTTGCAATTAAGGAGGTGTGGAATGGCTTGTTGTCATGGTGCAGCCTCCAGTTGGCAAATATCTTCTTTCTGATGCTTTGAACTCTTTCTCACAGCATTTTGAGGACTTCCACAGAAAACTTACTGTTCACTGTCTGTCTCCGAGGTACAAACTCAGAGGATACTCCCTAAATCATTCTACACGTAGGATAGGGAGTGATGAAAGGAAATATTTGAGGTTAATATATGAGAACATGAAAGTAATTATTTATATGATGAGAAACTCAAGTATCCAGGATCATGCTTCATGAAGGGTAGAAACACAAGTTGAGGACCAAAATGGAACTACTGCCTAAATGAACTTGGTGCTGTGATGACTCATGCTGTTGAGATTCAATGTTTTCTGAGAGGTGAATAACTCAGTGCCTCATAGTGTAAGTGTATTGTAAATTAGTCAAAGGCTCGTTGATCTCTAATTATGTGACTGCAGCCTGATGTAAGAAAAGATGCATTTTATAGTACTTATTTCAGAAAATTGTTTATCCACAAAGAACAGATGCAACACAAAGTATGATATTATTTTCAGCATTTGCCTAGATAGCCTGAACCTAAATATTCTACTCCAAGATTGACCTATACTACAATGTCGTGCACAAAATTTCCCTGTTGACAAATTTTCACTATCCTGCTGCCATTGTTGGGGAGATATAGTACTCTTCTTTAATTAATGGCTTGAGATATGAGCATAATAAAACTGATCCCGTAATTTTACTTAGGTGATTCCTCATTGGGTGTGTACTATCACGAGATTAAAGGGTACCTAGGATTCCTCCCCTAAGTAATACATGTACCAAAATACCATTATGTACTTTCTTTCATAGTCAAAGAATGCTTAAATAATATTAATTGATTATTATATTTCTTTCTGGTAACTTTATTTTAATCCTCTTTCAGGCTGTTATGATCACTGCCTTTATTGCATTAGTGTACCTGAAGGAAAAGTTATGTGGTCTTTCACAACAGGAGACATTGTGAAGTGTTCTCCACTAATAACAAACCATGGTACATCTGTAGTTTTTGGGTCATACTGTGGCAATATCTACTGCATAGATATTAAGGTATTTTTAGATTTCTTATTAATGATATGTACTACATGTATTATTTTTTCTGAAATTATTTTGTTCTGTATAATAATGTCAAATCCATTGAGTTCTTGTGAAAAAAACTATTTTTTCACACTTGTTTGCACCAGGGTGATTTGCTATGGAAGACGAAACTCCATGATGGTCCAATATATTCCTCTCCTGCCTTATACCAAGAATTGAATGTACCAGAAAAATTAGGTGGAGAGTATAAAACTGAGAATGTTACCGTTGAAGGTTCTGATTCAACTTCAGTTTACACTGGAATTATTATTTGTGCTACTCTTGGTGGAACCTGTGTTGCTCTTACAGAAAAAGAAGGCAGAATTCTGTGGAAAAGTGACCTTAAAGCCCCTGTATTTACATCACCATTGGTGTATGGCTGCCGTGTTGTGATTTCCTCTGTCAAAGGAAGAGTGACTTGTTTTTTGGTCAAATCTGGGGAAATGGTAATCCATAGCTTTTAATAATTTTTCATGTTTTACATGATATCTATGCATGCCTAAAGATAAATTTTCTGAAGCCTGTTGCTTACATCAAAATATCCTGTGAAGTACTGTAATGAGTAATGACTTATCCTAAATATTTCCTGCATATTTGGTAAGCCATGTTAAGCAATGGTTTGTCATTATTTGAAATACTCAAAAATGAAGTTGGCCTTGTATTGTGACATATTTCAACACATTGTCATCCTTATCATCTGGAGCACTTCTTTGTTTTCTTTTCCATTCTTCTGTGCTTCCACATCTCAAAGCCTTTAATCTATGCTTATCCTTTTGCATAATAACCCAATTTCCAAATCATATAAATTTATGCTCTGGATCAAAATTTACATTTATTTCTTCTTTACACCTTTACTTAAGGCCCAAATGATTAACTCCTTTCTCTGTGTGAAACCTTCATCTAATGCTATTCTTATTTTAACTTTCATACCATTTTGTCCACAATCACCTAAAACTTTGATTTTTATCTTAGCATTTCTAGTTCTTAAAAATACTGAATCTTTTGCTTTTTTATGATTGAATCTTATTCCATGTCTATCACACTCATCCTGCAATAGGCTTGGAAATAATTGCAATCCCTTTGTGTTAGATTAGATTTGTAGATGATAAAATAAATAGGAAAGTCTGCAAAGGGACAGTTTCCGCCTACTTTCATTCCCACATCCAGTGCTTTCATTGCCTCCCCTACCATAATAATAATAATAAACTTTATTCATCTTAATCATATTTACATATGGTGGATGTCGTCATTTTTGCAGGAACATAATAACACACTACAGAGCACAATATACAATCAAATAAAAAAACATATACATAGATATTACACTAAACACTACACCTTAACTGACACTAGCCACACCACATAGACACTAAACCTTATAATTTTAGGCTAGTAAAATCAAGCTCATAATACTCCTCTAATGAGTATAGAGGATTGGAGGTAAGCCAATCACGCAGCACCCTTTGGAACACCACATTGTGGGCTGACTTGAAAGAATTTGGGATCATATTGAACAACTTGATTGGCAGACCTTCAACTTTGTAGGTCTTGTCTAGCCTACAGTATGGTAAATCCATGTTCGACTTTGCTCTCGTGTTATGGCTGTGAACATCAGCCCTAGTGGAGTACATACTTGTATTTTCTTTTATATGAACTAAAGTATAGAATATATATAAACTGTAGACAGTCATAATTTTTGAGTTTAGAAAGAGAGGTCTACAGTGCTCAAGTGGACATGAGTTATTTAAGATACGGACTGTTTTTTTCTGCATCAGAAGGATTAGCTTAATATCAGATGCATGCCCCCAAAGTCTAATGCCATAAGTGATATGTGAGTGAAAGAAAGCATAGTAGGCATTAATTAAGTAGTCCTTACTCACATATAATTTCAATTTCCGGAGCAGAAATAGGGCTCGTGCAAGTTTCTTCCTAACATGTAGAATATGAGCACTCTATGTTAACTTGAAGTCTAAATAAAATCCCAGCAGTTTAACAGGGGCAGTATCTGGTGTAGTAGACTTTAGTGTACAGAGAAGATGCTGAGTTTTATCGGGATTCATAAGGAGATTGTTGGCAGAGAACCAATCCACCGCCTTTTCAAGTATAATAGGAACTCTACTCATCACATCAGAATGATGGGGGGAACTATGTAGAAAAGTAGTATCATCATAGAGGACACAGTCAGTAATCATATTGGGGCACAAGTCATTAATCATGACCAGAAATAAAAGAGGTCCTAGCACGGAGCCCTGAGGTACACCATATTTAATATTTAATGGTTTTGACTGTTTACCATTTACATAAACAGACTGCTTACGATCAGATAAGTAGGAAGAAATAAATTCCCTCTTTAGTATGTTGGAAGGCATGGGTGATAATAGTTAAAAATTTCCTTGAAATGCCTGTACTGATTCCCCATCCACTGCCCACATTTTGCAGGCTGAGATAGGTTGCTTATCTCTGCTGTCTATTATCATCTGAAATGCATTAATTAGCAGTCATCTTGCATGCATTATAAATGCCAGGTAGTTGCCATCTTAAAATCCATGAAGTTGGCAAATACATCCTGGTTATTTTTTATATATCTTTTGACGTTTTTAAAGTTTGAGGGTTTTAAGTCCAACTTACTCCATATGCTGCAGTAATGATGCTACCATAAAAACCATAAACACAGTAATCAACCCTAAGGTTAGTTTGGTAGGTGATGGTAGAGTTCACCCAGTACTAAGCCTGATGGCATGTGAAATTCACACATCACGGTAAGGGGGCCAGTTCTTTCCTTGTGCCAGATATGGTTTCCTAGGAAGATCTGGTACTCGAAAAATCACATAGCTTGGGTGGAGCTGCAGGTGCCCAAAGAGGCTTGCCCAGGAATTGAACCTGGTCCCTCCAGTCAGTAGTCCAATGCTCAGCCCCTGGATTACCGCATTTGATTAGTCTCGATTATCGGAGAGAGGGAGAAAGCATGAAAAAGTTTCAATAGTTGGCAAATCAATGAACGTGATTTTTTAGGTTTTATCAGTCACTAAATAATGATTTTCTGGTTAGAATGGTTGAAATATAAGTTAAGACATTATTGTTTCATCCATTCATTATAATTTTGAACATGTTGATGTGTGCTGAAATAATGCTTAATTTGCTTTACAGATCTGGAGTTTCCAAGCTGGTGGGAATGTGTTTTCTTCTTTCACTGCTGTAGAAGCTAATGACAACTGGTCTATAGTGTTTGGATGTCATGACCATTATGTGTACTGTTTAAATGGTGATGGAGTGTTGCAGTGGAAGACTATGGTAGATTCACCAGTATTTGCAACTCCATTTATATTTCCGGTAAGTTTTTGTGGTGCTTTGGAAAATGAGGAACTCTGTTCGAGTGATAGGAATGGCACCACCTCACATATAGTTGCCATTGGTTCAACTGCTGGGAGACTTTACATTTTGGATACTCTCAAAGGAACTGTAGTGGTAAACGTGAATGTTGATGGTCAGATTTTCTCATCTCCAGCAGTTCATCAAAACCACATTATATTTGGCTGTAGAGATAACTATTTGTACTGTTTCACCGTTGCGTGACAGCTACTTAATTTACATACTTTTGTTATGAATTTCCATCAACATCTAATTTCATCATGATTGTTGATGAGGTACTTTCTCTCATTTATTAAGGCTGAATGTTGTTATGGTTTTCTGTAGATTTTATTGATTGTAGGCAACGTGATTTGTTTTAATATATTTGAAGAATATAAAAACCTTATTCCTATGAAAAAACTAGACATTGCCTATTCTGGAAGGGGAATCTTATTATTTAACAAGATAATTTCCATTGCTAATCATCAATTTTCACTATCAATTATTATTTTCATTACTACTAATTAATTACCAAAACAATTACATACCAAAGCTGTTTTGCATTATCTGAAATTACAGCACAAGATATGGTATCTATACAAGAGTTGGAATTAATAAATTGCCTGAAGCTTGGATGGAATTAAAATGGATTAGACTTATGAATCAGTCATTCGTAAAAAATTGGAAAAAACTTGAAGCTGCATCATATCCCCGAGAGTGAATGGAAGAATGAAAATTCAGAATTAGGCATAAAAGAGTACAAAGAAATTAATAATAAACTGAGGTAGGAAACTAATAAGCCAAAAAGAAAGAAGAGGATCATGCAGGGCGAGGATATTGAAAGTTAAGAAAGGGAGGGTAAAATGGGTGCACTGCATAGAAAGGTGAAAGTATAGTTAGGAAGTAGGGAGGTAAAATCGGTGCACACTATCCAAGATGTCAGAAAATTATTAATTGAAGAGTATATGAGGTGAAGATAATATGCCAGTAGACTTAGACATAGAAAGCAAATGTGATGAAGATGGTGATAGCTTGGCTCCAGTCATACTTGATTGCAAGGTAGAAAGGGCATTGAGGGAACTGAAATCAAGTAAGGCTGTGGGAATGGGTAACATCCCCATGCACCTATTCAAGGGTTTAGAAAAATGTGAAAAGAGGAGTTTTCACTGTTCAATTCATAGCATGTTTGAGGAAGAAAGTTGGTTGGAAGATTTTATCAGATCAGTATTAGCTCCCATTCTAATAAAGGGAAAGTCAAGAATCTATGTTATCAATTTCGGCAGTGGTCCATAATATTGGTTTTACTTTTTCAGCAAAAGTTGATTTTCCTGTTCAAGTTTCAATGTGTAATAAACACAAAAATCTTTCTGTAGTTGAACAGTGTAAGCATAAAGTTTTAGCAACTATTAATGTTATGCGAATTTGAACCTAGATCTACGATGTAAAGTGATACGATGGAAGGAAGCAGGTAATTATTAGTTGGGGGAAGAATGCAGAATAGAAGGATAAGCATTTTATTAAAACCTTTTTCATGAATGAGATACACCAAATAAAGGTAGTAAAATCAAATGAAAAGAGACAAATCGGGACTAGTTCACTCAGTATTTCTTGTGCCTCTGTAATATTTAATGTGCAGAGCAAAATAAGAAAGAACATGACAATGAAAAGAAAATTCATTGAATATACAAAGATTTTTTTTATTTCTTTGAAAGTGCGATTGAAGAACTACTTAAAACAAGCTATGTACATGTGAAGGCATTGGTTGTAAAATCAGATGGGAAGAGATATATCAGAGTAAGATAGACCCCTGTCTCCTGTACCCAATTTTTAATGCACCGAGAGCTAAAAAAGTGTATGTGTATTAAGGAAAATTTATTGATTATATGAAGATTTTGTTATTTATTTGTAAATATAATTGAATGACTACTTTTTCACATAATCTCCAAGTTTCTCTATGAACTTGTAGTAGAATACTGGTTTTCAATGCATTTTGCAATTAACACTTCCAATAGATAATCACTCTTGTGCTGGCATTTCCTGTTAATTTTCATCATCATCTGATGGCCCATTCTCAAATAATACTCACAATTTTTCAATAACTTGGCATTAAATTGAATTGATATCATACACTTAAAGCAATGGGCAGTGATTTGTAGGGGTTACACTTTGATATGGTAAGCTCTCCCAGGGGGAACGTTGAGATTATGGGTGACTCCAACTTAGCTTCTGACTCTCCCTTATATATAAGGATGGAATGGTAATAGAGGCATTGGAGCTGTTGATTGTAATAGTAGAAGTAGGTAGAGGGCAGATAAAGTAAGGATTCCAGTCTTAATATTCATCAGCGAAAAACTGCAGTAACTTGAAATATTTTCAATAATTGGGAGAAGATAAGTGATTATAAAAATTAATTAGGTATCTACTAAGGTTTAAGAAGATAAATCAATTCAAAGAGGGTAGGGGTAGACCTCACCTTTTACTGAGCCCTATGATGTTTGAAATGTAGGGTGGTTAGTGCCTTTCCTTGTGCTGCTCATAAATTTCCAGGAAAATTTTATTACCTGAAAAATCATTCCTGAATTCAGTAGCGTTTAAGTCACCTGGATTTGAGACAAAGCCATCCATATTTGGACACCTCCCACTTATCCACCACACCCATTTGGTAGGAATGGAAGTATTCTTTTGTGATGAGGTCATACATTAAGGTGACAGCCTGTAGTTTCAAAGCTGGACATTGAGGGAAAGAGGAAGGTATTGCTTACATAAGCAGGAAGTAATGAGATGTAAGTAATGAGATTACACTAAGTTAATACGAAGTGATGAATGTTTGACCCGCGATAACCGATATTTTATAAGAACTCAATTTCTCTTCCTAGGGTATCCTTCGGCCAATTTATCTGAAAATTAAGGCTTTTTCCAAAAATCTCTGCACAGTTTCATTTATGTGATGTCACTGTCCCTCGAAATTCTTCTACACCTTAAAATTTCACTCAGCTTAATACTATGTTATTAGGTAATGCTTGGGAAAATGAATGAAACTCAAAATAGAATGGCTTACTTAGGGTACACATGGAATCAAGCGCCAAGTCTCAGTAGTTTGAACAGTATTTTAGAATGAAATGAAAAACTCCTAAGGCATTAAAAAATAAATACATGTTGAAAGAAACAAGTAAAGAGAGTTAGTTCGAGAGAGTTAGTTAAAGAGAGTTAGAGGTATAGACAAAGATGATCAAAATAACACTGGAAAGAAAGGAAGAGATTTGGAGATGAGTTAGATCATGTAAGGTATAAATAAATCGGCAACGAAAAAGTAAGGATTAATAACCTGTAATTAAGAGGATTGGACAGCATATAGTAGTTTTAAATGTCCCTCCAAAAGAATACGTTTAATTTTTTGCGAAATTAGATATATTTTTAAACGTGAAAGTTTTAATGAGAACAACAATTTATCTTGTATAAAATTTAAAAAAATACATTCTAACTTTTACTTGCGGAATTTCGTTGCTATTTTCTTTACTTACAAAGTGCTGGAGTTCTCCGCCCGGGGTGTTACCATCGGCTGTTGTTGGAGGCGACGACAGTTGTCGTTCGGTTACGTTAGGGGAAACGTGTCTCAGACGGTGGAAAGTGAGGGAGAGTTGCATACTCGTGCAGTGCTCGTGTTTATTGCATGTTTTGTGAAATTTATTAATGGCGGAAACATTTAAAGTGGCTTTTATAGTTTTATGTGGAAGTAATGAGGAAGGTTAGTGAAAATTAAGGCAAATACATCTTTCGACATACGTTGTCAACTATGTTTTGACAGCATAAGTATTATTTTATTTTCTTATCAAGCCAGCGAAAATTTGTTTACGTAACAGTTATTAACCGTGGCAAAAGTGAATTTATGTTCATATTATTTGTGTTTATCCAAAGATTAGGTTGTTCCGTTACGATGCTAACGAAAAACTTTTCAAATTTTATTTTCACTGATTATCGATGAAATTTCTTACTTATGATGGATATTTAACAAACAAAACTTTCTGTGATATTTGCGATTCAATTATTCGATTGTTAGTCTTATTTCGATTTTGGAATACAAATCTAATTTGAATATGACCAGGTGGCGATGTTGTGTTACTCGTTCAAAATTTCTTTTTGAAGGCAGTTATGGTTTCTGTTAATTCGTTGCAGATGATCAATGATGATGCCTGGGAGTGGAGAGAAGTCATCCGAGTGTGCCACCTACTTGTTTCCCGTAACCACGGTTGCAAATCCACCAGGGGATGGAACCATCGCAACGAGTTCTTCGGAAACTATGCGGAAGACAGATGCTATCGTGGTGGCATCATCGCGCGAAGCCCTATCTGTCCCCGTTCGTGCATCGGATGGACCAGCCATGGTTACAGAGGTGGCACATACCCCAATTCGCCCTCACACTGCGGCCTTACCTGTATCGACTACCAGCAGCCTTCCGCGAAACATACCACACGGCCGTGGACACATACGAAGTGCCAGCCACGGATCTCAGTCATCCTCTGCGGCAAGCAGTCTTCTTACATACGGTGACCAAAGTCTTGCGGTACCGGTGATACCATCTTCATCTCTCCCAACTGCTAGTAGCCTTAGACCCACGCCCGCCCTCAAAAAAGGGCACCAAAGAGCCTTATCCCATGGCAGTAGTAGTGCATGCACTGGTGGCGTACTACAACGAGGACGCTTGGCGGGGTCTCGCACGGACTTCATACTCCCGCCAGGCCATCGGGATGAGACTCCAACGTCTTCAGCATCTTCTAGTAGGCAATATCCGCGTCATCTTAGGCAAGCGTCCCGTGGATCAGATTCGTTATTTCCCCACGGTGGTGGTCATTCAAGGCAGGCATCGCGCTCAGAGTCAATTTACACCCTTCGACAGAGTAATAGTGCGGGACTATTTGCGTCTGTTCCCTTTCTGACCACCCTTTGGAATGGCGGCAGTATCCTCTTCTGGAGGAGGAGACGAGGTAGTAAAGCAGCAGAGTCCGCCGATGGAACCATCTCGTCTGTGGAGACTGGTACATTGCCCCCCTCCGGTGCTTTGCCCGTCAGTCTTACGGGAGGGTCCGGAAGCCCTCAGGAAGGCGGTGCGAATGGAACCTCTGGTAGGCGATCTTCGAGACGCCGTACGGTTGTGCCGAACCACCTGGTGTCCCCAGACACTCCTGCCAAGAGGCATCCCAATCGTGCTTTCCCAACAAATCGGATCCGCACCACCAAATATACTTTCCTCTCCTTTCTGCCGAAAAATCTTTTCGAGCAGTTCCATAGGATGGCCAATTTATACTTTCTTTTTATTGTGTTTCTCAACTGGTTCCCTGCGATTAATGCATTCGGCAAGGAAGTGGCGATGATTCCAGTTGCATTCGTGCTCGGTGTCACCGCGATCAAGGATATGTTCGAGGATCGACGCCGGCACGCCAGTGACAAGAGAATCAACAACTCCACTTGCAGAGTCTACAAAAGGTAAGGTTTTCCGACTAGTTTTTAAAATACTTTCTTCGTTGATTAGGCAGTGATTTCA
This sequence comes from Hetaerina titia, assembly GCA_037158775.1. Taxonomy (NCBI): domain Eukaryota; kingdom Metazoa; phylum Arthropoda; class Insecta; order Odonata; family Calopterygidae; genus Hetaerina; species Hetaerina titia. The sequence continues at coordinate 34,956,499 of CM073775.1, read as the reverse complement.
TGTTGTGAATCTGATTTATTTTGCGGGTTACAATCAAAACTGTTCCATTATCAGGAAACTGCGCTTTTTCGTTATTTATTTAAGTTTTTCCGATTTGTTGTTTCATCCCGTATTTAGTTCACGATTTTTCACTCCTTAACTTCATTTTCTCTGAGAGAGCTAACAATTATTATCGTACAATCACTGGTGCCTTCGCAACCATGGGTCAGGCGTGTCTTTTTGTTCGACCGTTATTCCCCGCCTACCTCATTCATGGACGGAATATTTAATGAGCTCAAACATTAAGGTCGTCTACCTAACTTTAAGTTCTCTAGTTGTTTCTTCCTCGCAGTTCCAGTTCTCATGTATATTTGCCAATTAGTACCCCGTATTCTTAGATCCCGTAACATTTTGTTCACCGTAATCATGAAATGTTCTTTTTTGGCGCCACCAAGTTTTGATAAACCTACGATTTTTTCGTATTTTCATTCACGTCTCTCTCAAGATACCTGTTTGTGTTCTCTAGTTCAGATTTCCAACGATTTAGGTATGGTAATATGTGTACGAGTTGGGTCAGTGCCAGGTCCTCATGATACTGTTAAAATGTTTTTGCACGGTTTGCATTATTTAGGTCATTGCTGGAATTACGTGTGAACTACACAGGCAGCAGGTTTGCATTCCAACCTATGGTGATTTTCAGTGAGTTCTTACTTTATTGTGAAGGGGGTATTTGTGTGTTAATTTTATTATTGTTGCTATGGTACGTAATATTGCTGCTTAAATTACTTAAAATTTGAGTGAATTATATTAATAACATTATTTATACTCCATTCTACTGGGACTTCATTCACTGGGGTCTTAGTTTTTATTTTCTCATTAAGAATGCAACAAGTTGGTAGCGTGCCAGATATTTAGTTGCGATTTGATCGTATTCATTGATTAAAGTTCCTCGCTGGACTAAGCGACAGATATTCGAAACTTGTTCCTACAATTTCGGTTACAGTACCGGCTTCGGAATTTTCGCTATAAAAAGTTCCATCGGCACTCCCAATTGTTTCCGAGTGGTTGCAATTACTTTTTCACGTGATCCGATGGTAAATTCATTTCCAAGTTGTTTAAATTGAAAAATCTGTACGAATAATATGATTTTAAACGTAAATCTTACTCGTGGCCCTCCGGTTAAGCCAAGGAACGTATTTCGTATTTTACCCCAATTTCATTTTTATGTCATAACGGTAAGTAATGTTCTTTATTGTGTACAATAAAAGGTTAGCGTTATTTCATAATTAATTTTTTGTCGAATATTAAATAGTGAAAACTATTCTAATGGCTAGTACCCTAGTCAATTCGTTGCGGGTCAGAATGGTTTACGTTTGACTGTCGGCCATTGTTTAATCTGGCACCCAGGCGTAGTACGCTGTAAATGTCCGAGTGCCTATTTTGATTTAAGTATAGGATTACACGAAATAACGGGCGGGACACGCGAGGTCAAAATTGTCGCCGAATTCATTTGATCGTGAAAGGATGTTTATTTGTTTTGTAAAATTCATTCGCCATTTTGATCGAGTGACATTTTCGTTGTTGTAGCAGCGTCTAACTAATGGAAATGTGGGAGCAAATACCAAGACAGTAGGGATCGTTATCGCTGTAATTTTAGTTTTGGGTATTTTTTTATTTCAAATTTTAGTTCTGCGCTGTTAATCGTTGTTTAATAAATTAAGAATGCGTCTTTGAAACGTAATTGGGCATTCTTAAAGAGTTGGCGTGCGTAATCTTGTATTTTCCTCACATGCCCGGCGGTCTGTAGGGTCATGTGAATTTTGTTTGCTCCTGTGGTGGACTGCCAACCGCTATGTAAATGGTACTCCTGGGTCACTGTTGCCTCACCAGTTGCCATTCTCCGACTGTGAAGGAACCGGTTTCAAGGCGAGAGTAGACGCAGTCTTCCAGTTTCTTCCGGCTCTCGTTTTCTCCAGGCTTACCCATCTGCCTCTCCCATGCCATGCCCTCTCGGAAAAAAAGAAATAATGAATTCGTTACTTACGAGATGAGCGCTCGTCCTTGGTTATCGCCATTTAAAAAGCTTTTGGCGCCGGGTTCGTAGCCCACATCTCTATGGTGCCATTTTGCTCATTATATTCCCGTCGCCCCTTCCAAACGGCACTGCAGGTTTTTTGAGTGCACCGATAGAAAAAAAAGAGTGAAGTTTGTCAGTTGCATCTGGAAAAGAGGAGTTGGTGGATCTGTGTTTGCTGAAAGTCATTGTTGGAATCCTTAGTTTGGTTGCTGTTTCTTTTTCGGGTCTTCCCGGGGGGAATGAACTCAGTGGGTTCATCTGGTAGCAATTTCGAAATGGGCAGGAAATAGAAGAAACAACTTAAGTGGATCGCGGTGGAGCGATTCTCTTCTGTCGTTGGTCTATTCTTCTTGTTCTATCTATTACTCCTGGGTACTTGAACGATTTCGGTGGGTGAAGCTGATGGCCTCAAGTCAATTGGGGACACCATATGCTACGTAACATGTTTCATTCTACACAATCGATATTTTATGGTATCCTGTTAGGAATGTTTTCGTGTTCAATCGTTGAGTCGAATTTTCATCTAGCGAAATATTCAAACCATATATTTGGATTTCAGTTTTAAATCCATGGCTTCATACGATTTTCATGTTCGCTTTTTACTATTAAGCTTTGCATGCATGTAAATCATCTGTTGAATTTTATTTTAGATTTTGGACCTTTACGAAAATTACTTTCTTTTTGTAATCTCAATCCATCACTGATGTAATCGTCGCAGACATTCGCATTTCCCCTTGTAATGCCGAGGAAGTGGGGTAAGTTTGTGAGGCTGAGACGTTAGTTATCGATTTTTTCATCGAAGTAGAACGTCTTATCCGGTCATCAACCTATAGAATGTGTAGATGCAAATGGTAGTACGAGGTGATCCAATTTTCACTGTGACTTGTTATGAGTAATTAGTTCATGCCACGGTAAGAACATATAACTGATTGAATATGCGTCTTTAAAATCTTTGTTATGCTGAAATGAAATCTAACGTTACTTGGATGTGTGATATTTTCCAGTGCTTTGAATGCGTATTTTTTTAATATTTTCAAAATCATTTGTCAAATATATCTATTGGATATTTCTATTAAATATAAGAATAATTGAGAACACTGTCAAGTTCTAATCCTTATCACGGGGCAACTTTCACTATGATCGCTGCAATTTTAAGTTCGACTCCGGACTCGAAGGTAGTTATTGCGACCCATTTTTCGAAGATAACTGGGAATGCCGTATGTTTTTATGGAGTAGAAAGAAAAATCAAGTTTCGATTACGCCAGTGAGTTAATTGAAACATTATTACGTAGGGATTTCCTTGAGGGGAAAATCGTGGAAACGTTTCTTTGGGGAATATGTGCTCAAATCGACATGAAGGATCTCTCGCAAAAATGTATTTGGGGAATGTGAAGAAAAGCGATGTTTTTTTATCGTACTATGCCTCTCATCTTAAGTATGCTTATGTATGGAACCCTTGCTAATTTTTTTTATTCCATAATGATTTCGAATGCAGCCGAAATGGTTCCTGAAAAAATGCAATGACATACATTGTGGTCTGGATATATTTTTCGAACACCGTAAGTGGGAATCACTGGTAGATGGAAGGTGAAATTTAAGGTCGTTTTTATTAGGAAAGATGTCATTTTATGTAACAATTCCAGAGTGTAATGCGCCTATGGCGGATGACTCCGTTAAAAAGTTACCGTCGCGGCATCTCCCGCAGTTTCTTGGAATATGTCATTTTATACCTTTCGTTTCATAAGTGTGAAGATCGTGTTAAAAACGCATTGTTTCGCCTTGGACGGAGGGCAGGAATGACCGTCGTCAAATACAATTGGAAGATATATTAGCCAATTTAATCATTTTATTATAAATAGTAATTGCAGCTAAGTTTGGCATGCATAGGGTACTAGTTAAAACTTAGAATACTGCAATTTAATTAAGTTAAATGCTTAGGTAGTTTGAAGTTTTTAAACTTCTTTCCGTTTAGCAATGTGTAACGTAGTTCGAGCATTTCTGGCGTGGAATATTCTGACACACTCCATAACTGTTGCTTTCAAGTTACAATGGAAATGTGGATTGCCTTTACAGCATGCATGTAGTGCGAGGTCGTTGGGATTTGAATTTGTTTGGGACCATTAATTCGTCACCGTAACCGAATTAATGATTTGAGAGCGAACAGCGAATTCCAAGCCGCGAGGCTGATACAATGGGCGATTGGAGAACGGGAAAGGAAATATTTCCGTGTTCGAGCACAACTCTTTTCCCAATAGAATTTTCCCTCCAGCAATGTTTGACGAACGGCGGCATAACTGCTTTTAACGGAGTAAAAATGGCCCATTGGCAGTTTTTGATTTTCTGCGCGGGCTCGCTTGAGTGCAATGACTCTTAGAGGTGGTGTTCGTTTTACATCGATTAATTCGCATTTCCTCTGACGCGAGCGGTGACTCTCTTCCTCCGTCGAGTGGTCGAGAGAGTGCAGTTCTATGGGCTCCTACGTTTCGGAGCGAGTGGAGAGAGGAAAATTTCTCCACTCCGTCCGTACGGATCTTGTCGTGACATTTCCCCACAATCGTCACTTTCCTTCATCCCCACCCTCCTCCCCGGGAGGGGTGAGAGAAGCCGAGTCTCACAAGCGCGTAGTTTCCGCGTCGTCTCCTGGGACTCGACGAAAAGAAATGGAAGAAGTATAAAAAATAATAAGAGACGCCAAGGTGTTCTCCAGTTGTACACGCGTTCGTGCTCCGTGCATGCGTACCCGGAGACAGTAAGTTGGTGTAAGGGGGAGGAGGGTGCAGGATCTCGTGAGTCTCTCTCTTCCATTCTCACCCTCTCCCTGGTTGCTATGCCGTCCGAAGAAGGAAAGCCCGCGATCGATGTTATGCGAAAGCACAAAAGGGTTGAATGGAAAGAGAGGGAGAGAGCCGTGGGGGAAGGGGACGTGGTGGTGGAGGATGGACGAGGAGGGAGAACTTTTTTCGCGGGGGAGGGTGATTCGCGCGGTGTGCTCAGGGAAGTGAGGAGGGGGTCGGGCGGAGCGGGCTGGCAGAATATTACGACGAGTGATGCTCGAGAAAAGGTCGGAGGGTGGGGAATGAGGGGAGACGCAGGGTTGGTTGGCCCGCGGGGTCTCCGGGGTGGTTTTGCCATGTGTGGGAGAATGAGGGATGATGAGTCCATCTCCTCCCTCCCGGAGAGGCCGGGTATCCACGGGTGCGTGTTTCCTTCAGGCCTGGATTCCTCACCGATTTGATTTTTTTGGGAATGCATTAGTATAATTGGTCCCACTCTCGTTGTGCTCATTTGGGGAGTTCTATTAAACATTGGCGCATCGCACCTAGCAATTGTTTTGTGCCCAGCTGGTTAAGAGTTAAAAAGAAACATTAAGTAAGATTGCATCATCCATTCCCGTTTTATTATTTTTTTCGGGAACGCATTAATGCTATTGGGGCCATCTGCGTAGTGTTCACCGTTCAGATTCGTAAACAGTCCTCAGGGATACTAAATTAAAACTTCGTGAATAGCACCTAGGAATGCGTCCTCGTTCCGAGGCGGTCAGTGTTTAAAAAATAAGTTTAATGGTATCGCATTGGTTTGCATTGTTTCCAAATTAGTTGGTTAATTTGACCCATTCGCTAGTTGTCTCCAGCGTAGTGTGCTTGGCAGTCGTTTCGAAGCTTTCTTAGCAACAGTACAGTATACAGTGCATGCCGCACTTAGGGAAGTACTTTTCAGCAATGTTGTTCCATTTTTTCGAATGGTAAAGATACGATAATCACAATGATCAGCTATAAATTTGGGCAAAATTTTGATAAGCATATCTAGTAGTGTAGCAATTTCAGGGTGTAAAAATGATTCGCCAAGACCCGAATCCACCCCCTCTCGCGGTATTCGCCTTGCCCAGTATCCGGGCCAAGGCGAATGATTTTTACACTCTAAAATTGTGGTTTAGTAATGCATATTTAGTAGATGAATCAGTTGAAAGTTATTGTCGTGGCATCTCCAACAGTTTCTTGGAATAACTAATAGTGTTCAGCCTACTTCCTCATCTTTCTGTTATCTAGCAGTGGCGAAAGGTACTCGCACTCTAGTCATGGAATCGAATGTCTTCAAATGATCTTTTTGTATTTATCTTTTTAATATTTAGCACGCTCATTGAGAAAGGAATGCCTCTGGCCGTTTTATCACCCTGGCCTGACATTGGCTGTGGGAAGTTTTGACGTGTTTGGAGTAGAGGTGTTTATTAGATATTTCAAGATACTTGGAAGTATCGTTACATTTATAAGCCATGGTGGTGTTTGACACGATGTTCAACCAAATTATTTCCTTGTGACCTTTCTGAATGTTTCTGAGGAGTAGTTCACTGTAATAGGTTTCTTGAATGCCGTCGAAGGGTTACTTTGGTGAAACTGTCGGGTAGCGGGATTCTAATGACTGGTGAATGTTAGCAGGCGTAATACGAGTATTGCGCTTAAAACTCGGTTTGTAATACCTCAGGTGTATGGATACCTTAAAAGTAATTCTCATTCCACCACTTTTAAACCACAAAGACCTACGGTTAAATTAAGTATCAGGTTTCTTTATAGTTCACATTAAATTTACGAACCCAATCCCTAGTCAACTTACTTCCCGGGTTCGGATAAAAAATTTTTCGCGCAAGAGAAAAATCTTTTATTTTTTAAGTTGCAAGATGCAGATGAACAACAGAAAAATTTCATTAGAGTTTTTAAATGTTGCCCTCTTCAATTAAAAAAAAATCGAATTTAATACATTCACACGTAATGCGAAATAATGCATTAAATGTAAGGATTTTGTACAACATACGGGCGTGGTCATAATTTTGCGCCCTGCATTTAATTTGTGCATTTCGCCAATGGACCGCCAACCGATGCAACAGGTCACAGCTCGAGAGAAAGATTATTTTTAGTTCATTCTCATCGGAATAGGGATTTTACTTTCTTCGAGTTGACGTGGTCGAGCTTATGGAAAAATTTATCGTATGATTTCTGTAACATTTGGGGAATTATAAGGCATTACCTATCAATTTCGTGAATTGAAAACGTGCATGTTGTGTTGCCTTGTGTAAAACGTACAATTTTATGTTAGTCCTTCGAGGATTTTGAGAAATTCTCGGGTCTCGGGTGCAACATCTTCATGGTAACTCCAATGTCTGTTTTCCTTCAAGTCTTTTTTCCAGCCTTGAGTGTATCCACATGATGAAGAAAGTTCTAGTGTCGTGGATGTTTTATGGGGTCGTGTGTTGGTCTTCGCAAGAGAACTTCTTTTGCTTACTCGAGTCGGTTCTCGTGAACTTTCGTATTTTGCTGGACGCGCTTATTCAGACGTGACCGACTGCCGTTATTTCGAGAGCTTCCCGCGAGAGGACGTTAAAACTTTGTAAGTCTTCTCTTCCAGGAAACTTGAACTTGGTCCGTTAAAGCTTGCGGTGATTGAGGATTTGTGAGATTTCTTTGGGTTTTCATGTATGGTTTCAGTAGCGCACAAAAATAGGCTGGATGTCGTTGCGAAAAATGAGTGACCAAAACAGTGAGTTCTGCGTTCTGGAAAACACCGGCTTAATATGTTTGGTTTCAGATGACGTGGATATATGCCACGAATATGTTATTTTACGATGTCACCCTCTTAATTCCAGCAAAAATAAAATATTTCGGGGACAATTTTGGGGGACACCTTGTTGTAGTGTTTCGGATTCGATTCCAGGGGTGAAGGGAGAGTATATGTTAAGGAGGCACATGTCTTAAAACGCCCATTTGTCCAATTTCAGAATAGAAGATGAGGCATTTCCTTTGCAAAATGATTTCTTTTTGTCGAGGATGTCCTAATGGATTGCAAAACCTGCGAAGCGATCACTTAAAAATTCCCCACGTCCGAGTACTGAGCAACCACCCCAAAAATTTCGTCGTACTTTCTTTTCTTGAAGTTTCTTTAAAGAATTCTTAAACCTGTTGGTGTGTGTTGGAATTGAATAATCGCATATACTATTGCAGATCCGTTACCTTACAATATTCACGTGATTTCTTAATTTTCATTTGGCTTGCTGAATACGAGAACATTATTTTAATTTATAAAATTACAATTTTTTTGGCCTGAGAATGGTAGTGGAATTAGATGAATGTGGTTTAGGATAATGTGTGGAAATTATGATATAATGTAGGTAAGCAGGAGCACTTTTCAAAAGTTTGTGGGAAGTTTACTTATATATATATATATATATATATATATATATATATATATATATATATATATATATATATATATGCTGTATGCTTGCATGCTATCTACTGCGCTGTCTTTACTCCCTGTTGACTGGTTATGTTATACTTGTACTTCATGATAGCGAGTGGCTGTTCGTTCATTTCACGGTGAATGTAACTGCTAATTTGAGAATCGACATTTTTTCAGAGCACGCAAATTAAAATTTTAAACTCCAGTGAAACGCAGAAATACCCTTTTTTATCGTAATTGGTATCAGGACTGATGCAGTGGAACTCTTGCAGAATGTCAGTAAATGCCCTCATTTTGGTCATCGCATTTTTCAACGTACTCGTCTGCGAAATTTTTACTGAACATACGAGAGTTATTAGATCTGATGTCAATGTCACTCACTTCTGGTATCCTGTTCTTTTAAAGTCCAGTAAATATTTCGTTTGTTTTAGGTTCTGCCTATTTTTTATTTTCTGCCTGACATGAACAGGACTTTTCGTAATTTAAAAAAATACTTTAGCTAAATTTATTTTGAGTTAGTATGAATTACAATGGTCTTTGAGTGCTTTAGGTTCTTCCATCGTGGTACGGCTTTCTTAGTCTTAATCTTTCGAGCGTCACCTGATTTTAGCTTTTTTTTCGTACCCACTGAAGCCTGGGAAAGTACTGTTAATTTCATGGGAGTGAAAGTGGTGGGTGTAGTATTTGGAATTAGCACGAGGCGTGATCGTGTCATTTTTTCGCTCCACTTTGGCAACAGTGGCTCATCCGCCACCGCTGACCGGGTGTGAAGGCGTGAATTGTTAGCAGCATCGGCTTTGATTGGGGTCAATGGGTTGTCATTTGTCTGGTGCTCCCCTTCGTTATTTCGTCTCCTTCCGTGGACGCGCACACACGACTCGTCCCCAGCCTCGCTTCTCACATTGAGGGCGTGGTTGATGACGCCCGGGTGTTCGATGTTTCAACAGGCGTCCTGTCGATGGCTTCTCGTCAATTCTTCAACCTGATTTTTATTCGGCCAATCCGGAGATTTTTTTTCAGGCCAAGTCGGTTGTGGAAATACATGTACTTGTGTGTTATATATGAAATCATTCATTCTCATGGACAAAGATGTAAGGAAAAGGGATAGGAGCACACACGAAAGACTAACACAGGAGAATGGTGAGGATGGTGCAATCGACCGGATCACTAGTGTAAAATAAATGTTTGTCATGGCGTTTTTTGCATAATGGTTTGTTTTCGTAAATTATTGCATAGAACGTAGAATATATAGATAAAGTAATGCTCTACACTTAATGGGGATTGTGAGAAAGCTAACAGTTTCAGGCTTAACTTTGTGGAATTCCTTCATGATGAGAGTAAACAATAAGGAAAACTTAACACTTCCACACACTTTTAATGTAGTACGATCATGGTTTGACAATGACACCCTCCGAAGATATTATAACAAATAATTCTTCGAAATAAGTAATTGCAATCGTTGCTGTCTCCAATGTTAGCCCTTCCCTTAAGTGTGGCGTACAGTTTCTCTCAACATTCAGGTCCATCGAATGTTAAAAGTATGTTTAACGTTACTCCAGCGAGTTCAAAATAGATCACAAGCCTCCAGACCCTACGTGAATCATTTTAATGCCGTGACACCAGAGACACGCTTTATGTAAGACACCGTCCCTACAACCGAGTAGCACCTTCGTGGTCTATTGTTGGTGGTATAAGAATGGAAAAGCCCTCGGTTGTAACCGTTGACTAGGAAGACTATCTTAATTTATATGCATTTTAATGCTATTGTTTCTGTACACCGGTTTGTCATTATCGGAGTCTTCCCCCTCGCATGTTATGAATTACAAGTATCTTGCATTAAGGATTCAGATGGCTACTCAGATACCTATGTGTATAACAGTTGTAGATGAGAAGTTCTAATTTTGTTGTGGCTCTGAAAAGGCGGCGGTGGCCTGACTCACTTGTCTTCAATTCTTATACGGCATGCTGCTTTGGCCTTTGTTCTACCCTTTCTGTTGGCATTTACTTATGAGAGCTGGATGTAGTTCATGATCATTTCCTACGGCAGACGCAGAGACCGTGTTCGCTACCGTTAAGGTCTGTTCCTTTTCAGTAAATACGCAATTGAACTAATAGATTACTCAAAAGATGGAAGTACCGCGAAAGGAAGTTGACATTCCGACCTTGGTAAGCATTGGATTGGAAACTGATTTTATTATTTTTTTCTAATGTGGTGTAATTGACTTTCTAATTGTTTTTATTATCTTGCCACTTGGTTTAACGGATAACTTTGTCAAATAATAGGTGCATGTTTTGTTTGGCTGGCGAGCGAATTGTTATATCTTTGTTGTTACGTGCAAAACATAAACAACGCGGTCTAGATTCATAAATACCCGATGACCGTTAGCGCTTTAAGTAATACTCTCCCTCGGAGGTATTGCCTGCCGTTCGTGACCCTTCTATAGATAGTTATTTTCACGGCATACAATCGTGAAGTTGGTACTCCATTTTAAATACTATATACTGGTCTGATTTTCCTCCCAACCCTCACGAAGACTGCATTTGGTGACAGTCATCTTGTAGGTAATTAATGTTGCTTAATCGGAAGAAGAGATATCATTAGAATGGGGTAAAACTATTTGCATTTCACACATTTTGTTTTCGGTATCGGGTCGAGCTATTAAGCGAAAGGTCGCGTGCTCGCATCGCGTTAAGGGGGAGCATTTGACAGTTATTGTTTAGGTGCTACCACGATAATCAACCCGATGGTCGTTGCGATAGCTGAGGGTAGAACTCTCTCCCCCTACCAAAAGCGTGCGAAATTCAAGCATTCTGGATATGGGGAGCATTCTATTTCCATGCACCATCTGCTGTTTCCCCTCGAAGTCCGCCAACGGGAAAAAGTGAGGTTGCAAAAAAGTCGCCAGGGATTTGAAACCAGGACCCTCGGTTAATTAGCTACAAGCTGCACCCTGTGACAGCTCGAAATTTGTTTATGATTTTGATGAATATCCAAATCAATGCTTTTCGTAATCTCCCATTTTCGCCAATTTAGCAGTTAGGGTTAGGTTTTGGAGAGCCCCTAACACTACGTCTAGCCCGGAGTTTAACGCATGGACTTTTGCTTTTCTCTTTTGCGCCTTATTATTTCCTTCTTCTCGTTTTCATACTTACCAACTGCCTTTTACGTTGTCTTTAATGCCAAGTCTCATCCTTCCTCTTCCATGCTCGCCTAGCATTCTTTCTTTTGTGATAAGTTTAAACATTCCGATACGTCTAGTCATCTTTACCGCCCACATTTCCTGTCTTCTTCCGATTTTACCTGTCGACTTCCTCGCTTTTACCAGCATATTTAAAACTGTGCCGTAATTTGAACTGCCAGCTATCCACTTTATTTCCTCAATTCCATCCCTCAGCACGTACGCGTGAAAAAAAAGTAAAATTTTCCAGAACGTGAATATTGATCGCGAGGACTGGGGAGCATCGTTAGCTACGCAAGTTGTGTAAAGGGCGTTTTCAGGTGAAAAAGGTCGGTGGAGTTAGCCTCACTTTAGGAATGCATGCACCATCCTATCTCTCTTTTTTGAGTGTCATCTTGTCGGGCGCATCCGTGACCGGCCTTACTAGGCGCGCGTGCCGCCGCCTCCCACCACCTGTTGACCGGGACGCCGCCGGCCTTCCCCCCCCACCCGGCTGTCCTACCAATCCTCTCACTCCCAGCGTCCCGGAATGGCTGATTACGTCACTCCGCAGGTGAACTCATACATCGCTCACGTGGTAGTCGACCGCCTTCCCACCTCTCCACCAAACCTAAAAAAAATAAAACTTTTCTTTCTCCCACCTTTCGGGTGCGGTCGGCGCCTTTTCGGACCGTTCCCACTGTGGTCCGCGGGTATCGTCTCTTCACCCTTCCTAGTCCCCCGGCCACGTGGCACGCACGGTGTGTGATTTCGGCCCGCTAACTCTCCTCCCGCCAGCCACCCTTTCGTGGAGAGACCGCGAGTGCCACCCCGTGAGATGCGGTGCCACGTTAACTCTTTTCGTCGGTCGCTGCCGTCATGGCGCGGTGTTCTGTGCGAGTGGCAGAAAGGGATTTCGCTCACCCGCTAAATCCGCCGCCGACGCTTTCCGTCCCGACAGTTCAGTATCTCAAAGCTCTGTTTGAACTTTATTCTTGGGACCGTGGTGTGATTTTGTTCGATTAATTTAATTGTTTTTCGTCCTCGTCAACATGGGTTAACAATCCGTGATATTGGGATTGTAGGAGTCATCTTGTTGTCTACCCATGTTTTCGCTCTTCCATAGTTCTGTAACGCTTGAATATTTCATTATCTGCATCCCATGTCATCCTTAGGCTTCACCCTGTGATTCTTTCATCTTTCCCGTCAATCGCGTTGCTCAACTGTCAACCCTTCTCGTTGCCTTCGCCATTCACATTTACCTAACCCCACATTTACATTATCGCACATCTGTATTATTCTGAAACTTCGGTAAGTGAAAATTTGATAGCTATAATATATAGATATAATAATTTATTGATCCAAAGATGCCCGGACTCATTTTCCTCATTCTCACAGTAATATCTTCTGAGTAAATCAAGTCTGTTGGGAAGTAAATCGTTTGTATTTATCATGTAGCGATTTCACCACCCAAGCTTTATCACACCTGTCAACAAATTGAATATTTCCCATGTCCATGTTCGGTTCTCGTTGTTTATTGTTATGTTGTTATTGTATTTTGCCCTCTTTCATGCTTTTGTTATATTTTTCACTAATGTTTTCAAATAAAATAAATCAATTTCAAAATTTCATCTTCAACTAGTAGTGACAATCACCTTCGTAAACAAATAATACATTCTATTCTTGCCGAAGTACCCAGGGATCAAATTTCGTTTGTCCCCCTGGGCAACGCCGGTAAGGCTCAACATGTATGTACCAGAACATTCTGGAAAACCCCAGAAGGCTCAAGGAAAAATGACAGATCCCCTTTTCGCTGTGTGGTTTTCATTTGCCTTGTTCCCTATTATATGGGACGTGAAGCCTAATGAGTTAGTTTTTCGCTTTTCGGCCGAAGGGTCCATATTCCATTCCCAGACGTTTGGACTTCCCCAGCATCACCCAAGCGATGTGATTTTTCATGTACCCTATCTTCCATGGGTACCATGGGCGGCTCAGGGTAAGGAACTAGCGCCCCCTATTTTGACGTGTTATTGTCACACGCCGCCGCGGCACTCTATGGGACGTAGTACAAGATTAACTCTATGCTCCCCTGTCAAGCCAACGTATTTAGGCTGATTACTGTGCCTATCATTTCCTCTAATGACAAGGAAGAATTCTTACCCATCCAACCTGTTTCTAGGCCAACATTTTGTATTTGCGTAGTTTGATTGTAGAATCTCTTTTATTCATTGGCTCCTAAGTAATTTTTGATGGCTGTTTTCTATTATCCAATCTCACTTTTTAGTATGTCTTTGCAGTATCCAATTATAAATGGCCCAATTAACGCCTTTCTGTCCATTGTATGACATATTACCAAAGTCGTAACTAAAATGTTTGGAAGTCGAGGTCGAAGTATAAAATTCGGAGCAAGTGAGGTTTCTGCGGTTCACTCTCACAGATACGAGAGCAATCGCGATAGGAAAATTTGTGGAGCGATCTTTGAGAAACGTTGGGTTCATTCGACGGTAAAAATGGATTCGACGAGGAAAATGTAATGCGAAAGTAAGAGAGTATGAACTGATAAGACCTCCTTTACGTATCTGTAGATTCGAATATTTGAAAAAGATGGGCACCAGTAATTTAAGAGGCACTTCAGTACCAGAAGTTTAAGAGGTGTTTCTTTCCTTGGACGATTCACTATTACCATTAAAAGATAGCTAAATAAGGAAAATACTAAGGTCGGTGAATCTATCTGCGAACTACTTACCTAGAGTCCTTAAGAGTTCATTTATCTTAGTTTATTTAGTTACTGAAGGCTGGTGAACTAACACCCCCTTTCACAGGTTTTGTGGGCGTGTTGCACGGTACAGTGTGTATGTAGTCTTTCCATTCCCATATTATAGCACGTGCCGTTTCTCAATTATGTATAACACGTACCATTTCTTCCTTGCGCCTGGCGTGGCATTGTATCGGGCATACATATTTTCTGAAGCTAAACTCTGGGCGATCCCAAGTTCCTCGAACTTTTCCCAGCTTCTCCCTTCCAGCCTCTTTCCCGCCCATCTCTCGCACCGTATGTCGCTCAACCCACCCATATGCCGCCTTTCCGTGAGACAAAGTTCTCGTCTTTACCGTACGTATGTCAACCAGATTTAATTCCCCCTTTCTTCCGACTTTGGCATTCCCTCTCACATTCCATCCTTCACATCCGTATCAACCGACTGACTCACGAATCCTAAAAAAAACCGCTAAAAAAGTGTGACATACAGGCCTGTAACCTGTAGACCATAGTTAAGTGGCTATGTGGTAATGGCATATGTACCTCGCATTAGGCAAATGTCGTTCTTCACTTACATCTAAGTAGTTAGATACTTCTCCTTCACCTTCTTCGTATTCTGTGTAAATGTTTTGTTGCAATTGGTGTTTTTATTGTTGTGTTTATTCAATTAACGGTCTAAAATGAATGTTTTCAAAAATAAATGCGAAATGATTAAATACTCATGATGGGAAAGGTCTATGTCTGATAATGCTACATACATGTAGATGCGAATGCGTGCATTAATCTCTTGGAGCAATAAGCGTGTTCGTATATCCTGCGTGATTAGCACATACATTATACTGTTGAAGCAGTATATTTGTGCCGAGTGATTAGCGAAGAGCGTTTATTGTGAATTGAGTTGACAAGGGATTTTAATCATTTAGATACGTGTATGCAGTGACGCGGAGAACTGGTCTGACGGGTAGTGGAGAAGAAAAATATATTTTTTACCCAGGGAAATGTGGGACCTCTCGGGGATTTGGATAATTAGTCAACTCCGGAAATGTGTCACACGTGAAAAGACTCCCCCTTTAGTTTATTAGGCACTTGAGCGTAGATGCAATTGCCGTGATGTCATTTTTAATAGTAAAATGTGTCAAAAGAGTTGATTTGAGAGAAGTTTTGATTTTGCCGTTATTAAGACATACGTACGGTTCAAATGCCGAGGCCAACAAGTAAGCTGGCATTCTATTCATCATGATAACGTTGTCGCCTCCCTTAAAAATGAAATATTTTTGCCTCGGAAATATTTATGCTCATTGGGCATCTTAAGTGAAGGCATTTGACGCTGCATTAATATTTGTTCATTTGATATCTTAGGCTGACGTTTATGCTCGAGTTTTACCAACACACATTGTGGCATTGTTTGCATACAAAGAAAATATTTAAAATGAGGTAACCGTCATGTTCTGGAAATTCATTTGCAAACATTAAATAATATTTCAGTGTTTGATTTATGCTCATTTACGACGTATCTCTCGGAACATCGCGACGTCGAAATACACTATGTTGTGGGGTTTTATTTGCACTTTCAATTTATAATTCTGTGGACATAAAAGTTGTGTAATCGATCTTTAATTTTTACACTTATTAAGGCTTTTTAAACGTCATTATGTGAATATCACTTGTTATATTGTTGCGATAAAATGTTTATGTGCTGTTTTATTGTTGATTACCGCGTGGAGATCGAGTAAATTGCGGTGTTGCATTGCTGGGCAAGAGCGGTAGTAGTTATCGGCTGAAATTATGGCGTGGTTTGAAGTCCAGTTGAGGCACTTGTTTTCTCTCGAAGGCCGGCCACTTTTATTGTAATCACCATCTCTGATGGACGTCTTGTTCCCGGCGAGTCTCGTCGGAAACGTTTTATCTCACATTCTTCAATAATTAACTCTTCGTGCTCCTTACATACAATCTACTAATGACGCAGAACTTCTATCGCATTTCGTAAAGTTTCGTATGTGCTTTGCTTTTGATATTTACGTCAATCTTGAAACGTAGCAGAGAGCATTTTCTACAAATTCACACTTCCCTTGTGATAAGTTTAACCATCGCAGATATTTTCAATTCTAGTTAGTGTTACAGCTTATATTTGGTCTTCGTATGGTGTGAGTGGTGGAATAATAATCGGCTTTATTAATTCGTGTTTGGCTATTTCACCTGGTTAGTACAAGCTGCTATGCGGTACGGGTAATGTAATTTCTCGAATGGTTCACTGGAGAGTAATTCGGCGACATTTTTGTGGCGAAAGATGACTGAAATCCTAAACCTTTCTGGCAGGGATCGTAAAAAGTTGATCTATGCAAACTATGTTGCATATTTGCAAATGCAAACTATGGAAAGAACCATTAGCGATTGGCATGGAAATCTAGCGTCGGTGCACAGATCCAACTCAAATCAGGCTTGTTTCTTTTTACTTGGAGTATTTTGCAATTATTTTCCTCCTCGAAAGCTGTCCTTAATGGCAAATGCTCCCCGATGGTCTCAGTTTTGAAATCCCGCCTAGCAAAAAAATGACATCAGTTTACGTAATATACAGATACAGTTTAAGTAATTAACTACCGGGGATGTTTTCTTTATTCTCCATCATTCATTTGTGCAGCCCCCGGCCACTTTCCCGAATACGTTTTCTCTGGGACTGGTAGAAACATTTTATCATTCTCTTTCCTATATCCTTTCTCGCTTCACGGGTTCGCCCCACCCCTAATTTAGAATGAACATGGGCGTCTTTCGAAAAGAAACTACCGAGAGAGTTTGGCATCATCGGTCAGTTTGATTGCCCTAATGGCTCAAGGATTCGGCTAATAAGTTTCCGAGGGCATTGTGGGATTGCGAGATGGGCGTGTGGAGTTATACACGTATCATGCCTGTGCTCATAGAAGGTAATTACGCGTAGTCGTGTTTGCCGCCAGACATTTTTCTCCAACCTGCTGCTGCAGTGATAAATGGCTCACTCCCGAAGAAAACATTGAGCGTAATTAAAATTTTAGGGAAGGAAGAGATTTATGTTATTCGAGGAATTTTGGAGGATATATAGGGGAGGGTTGTTTAATGCGTTGTGTATGATAGACCGGGGTAGCACTTCCCGTCTTACTGGTTTCCGCCCACCTTTGTGATTGAAAACTTTCTCAGATTTTGTGGTTCCATTTCGCTGACGGTAGATTATTTTCACGCACCTCTTAACTCGGAGTGGAAAATGGAACCGTTTTCAACACAATCAAATTTTTTGTTCAAATTTTATTGGTAATGGTAGAAAACTTTTCACGACAAAATGGCTGAAGTTTTGGGATATTACCGCTGCAGGCTGTATCGTCATTTTGATGTTTGCGGATGAAATTTTAAACATCTCTTTCTCATGCCGAATATTTGTCGGATTACCTTGGAATTAAGGAGCTTGCGAAGCCTAGGAACTTTTTTTTTACGTTGAGCAGTGCACGTAAATGTTAGCTGTTTTCCCTGAGCTAATACTTATTTATTTAGTGAGTTCATCTTTAGTTAGTGGGCATTCCGTTCTGTTTGGTGAGATTGCGTGCTCATCGTGGGTGAATCAGATGGGTTGGTTTTGTAAATTTCTAAAAGTGATAGCTAGTTTCTCCTTGCAATCAAATAGAAGATGATAGGCCACGGTGGTCGTGACGCTGTATGCGTAAATAAGGGAAATGGCCTCTTCCCCCGCCCAAATGCTTTCACAAAGTGCCCGTAACTGTTTTCGTGATTTCAGATTTGAAGAATGAATGCCATTTTCGGCGAAGGGAAATTGTCGCAGAGCTATCTTTTTCTTCTGAAAATGCTTCGTTTTTGTGTTCTCCGTGTGGGTGTGTCCGGAAAGTGTCGGCCGGATCTCTGAGGCGTAGTTCGCGAGCTAGTTCTTTCGCCACGACGCCCACACCCATCCGTACTCCACGCATTCAAGAAGTCGTAATTTTGAGACTCAGCCAGCCTTGTTATAAGCCATAATGTCTAGAAAGACATGGCGAGGGATGACACCTCAATTTTCAGACCTTATTTTCGGGGTTTTACTCCGAGACCAGCCCATTGTTTTTTAGTAAGTAAACTACAGTAGCGAACGTGGAAAAGGGATTGCGTTTATTTAAATTTTTTGTATTGTACAACCATCGGAATGATTATTACCAAGTAACTCAGTTTTTAAAATAGTACAGGGTATTTCAATGAAATAATAATGATTTATCGTAATATTTTTGTTTTAATAAAAAAAAAACAGTTTCTGGCGTAACTTGGTGGAAAATCTTCATCCTGACGTTTTTATAAATCAAACCACTTTGCTTTTCCACATAAACTTTCTATTTTCACGACCCAGGTTTCGTTATAGCATAACACTTTCAGGTTCATAACAATTCAGTTTACAATCATAACATCTGGGTCGTAAAAATAAAAAGTTTATGTGGAAAAGCGAAGTGGTTTGATTTATAAAAACGTCAATTTTTGTTTTAAATCAGTCACGAGTGCGTGAAAGTTTTTTTCAATAAAGGGAAACATTCTTGCGTTGATTGATTGTTTACTAAATGTTTTAACCTCGGGGTTAGTTTAATTCACAGAGGATAGTTCATCGTATTTTTTCTCGAAAATGATCGTGAGATAAATTGAATACCGTTATGTATTGCTTTTTAGCCAGGAAACATGTATTCGAACTGATCATATGTTTATTATCCTTATATCTCATTATTTACTTGATCCTTTGGTACTAACGGTTTATTTCATTATAGGTTAAATGTCATTGGTCATTCGGTTAGTCATGGCCGCTTCAACATTTCGTAATATTTTTTAAATAATGCCACTGAATCGAATCATGTGAACGAATGTATTAGTCAGACATTAACCTCTGCTTTTTCTTCTTTATTGATAACTCCTGATGATTGAGATAAAACTTATTTTTAGTAGTAATGTTAAATCGTTAATGAGACGTGACCTTTCCTTGCAACATCTGTTGATGGGAGATACTTTTTAATTTCATTCGTACATTTTATTTTTTTCCCCTTGAACTTTCCCTTAGAAATTGGCATTGTTCTCGGATAACTTGTTCAATAGGATTTCCTAAATATAATATTAGTTCGCCTCGCAAATGTGTGGTTTCTTGCTCTTGAAATAATTAAATTCTATCGAGCACTATAGTATTTAGACATGTTTTCTATTGTTTCAGGCTCAACTTTGTGGAAGTTCATGTTCATCAAATTAAGAACACATTGTATATATCCACTGTTCTTTATTCTCGTACAACTAGTTTCAACGCTTGCTCATCAGGTCTAGTTGTACGAGAATAAAAAACTGTGGATTGTGGACATTGTGTTCTTAATTTAATGAGTATTTAGACACATTAGAAGGGGTCTTTGGGTCGCAGAGTCCTTCGGGTGAGGCCTAAGGCATTAAAAACCTGATGCGAAATCGCGCTCACTAGAACCATTCATGAATATGCATGAACTTAAAATTAGTCTCGACGTTGTATGGGTTGCGTATAGTGAAGGCGATAATGCACGTAAGCGGCCAATTTTTCTCAAACCAAACTATTTATCTACTTAGTATCTACCATGTCATGTCAGCCCTAATCTTACCTCTTCTGGTCGGAGATATGGCCCCAAGTATCATTAAATTAATATTTGCGATCGTTGAGTCGTTTGCGTATTGTGAAGGAAATGGCGACAGGCTCCATGGAGCTCTTGAACCAGGGTCCCCAGCCACCAGTCTGATCCATTCGTATTTGACGCCCCTATAGTTGTACCACCAGGAATCAAATATTCTAGACAGGAATATCATAGGAAATCATCATAGGAATATCATAGGATATCATAGGAATATCATAGGATATCATAGGAATATCATAGGAATATCATAATGTGCGAATTTAGCGTGGCAATTGATACCATCCGGGGTATCTCTGAGATTTCTTATTCCAGTCGCACTTCAGGAAGTTATACTATATTTGGGATTGAGATGCGAACTCTTTCTGGATAGTTCCCCCGCAGAAGTGTAGGGTATTTGTATTCTGTATCGGGGCCTGACTTGAATGATCTGTTCAGGGATAGTGTTCACCTCGTCATTCGGATATGCGTAGGGTGTTGTGTAAAGCTGTATTTCAATCCGATTCCAGTTGATCGCCCGTATAATCTCGACTGTGTCGGCCGGAGTGCTAGCTCTGCGAACTCCCACTGCCGAATTTCCGGTCACAGCGTGAAAGTAGGTCAGGTAGTGGGAAAGAAACAATATTTCCGTTGAAAACCCTGGGTTATTGTTTTATGTCACGTGTCCCCCTTGGCCCTTCCTGCCTCCCTTCCCCCCGCTCGTCCTGCCGAGTTCAGCCTCGTTCGCCGAGGAGACATCCCCGTTCGTGGATATAGACACCTGTTGCGAGTGCTCTGCGCGGCGCCTCGTTTGAGTCCGACTCACTCGTCGTGTCGAGTGGGGGTCGCGGATGCGTCAAATGCGGCTGGTGCGGAGTTGGGGGGGGGGGTGGTTGTGATCAGGGGCGAGGGTGAAACGCAAACACCTTACCCGTGCCGGAAGTCGTTTTGCTCTTGTTTTTCACCTCTCATCCCCCGCATTCCATTTCGCTCGGCCGCCGCTTCCGTCCAACAGCAACCCTCCTCACCCCCCCCAATCCTCTCCCGCTTCTGGAGTCCGCCTCGCCACGTCGGGGCACTTCCCGTCTCGCAAACTGTAAACGGAGCGCAGCGGCGGCACAGGCGATTAATTCATAAATCAAATGAGGAAATTTCCGCTCGGCTATGAGTTAGTTAACACCTGGTACCGTGGGTACACATAGGAGCCGGGGCATATTTAGACGAGGCGAAAATATATGGCCACCCCGCTTGCGCGCCAGGCTCTCTGGCTCGTGGATCTCGCTCAAGGGACCCAAGTATCGTAATGAATAACGCGGGCGATTAATTCATAGATGAGAGATAAAGACTTGCAGGCCTTTCATGGTATCGGCCTTGTTTGGTGAACTTGATATTGTGTTGACCCTAAACATTGTTAGTTTAAATTTACCACCAAAAAGTTTTGATACCAATTTATACCTTAACCGGTAGATTAGCTATAATAGACATATGTCAGATGTGGGATTTTCGTCATTGTATATATTGTCGTTATCGAGAAACAACATCGAAGATGTCAGCCAATATTAATTTGGAGTCCAAGAAAAAAACTCGGATCAAGGACATCAGCTTGCTT
This sequence comes from Hetaerina titia, assembly GCA_037158775.1. Classification (NCBI taxonomy): domain Eukaryota; kingdom Metazoa; phylum Arthropoda; class Insecta; order Odonata; family Calopterygidae; genus Hetaerina; species Hetaerina titia. The sequence continues at coordinate 34,935,081 of CM073775.1, read as the reverse complement.
GCCAGTGACAGAGAGGCAATCTATTCACTGAACTTTCTTCCCTTTCAGCTTTCTTTCTGATAATTTAAGTGTGATAGAAATGGTGACCCTGAATACGCTTGGCTGAATCCTACGCCTTGGCAATGATATCGTTTTTGCTTGCAACGAAATTTTTCTAATCCTCCAACCATTCCTTTTCGCATTTCGATTTTGTTTGTGTTCCCTGGCATATTTTCTTGCTAGAATATTCTCATGGGGATTATACTTGGAGATTGATTCAGGCGGCATGGGTGCTAATTTTACATGGTCGTAAGCACTGTTTTGCCATTTTATTATATTGGTTGTTTTTTGCCCACGGTGCTGACTGATCAGGAATTTGACTGACAGGGAGAATAAAATTGAATTCCATCTCTAATTTCTTTTTTGTGCTGAGTAGCCATCGTCCACAGTTACTTAACTCACCGAAGATTATTTTTCTGCTGCTCTCCACTAATCTTATGTTCACATAGCTGATTTAGTTATCTTTTTGAACACTTGACCGTATTCCCTTCATGGTCTTCCTCCGTGATATTTCCGTTTAATACAGTGCTGCTTTTGAAACACTAGATTTAATTGGCATTTTCTTACCTTTTCTGTTAATTGTATTATTTTGATACGAAAAGAGTAGGTTAAGGTTTTATAGGTTGTGTGTGAATTTTCCAAGGAAATTGCGTAAAGGAAGTTGAAAGCATGCTTCTGGGATTACTATGACGACGGGATAAAAATTAAGCAATTCGTATTCGCACGCAATTAATGCCTAGGTGGAACTTTTACTTTTAAAGATGCCTTCCGTTGAAAAGTATCGCTCGATCGTGGAGAATTGAGTTTTTTCAGGGAAATCATCGGATCTAGGTAATCTCCCGAGATTTTTTCTGTTCTTTTGAGGTAATTAAAATGAACATAAAATATATTTCCTTAATGTAATCATTTCGGGATTCTACAATTAAAACCTTTTTTGACCTTGGTACTTTGACGATGCATCCCCTTATATTTGGAGTATGTTAATTGCCGTCGTAGATTACTTTATTTCAACTAACTCGAGTGTTACAATGGTCAAGTTAGATGTACTGTTGTAGCACTAATGTAACGGGAAATCTTAAAAGGACCCTGGCTTTAGGTTTGACTGATGTTTAGTAATTTTTTGTGGAGAATAGATACTTAGTTAGAAATAAATCACGAGACTTTTTGTGCCAAATTTGCCATTCGTGTAATTCATGAAATTGTGCTACACGAGGGCTGTCAAGAAAGTAACTTACGTTTCGGCCTAGCGTGGTGGTGGGTACAGCTAGAGCCACCCATCTTGGTGTCTAAACGTCCCTACAGTCAGTTCTCATTCTGCTGTGGTAGTGTGCAAACTGTGATTCTTCTAATTAGCTCTCTGCGAACTGTTAAAATGTGCGTTGCAATAGAAAATCCCGTGAGTTGTGAAGTGCGATCTATGATTAGGTTTTTACTGGCAAAAACCGCAAGGCAATTCATTTGAATCTTTGTCAAGTGTTCGGAGACGGGATAATGAGTAATGGCGGAGTGAGGCAGTGGTGCATTCAGTTTAAACATTGCCGCAACAATATTTTCGACGAGGACCGCAGTGGTCGGCCTAGCCTTGTGACAGATGAACTGACGAATGGTCAGTTCTTGGACATCATGGGCATTCGTCCGTTCACTCTCACGGGTTTCTTTTTCGCCGCGATAGCATCAGTGGTCGACCCTCGAATGTTGATCAATATTAAAATTTCTGTAAAAAAATGTTTCCCCATAACCCGATACGGAAACATTGAACAAAGTGACGCCCGACACCACTAAGCCCGCAACTGAATATCTATCAAACGGTTATCTTCGACGAAACCGGAAGCCTCACGATGTTTAAATTAAGTTCAGTCATGATTTCCTGGAATAATAATTGAGGTGGTTTCCCGTTGCCTTCCTCAATTTTGCGATTTAATGTGTTATAACTTCTCTAAAATGGGCGCCCCGCCCCCTGAGGCCAGACGCATTTGCAGCCGCCTCACTGAGGAACGGTCGCTGCGCGGACCACCTTTCGTCTTGCTCCTATGGGTAACACTAATAGGTTGGGGCAATTATTATTGCTTCCGTCAGCACAGCTCATTTGGTCATCGGGACACGGAAGTCTTTTCCACAACGTCAATAGTGCAGCCAATGGGAAGGGTCACGATTAGTTGGCAGATGGTAATGCAACAATTTCAGAGAGTAAAAATCATTCGCCTTGACCGGGATTCGAACCCGGATCCCTCGATATCCGGCCGAGTGCTTTAACCAATTAAGCTACCGAGACGTCCTCTTACACTCTGAAATTTTGGGGGCTTTAAAGGAACAAGATGTTATGACGAAATACCGTACATACAATGTCACAGGCATTCGTAGTCGTGCGCGACGCGCCACAGTCCACGATGTTAATAAAGCCAATTTCAAACACTTAGGCTGTTCATACCACAGACATACCATTTTCTTGAAATTTGGCAGATGGTATTATAGCTGCGTCTGATTATGTTAATTGTTATGTTCCTGAAATCATCACTAGTAGCACACTAGTACTTTCTCTGGTTCACTCACTTTTCCGTTTTCCTCGTTTAGTAGGAAAGTACTCCCTCCTCTACTCCATTGCGAGTGGAATGGTATGTTAGTGCTTATTCACCGGTGTACCTGCCACGCATCTTGGGCCTCCGCAGTGGATTTCATTTCGGCCCTCCGCATCGTGTTCGCTTGGTCGCCAGATGAGTCACAGCCCTCTCCCCTCTGTCACGGCATCGTGATCCCTCCCCCATCCACCTGATGACAGTTTTTGGAGCATAAAATCGTCAGCTGCGATGTTCTTTATGGTCCCCCTTCTTTCCCCTCACCGTGATTGTTTTCCAGTAAACATAAGTTCTAGTTAGGGTAAACCAGTGTGGATTGAAGGCAAGTTCGTTCCCCTCTTCTCGTAGCTATAATGAAGCTCGTATTTTTTGGCAGAACATTGGTTTAGAAATTTATTTATTGCTTGGTGGACTATTGTGGTGACCTGTGTGCACCCCTGGTACCACTAGCTTTCTATTGTCTTCATGTTTCGGATGGGCCGGTCCATCAGGGTATGCACAAAACCGTTGCCAGGGCGGAAGTTAAACACCACGGCTTTGGGGAAAACGAGCGAGGGGAGTATTGAGTGAAGGTGGAGGGGGGATCTCTTTGATCTCTTCTCATTTATGTTGACTTCGGAGTGGCTTGCGTGTTTCCCTCCGTTGCAGTTTCCTCTGCACTAGATTTCACACACTTTCGTGTACATTTCGGTAGTTTTAAAATTGTCTTCTCTATCAATGCTTCTTTCATGCCCCTCCTTTTCAATCTCCTATGCCGACGTTGCTTTCAAGGTCTTTCCGGGTATGTGGTGGAAACGTTGTGTAACATTTACTTCTCACTACCCTGAGTCACTTACTCAGCCCGAAATTCCACGAAGGGGAATCGGGATTTATCAGGATTTGTGAGTTCGATTTGGCAATGACGCTTGATATCGCAGTGCCTATCGTTAGATGTTCGAATCGTTGAAATAAACATTTTTTCTTAGCTTAAAGCGGCCGTTATTTAATTTAATACGTATTTATCTCTCATAGCAGCCGTTAAAAGCACCCATCTAACGGGAATATTTCATAATAATGAAATCTTCCCGTTAGATCAGTGATTCAAAAACTTCTCTTCTGTACGGAGAACGCAGTGGCAGGTTTAAAGGCGCGCCTAATTTGCTAGCATTGGGTCACCTAGTGGAATCATTTAGTGATTAATCCCGCTGTGGCAAATTTAATATAGAAACCATTGACTTCTTGGCTCGTCTTGAAATTCCTTTTGACACCTCTGGTAAAACATTCAGAATACGGCATCCTGAGTCGCTGTGAATAGAATGTTATCCTGTCATGAGGAGCTCTGCTTGGAGGAGGTCATTCAAATGTTGACCTGGAACGTGATGCGAATAAGCGCTCTTAACCGTTTTAAGTACGCTCTTCCTTTTCTTTGATGCCATTTCTCAACTTATTTTTTGACCATGGATTTGTTTTCATATTATGCCGGTGTTTGAACTATGTGATAATTAACATATTAAGATGTTTTTATGTCTTGTTTGTACGCGTGAGTCATGTTTGAACACTTGTTTTCATTTACCTCGAATACAAATTCGATCTTTTTTTGTTACACTTTATCCGTTTGGTTTCATCCCGTTCTCCGTAATTAGCATTTCGCACCAAGTTATCAATCATTTGAAAACATCTAAGTTGGTACCTCCTGTATTATGGAGTTAGTCGACTGGTTTCGGGGTGTCGCTGTTAAAAAACAAAGGGGATCCCACGTCGAGAAGTAGGAGCACGTTCATTTTCGGTTACATTCGGAGAGCGAGTTCAAGTAAATATTGGATGAGTTGGCGGGGAGTGTGGCGTTAAATGAAGGAAGATCACGTTTCTCACCGGAGCTGCCTCGCCTCGCATGAAGTCGATTCTAAGGGGGGCGGAGGGGGAAGTTGTCCGTCCTGAGTGATGTTCTTTTTATCTCCGTATCAATTTCCAGCAGCCCTTTAAAAATAAATCGCAGACTGGTTTCGGGATAGGAGGTGGTCCATCCTCTCGCCGCATCCTCAAATCCTACTGACGTCCCTATGACTTCCATCCCCTTCCTCCGCTTTCAGTCCGCTCCCAGGAGGCTGCGGGGGAGTGTGGGCGGATTGGACGGAGTCTTCATGTTTCCGCCTCCGTCAAACCCGACCCTCTACCACTCGTCCACTCTCCCGTTTTATCTGAGTGAGCATTATCTTCCCTCGGCGGTGGGAGGTAGAGCCTCGCAACCCAAAGCTTCCCTTCCTTCGTTCCCTTCATCCCCCCGTCACGCCGGGGAAGGGCGTTGAAACTCGTGAATATACACCCCCTCACTCCCCACGCCCCTCTGCAAGTTAGTGTAACGTGCGTGGGCGCGTGCTGGGAACAGGGACTGTCTTGTCGTCTCCTAGCAAGGAAATGCGTATCCCCCCCCTTGGCTCCGTCGACCGAGATATGGCAGAGGAAATGGCAAATGGAGCTCCGTCATTTGACACAACATCCTTATCAATTATTATTACTCGTGTATGGTACCGGTTTTGGCGAACGGGGACTCGAGTGCCTAAAAAAATCAGCGTACTTAGAATTTTCTTTCTAAGTCTTGGCAGAAATCATGCCACTAATTTATTATGAATAGTTATGACATTATTAATTTCGTCTGCATTTAATGAGCACATGTCGATGTAATATTATGTCAAAAAAATAATCCCATGAATGGCTCGATCTGCGACGGCTTGGCGACAGACATTTCCTGGGGAATTGTTAATGTCATAACGTTAAGGAAAAGAAAAGGCATGTTGGAGGGGATAAGTGTCTGTAGAGCTTATACGGAATTGAATAAGTATGTACCTCTCTTTTATTGTTTGATTGTCACGTTGTGTCTTGTTAGGCGAGACTTAGAAATGTAGCTGTAGTTAATGTGTGTCCTAACAAAACTTTCCTTAAACGGTTGCCTAATGATCAAGAACAAATATTGTGAAGTCAATTTTAAGAATTTTTATTGGAGATGGAGACATTTGCTACCGCCAAGTAGAATATTGTTTCACTGCTACTCAAAGAGCATTAAATCGTAACGTCTAGGTAATGTTTAGATATTTATTTTTCCAAAACATTCTTCATCCAGCATAATTTTTGTGAAATTTTAGTGGACCAATTTTATTTCTTCAGCGTGGGTATAAGTGTAATACTTGAGTATCCACCGTGAGTCGGGAAATTTAAGTTCACTCTTCATAGTGATCATTCCATTCTCTAAATTGAGAATCCATCCTCGTGCTTGTTTTTTTTATTATTTGAAATGGACTCCGTTCTGATGGCGTGACGCTAGCCAGCCCTTTCCTCCTCCTCTTACGGCACTCACGGCTCGTATATTTTCATCGTCCTATTTATACACACGTGACCGTGAAACGCGAAAGGAAACTGAAAATACACGGTCCACCTAGGCATATGACTGACACCTGGCTCTTACTTTTGGATTGCTGTTTGATTCTCAGAGCGTTTTGGCTGGATTTAAACCCGCGGATGCTTACCATGGGGGACGGAAGGGGGAGGGGGCAGCTCAATTCCATCCTTCCTCCTTCTCCCCGCTCTTTTCCCCCGTCCCTATCTGGACGTTTTAATTGGTTCGGCGCGTGAGTTACTGGTTATAAAAAGAAGTTTGTGTTTAGTGAATCAGGGAGGAAGGTATATGGGGTGATAGGGGAGCTGGGAGTGAGTGACTTCAGTTTGATCATTTCCCTTTCCTCTTCGCTCTCTCGTATCTTTACTACCAGAAGCCAGACTGGTTAGGCACGATCTCGAACCCTTAGTTAGTTCGTACTAAAAGTTTCCACGGCCTGTTGATTGGAGTGCATTAGGGAGACCGGAATTTCATCTTGTAAAAATTAAAAAAAAATGGTAATGGATGTATTCATGTGTGTACATGGGTCATAGATTGCCCAGATAACCCCGCATGTTTTTGATTGTTCATTGGTTTTATCATTTAAAAATAAATAATACGTAAACTGTAAATGTTATTATTATTCATTCATAAGTTATTTCTTGATTGCAATAAAAGCAATTGTTGTTTGCTAATTTTTTTGGTTGCACTTTTTCGTTTATTATTCTTACGTTTTAGTTCAGTCATGATGATTTTTCCACCGGTATTAGACTTCTTGCATGCCCAACCTGCTATTCTGGATTGTTCAAAAGCATTAATATGGACACGATTGCCACTCTTTGATTTCATTTTTTACTGATTTATTTAGCCAAATGCATTTTTAAAATGATTTTTGTCTTCCAGAATAATAAAAAAGGTATTTATTTGTTTTAGTTTAGAATTATTTAGCATCACATTGGCAGAAAAATAGTACGTTCACCAGTAATTTAACGGCCTGCAGGAATATTTTGCCTTTTAACGAAGTACATCAATTCCGGTAATTTTATGCCACAAGAAAGGTTACATTAAGTTTGAATTACATTTGTGAGTTTATGGAGTTTGTCAGTAACTGGATGCATTTGGGTTTTTTGCGTGAAAAAAGTGAGTTTACGGCGTCATTTTACAGCAATTTTTTTCTTCTTGCGTCCCTGTAGGTCATTTTAACATTATCCGGGGCTTGTGATAACTCGGAATGAAATTCACGGGGTTATGATGAATATTGAACGTCAACTTCGGAGGAAGTACTGGTATAAGGGCCGGTTCGTTCCCCGTCATTGGCGCCCGTCGACTTCTCCTCTGACCCTTTTTGCCGCGTCTCTCTCACTTGAGCCGGCTTTTGAAGCCGGCATCTTTTTATAGCGGGCGGCAAAGACCCCTTCGGCATTTTTCTTTTTATTCGAACTAGCGTAGTAGTGGACTGCGTCAGTCTGTGCGTGTGGTTGGACGGATATAAATTGGTGATCGTGGAGAGGGTGGGGTCGGCATGGGAAGCGGAATAGACGGGGGGGAAGTGGGGGCAAGGAAAGGGTGATGGCGCATCTGCCTCGCCGCCTGGTGTGGATGAGAGGTCGGTCCGCCCATTACTCTTAACCCTTCAACTCTTCCACATCTCCCCTTCCTCGCGTTTTCCCCACCGGACGGTCGAAAATCTTAGTGTGGGACTTGTTTCAGCTGACCACCACTCCAGAGATGGGTCTCTTCGTGGGCCGGTGGCAGATTCGACGTGTTTCCAGCCCATCTGGGATTTAGATTCATGCCCACGTTTGCATTATCGGGAAGTCGTTTCAAGTCGAGGAGAATTTAAATATTTTTCAAATTTCGTAGAGCGCGGGCTGTTGAACACTAGACGATGAAAAGAGCAAAATTTTATCCATCCTTTTTTCGTATAACATTTGCTGAACTTGATAATTTTAAGATTTCAATGATTCCATTTACTGCCGTGTGATATAATTTGTGATCATTATGTATAGTTAATGCTGCAGTATAATGATTTAATTTATGTTGCTATTTTGCCTCTTTACTACCATTTAGGCCGACTGCAGAAGTACTAGTGCTTTTTATTATTGTCACCTAAAGTGTGCTCTTAGTATTGTCTTAGAAGTGGTTAGAGCCTGGTTATGTGTCGAAGTAGAAATCTTAAGGTATTTCATCATGTGTTACCGCCTCATTTAGTTAACGTCACATAAATGCTTTGATATAAATTGTCAACTTGGTTTGTTCTTCCTAAGAGGGAACAAAAGAATTGATCGAAAAGAAATGGATTCATGGTTTCGCGCGTCTCTCTGAATGCCATTGTGGTCTCGATGTGTCATCTGGGTCCTAGTATCTGTTTCGCGTTCCGCTGACCCACTCCGCTCCTCCTTATAATTCCGGAGTCCCTTTCCGTTTTTACGCTTCGGGGCATGCGTGAGGACGGTCACCAAAACGGGCCTAACAGGACGTCGTCGTATCGGTGAAAGTTTTCGCCATCGGCAACTGCTTTGGGAAGGTATTTAACCGGTATGTGTAGGGTAAAGAGCTGCAATTTATGCCTGGGTTTTCAGTGGATTTTTATTTTGGCATGGGATACGTGGAATATTCAGGGAACATAGGCAAAAATCACCGTGAAAAGTTGTTTGGGTTATTTGCCTATCCCTTATTCGATAGGTACGCTTCAAAGCGCGTATGGTGCAAAATAAAGGAAGTCCAAAGAGGTAATTTCTCACGAAAGGAAATGTATTACTGTTTAAATTTTGGTACCAAAATTAACTTTTTTCTCACAACTTAATTATATTAATACAATATGCTGGAAAAATATTTGCCTTTCACTAAGGTTGTTCATTAAGGGTTGAGTATTTAAGACGTTAACACTTGAGATGGTGGTGGTTTCAAGATAAATTTTAAGAAAAGGAAAGTAAAAGCAGAATTTTTGGTCTTTAAAACTTGAAAAAGTCAGGGATAAGTGAATTACGTTATTAGTGGCACCCCTGATAATTCTTTTTCGACCTGTTTCTATAACAGGTAGACTATTTATGAAGTTAACACTTGAGATAGTGCATTGATGGTGGTTTCAAGATAAATTTTAAGAAAAGGGAAGTAAAAGCAGAATTTTGGGTCTGTAAAACCTGAAAAAGTCGGGTATAAATGAATAAGTGGCAGCCCTGATAATTCTCCTTCGACCTGTCTCGTCTAACTCGTAGATCGAGTAAATTTTTTTTGTGTTATCGTGAAAGTAAATTTGGATTTTTTTTGCTGAGACTCTGGGAACTTACGAGATATCCGGCGGCTTTTCCAGGACCGTACGGGAACGACAGCCAACCTTCTGGTAGGATAGGGGTCTCGTTTGCCACGAGTGTCGCTGACCGTATATCATGATCGTTGATAAATGTTCTTGTACATTTGTTACGTCTTGATTGATAATTGCAGCGATCTCAGACAGGGAAGAATAGGATACTTTACATTACTCGTCGAGAGAATTAATAAGCTATTTATATGGGGTTTCTTATTCAGGAGGGTACATTGATCTCTCTTGAGTGGAGTATTTATTAAAGTTAGCTCCCTTTGGTAGGGAATTATTCAGAATCCAAGGACACAGTTTCAGTGCCATATTTGATGAGCCTCGGGCCATCTTACCGAACCTAGAATTTTTTTGCAGTTCGCATAAACGTATTGGTGGCAGTGAGGGAATTGATGACATGGACGCCGAGTTATGATGTTAATAAAAGATCAGCCTTAACTTTGATAAGAAGTTTTTTTATTATTATTATTATATAAACCACGGTGCAATTAGGCATTTTTCCTGGTGGCAACGGTCCAGTCTGATCACTGGTCACTCATACAATGCACATACATGCATACACACACAAGAAGAACAGATATGAGACAAAATGCTCTTATATACTATGACACTTTTATTACCAACTGCTCCTTTACCATCACACAAGGGTTAGGTTTACACCATACGAGTACATACTACACACCGTCTAGAGTCACGCACTCTTCAATTTCATATACCGTTCAAAATCACTCTCCGTTAACGCATCATTCACTTTTGCAATACAATTCCTCACTCAGTCCACATAGGTGGTTTAGTGCGGTGAGTAAACTTGATCGTTGAAGCAAGATGATATGCGTAGATTAGAAGATTTTGAGATGTGTGTGGGGAACGATATAATAGGTGAAATGGAAAGGAAAGCAAACGAAGAAGTACTATGGATGGTGGTGAATGAGAGATTGATTGCTGACAGATATGCAGAGGACGCAGAGAATTTTCGTACAGTGAGTTTTATTTGACGATGGAATATCAAATGAAGACTGTGGTGACAGTCGAGCTAGGGTGAGGAAAAGGATAGGCATGTTGGATGGAATGAGGGAGGCAGAAATGATGGGATGCGGTATTGCAGAATTGCAAACGAATTATTGCAAAACGAATTTTAAACGGTAGACTGCTAATTATAATAGGCGTAACGTGAGTGTAATTTAATAGGAAATGTTCACGTAAAAAATGTACTTTGCACAAATAACGAAAGGAATTTGGTGAGTAAATGATGCTCTAAGATTAGGGTGCGACTAATATGCGGAACGTTAATAGTTCTGTGATAAATGGCCGTTATTTTACTGGGGTTGAAAAACTAGGAATAATATGGAAGTTAATTTTAATACAACTGCTAAAATAAGTGGCCGGAAATTTTACTTCGTCTTGATCGAATATACAGTGTAAAAGTACAGTTGGTCCGTGAAAAGAGGGTCTGGTTTGAACGGGAGATTCCGGAACCTTATTTGGTAACTACGCTCCTTAAACCAAAATTGTTTAAACCAACATGCGTGTTGGATATATTCGAATGTGCATCACTTCATGTTCACTTGATCACCACGGGAATTATTAACAAAATTAATTTCAAATCCATTTTTTCTAATTTGTTTGGTTTTATTTAAGCTCGTTCATTATGCGTATCAAGGGGTGAAAATCCAGAGGAGGATATCCTTCTCGTGACGCGCAAAGGCGCCCGTTTAACCAACTAAAGTACTTCGTTGGTTCCCCATTTAATACGCCTGCGCAATACTATGAGGCAATTTACGGGCTGGGACAATCGTCTACTGTTGTCGCTCACCTTAGTTGACTTGAGCTTTTCCGTTCTGCTTTTCTGAACGAGGAAATCGGTTCTGATGTAACTCCCTGTGAGAAATCTGCTGTCGCGACAATCGGAACATTTCTCTAGCAGAATTGAAAGTGTTTGCCCCATTTTCCTCTCCAAACTCTCCACACGTTCTCGTGAGGTTTCCCTTTTGGGCGAAAAAGAGGATGTGCCTAAGGAAGCATTTCAACACGGGCAGTTTCCGTCCTTTTATCCCGAGTACTCGGTAAAGTTCACTTAGACCACAGCGTCTTGTAAGACATATAGAATTCGTTGGCAGAATTTACAACATCGACGAAATGTGCTAGTCGTGATAGGGGCATATTAGTGGCATTTTTTACAGTTTTATTTGCTCTTTAAAATAATATGTTGTCGATCCTGCGTTCCAGTCATGTAACATATCTCTGCTTTTAATAATAATGTGCGAGTCATTTGATTTGCCAAAATAAATCTCGCTTAATTTTTCACACGGCGAACATTTTATTGTAAGTGAAAACCGTGATATGGTTATTCCTTTATATATTTTGGAACTTTAATTTCGTGGTAGTATTTCACCTTAGAGGATTTCCATTTATGTAGCCATTGAATTCAGGTACCACATGTTCTGGATACCTGTGTGAGCATTCTGTAACCATGTGGCTGATCTTGACCGTAATTTAACCGTAAATTAGTTTCTGCATGAAAATTGACGGAAATACGTCACTTGCGAGGGTATGCGACTTTTGTTACGAGGAAAGTTCATAAAAGAGGATTACTAAATGAGTTGCACCCAATGTTTGTAAATTAGTTTGTTTAAATTGACACTACAGTGCGTATCCACCTTCGTGTGTATGTGCGATGGCTTCATTGTGCTGGGAAAAGTTTGAGGGATGGGGAGCCAAACTGTTGCGTGCAATTTCTGTGGTCAGTCGATTACGGAAGTGACGTAACTTCATGAAAGAATAAAATTTTCGAATGTGAATTGCTAGAAAAATGCATAAATCCTACAGCGTTGGTGTAGTTTGTATGAATTGATTACGCTCCATATTTTCATTTCTTGTCGGCCATTATCCATCATTTTCTTCTTCTCCAGCTAGTAGATTCTACATTGGCATGCCTCACCTATACTTGGAATCCTGGTTGGATTCCTTAAGGGGTGAAAGAGTATTTTCATTGGCATTCATATGGATGTCTTGACGGAAATCAGTTCAGAGCCTTCAGTATCTTTATACTAGGACCTTAAATAGAAGATATGGCTTCACCTTCCAGTGACAAAGGATTATTGGAAACCCTCCCGAGTTTTCTTCCAAGATCTTTTCCCAATTTTTTTCTACCTTCGATTTCCCACTTCGTTCCAATTACTCAAATCTCCAACGAGGCTGTTTTCGCCCATCATGCATCACTTCCTTTCGAGCAAGCGTACCGTGTGCGATATTAGAATATGTTCCATCAAATGCCCCGGCGACGTCATCGGCACCGAACGTCAGGCTTCAGCAAGTCTATTGTGGAATGGCCATCAATCTGCATAGAGGAAGAGTGAAATAGGTATACCTTATTCATTCACTTAGCGTCTCGTCCCTCCCGTTCTTAGTTTCGTCCGCCTTGTGTTTTAACTTTTCATCCCGCCTCTTCACCTCCACCGTCTGCGTCCCAAGGAGCCACTTTACGGCGAGTTCACCCCCCCTCCGCCTCGCGTGCGCCGAGGGTCCGGGATGGGCGTTGCCTCTTTCGCCCACGACCCCGTTGTTGGCTAGAAGTCGCAGTCTACTGCAAAGGCCTCCCCCGCCCTTGAAGCTCTTCGCCCACCCACACTAGGGCGTTTTTTTCGGCCCGAGTCCTTTCGCCGTTGACGGAGGTATGGGAGCTTTTGCTGCCACTCCGTTCACTTTTTCGTTATTTTTCCCTTTTTTTTTACAGCTTCCATTTCCTCGAGGCGGACGCCGAGGGTTATTTATTTTTAACGTGGGGCCTTTCAGTTTACGCTCCAGTCATGGCGATACCGTTGCCATTGTTTATGCCACTGCGATCCCCGTCCCTAACGCCGCATGTGATTCGCCGGTGTTTCATGCGAGGGAGTTAACATCCGTCGGATTCCGTTCCTCGCACGAGATTATTAATACATTGTGTGTATATCATCGTGACACTCCCGCGATCCGCCGCGCTTTAGGGGCGGGGGTATTAAGAATTAGCAAATCTAAATTATTTCTTCTATCAGGGACAGATCATGTATGAACAAAAATCGTTTTTATGGCCACAATAGTATTTTTATTCATACGACCCTGGTTTCAACACTTCGTGTCGTGTGAATGTAAATACTATAGTGGAAATCACAAATTTTAATTATCATTTCCCACCAATATGAAAACTTTCCACTAAGTTAACCCTGAAAATTTACGGTTTTTAAGGCCGTATTATCTGTGCTAAATTTGAAACTAAACTCGCTCAATTAGACTCCGTAACTAACCCAACGGTAGATAATTCGATGCTCGGGGGCGTATCTAATGAAATTTATATTCGGTCATATAAGCAGTACTTATTTTGAACTTTAAACCAAAAAAAATTGCTGAATGGGAAAAGGCTGGTGGGCTCTCATAGTCTGGGTTCCATCCTAGGCTGTAGGACTCCATTCACGAATATATTGTTTAAAGGGGGATTTTGTTAGTTTAAGTGTTTAGCTCTCTTTCAATTAGCGTTATGGTGGTGAATTTTACTGAGGGAAAAGGAACCAGTGTGCCATATGTTGGATGGTAGGTATATCTTCTTAATCGTTTCATCAATTATTACTGCTCCATCTATCGGTGTGGTGAGGGGTTTTGATAATTTTGTCGATATCTTTTGTAATATCGTTGATGGATTTTTTGCAAAGAAATTCTTACAGAGTTGTCTTTTAGTTTCCGAGTGTTTTTAATGTGAGTGTGTGTTAAAATTTACTTCCACGTTTAAAGTTACAAGCACCGTAGGCTTTTTATGGAAGAAAACATGTGCTCAAAAATATTTTCATAATTTAACGGTCTATTTCGTTAATAAAAAAAGATCTGAAATGTAATTCAACGGTCTATTTCGTTAATAAAAAAAGATCTGAAATGTAATTCAACGGCTCATGGGATTCTGATGAACAAGATTCTGATGAAGTTGTTTCAACGGAAGTCTCTCATCATCATGGTCTATCGATCCGAAGATTTTTTGTTGCGACTTCCCAAGTTCTCGTGTTCCCTTCCAATCTTTTTCAATACCTTCCTTAGTGTATTGCTTGTAATTGTGCGTTGTAATATTTATGTTGCTTGATAAGTAATTATTTTTTGTGTGCATTTATCGTGTGGTAGACGCGTCTCGTTTTAGATGCGAAAAATGATCACTTAACAATGAAAATGACAGCTTTCGATTGTCTGCATCACCGTCTGCAAGCTTTACGAGTGAGAAACGCTGAAAGTGCATCATCGGCAAAGAAAAATTAAATTTATGGACCCTCTACTGTCTGGGATAGCTTCACATTTGAACAGAAATAATTTTAACGACAGTTTTTCCTGAGGTAAATCCGAAAATAGTGTTAAAATTGAAAATAATCCCGCTCATTTAGACGTGCTATCTGACTGCTATCCCACCGAGGTCGTTCTTACAGAACCCTCAGTCAGACATGAGTGCCCTATTCTGAGACGAGTAGATCTGTAAAACTAAGTTTGATCTTTATGCGGCTATCATTTCTGTAAGTACTTGGCCTCTGGTGTCTAATGCAGAGGAAACTAGCGGAACAATGAGCAATGGATCTAGTTTTCAACGCGTCCTGCATACTCGTTTTCATCCGCAATCTCTTCTCCTCGGATTCGTTCCAGAGCGTGTCTTCAAAGAGGCTGTCGAGGTTTTAACACATTTTATCATTTTTCAGCATTGGATACAATTCTCGTGGTGAACTCATTTATCCACGTCTTCGAGCGTGAATCCATACGTTCTTTCATCTTATCTCCAGAACAGGAAGTGGACGTTATCCTTCTTCTCAATCTGTGGGATACGTGTGAAGAATTTCGCTTTTGCCAAAACCTTAGCCTTCTCCTTTGGTTAATAAAGGGTAAAAGTAATTTTCCTTATGTTTTCTGCTTGAAAAATAAAGAATTTTTAATCATCATCATAATTCTCTCTGGTTATGACCCAACTAATTTACGGAGAGGAATTATCCGAATACTTTATACTATTCGATCATAGCTGAAATCCTTTAATTAGTAATTTGTGTTGGATATTGCTCGTGAATTGTTCATGTAGGAATTGAGACAGCGTAGCCAGCTCATTAGTGGGCAATTACCCTAAGTACATAATATTCAGGGTTCGCTGGTTAGGTCCGTTCCGCGTTGGACCCTCGTGTAAGCCCAATTTTAGGGCAATTAACGTACCTGTTAGAGAATTAATTCGTGTATTCGTAGGAGCGTTGAATAGTAGGGGGAGAGGACTAACAGGTTATTGCGCACCCGCTGGACATAGGGCCACTCCACATATCGGCGGCGGGGGAGTGTCGATACTTTTGCATTCTATTACTTTCAGGCTCAGTGTGACCCCGATGCATCATCCTACTTTCTCCATTCATGAGTCCGCCCTGAAAGTTCCGTGACGAGCGTCGAATTCACAATGAGGCCTCGTGCTCCATCTTTGAG